>OZ023317.1:21164943-21244943 GCA_964007375.1 Ophion obscuratus
GGAGAGCCTAGCCTCTTTTATCCAGCAGAAGAAAAACCTCCACAAAGAGATCCAGCGATGGGTTCCTATGCTTACCAGTACTTGGAAAGGTATAGAGGACCTGGTAACGTGGAGTGCAAAGCCACAGGCGGCAACGTCGACTGGAGGTACGCAAACCACGCCAACCATAAGCCAAGCGAAATCGACTCTACCTAACAAGGAGAGGAACGATGAAGGCATGGACGTGGACGGTACCTCGACGAAAGTAAGCAAGGCGAAGAGGAGAAAGCGGGTTACACCAACGTCGACTGAGGGAAAGGAGCCGAAGAAGAAGAAGCAGCTGGAGGAGCTGGCTGGTCAACCCGAGGATAAGGGAGGCGTGCGATTAGAGCAGGAGTGGCAGACTGCCGGAAAGAAGAAAAGATCGCACAAGATATCCCAGACGCAGCCTC
Organism: Ophion obscuratus; assembly: GCA_964007375.1. Taxonomy (NCBI): domain Eukaryota; kingdom Metazoa; phylum Arthropoda; class Insecta; order Hymenoptera; family Ichneumonidae; genus Ophion; species Ophion obscuratus. The sequence continues at coordinate 21,165,375 of OZ023317.1, forward strand.
AGAAGAAGCTGCAGAAACCTCGCGAACGGCCGACTCTGCCCAACGCTCTCGTCATCCACAAAAAGGGTGACTTGAGCTATGCGGAGATCTTGAGCCGTATAAAGAAGGATCCGGCGCTCAAGGATGCAGGTGAATGCGTCCAAAAGGTACGCAGAACGAACGCGGGAGATCTGCTGATCGTTCTGAATAAGGAGAGCTCAGCCAAAGCACCGGAATTGCGAAACCAATTCGAAGGTGTTCTTGGCGAATCAGCAACGGTGCAGAGTAAGGTCCAGGAAGTGGATCTGGAGATCAAGGACCTGGAAGAGGATGCGACGAAGGAGGAGATATCGGCGGCCCTGCAGAAAGTCTTGGGACCGGACTATCCAGCCACGGCAAACTCTCTTAAGTCTCTGCGTAAAGCATATGGCAGGACTCAGACCGCGGTAATACGAATCATGGTGCCTGCTGCCCGGAAACTTCTGGATACAGGAATCATCCGAGTCGGCTGGTGTAATTGCAGAATCCGAGAGGTGGTGAGGCCACTAAAGTGTTTCAAGTGCTGGAAATTTGGACACTTATCACGGAACTGCAAGAGCAGCGTCGACCGGGCTAACGACTGCATCAAGTGCGGTAACACTGGCCACAAAGTTGCCGAATGCACAGCAAGCGCAAAGTGTGTTATATGTGCAGAAGCGGGAGATGGGGCACCGACAGCCCACATTGCAGGTAGCAGCCGATGTCCAGCGTATACGCGGGCTCTCCAGGCTCTCCAAGCACTCCAAAAATGATGCAAATGAGAGTACTCCAGCTCAACCTCAACCATTGTGAAGCCGCACAGGATCTGCTCATGCAGACGGTGCGCGAGCTGAAAAGGCTTGGCGATACTCTCGGAACCATCTCGAAATCTAGACACGCAACCCTGGGAATCTGACGCAAGTGGGAAGGCCGCAATTTGGTCTTGCGGAAAGCTTCCATTCCAGGATTTTGCGAGTCGGATGGAAACTGGTTTTGTGAGAATAAAAGCCAAAGGAGTTCATTTCTACAGTTGTTACGCACCGCCTAGCCTGACGACTGATGAGTTTGAGAATTTTCTCGACACCTTAGTCGCAGACGCTAAACAACGATTCCCGGTAGCCATAGCCGGAGATTACAACGCGTGGGCTGTGGAATGGGGTAGTAAAGTGACGAACAGGAAAGGTCAAGCCCTGCTTGAGGCTATGTCCTTATTGGATGTAGTACTACTTAATGCAGGTACAAAGCCCACTTTTGTTAAAGGTGAAGCCTCCTCTATAGTGGACCTCACTTTTGTGAGTAGTAGCCTGGCCAGAGGCAACCAGTGCCACTGGGTAGTCAGTGATATCTACACTCACAGTGATCATCAAGCGATTCTCTGGGAGATTCGCGGAGACTTCAGCAGAATAGCGAAGGCACCGAAGACAAACGGGAAGGGCTGGAAAACGAAAATGTTTGACGCGGACTTGTTTCGTGAAACTTTTGACACCAGCCCCCTCGCAGCGGAAAGTGCAACCGAGAAGGTCGAGGTGGTCATGCAGAGGGTCACCGAAGCATGCGATGCCACAATGCCACGGAAACGTGATGTCGACTTCCGACCAGCGGTACACTGGTGGAGCGAACGAATTGCCGGCCTCCGAAGGGAGTGTCATCGAACTCGCCGCCGAGCGCAACGAGCTCGAGGCAAACGCTCGTTCCCCGATTTGGAAGAACAGCACAGGAAGGCGCGCTTGAAGCTTAAAAAGGCTATCAAGCAGAGTAAAGCTGAAAGCTGGGGCGAACTGCTCAGCGAGGTGGAAGATGCTCCCTGGGGCAGGCCATACAAAGTAGTAATGACTCGGCTGAAAAGCCAGCCGATGCCATCGCCTGTGGACGCAGCCCTGCTGGAAAAGATTGTTACACATCTGTTCCCTGAGCAACCCGAGGAGGACTACCAGCTCGCGGAGGACGTCGATGAGGATATCCCAGCCATTACTGAAGAAGAGCTTCTTACGGCGATTGCCAGGGTGGGCAACAATAAAGCCCCCGGCATGGATGGGATACCCAACATCGCACTCAAGGCAGGGATCAAGTTGGCACCGGCAATATTCCTGGGCATGTACAATGGGTGTCTCAAGGAAGGAATTTTCCCGGACAAGTGGAAGTGGCAGAAGCTAGTGCTCCTCCCGAAAGGGAAGAAGCCACCGGATGAACCTTCATCCTATCGTCCGCTCTGTATGCTGGATACCGCCGGAAAGATCTTCGAGCGCATCATCCATAATAGGATTGAGAAGTTCGTGGACCCTCTACTGCCGGAGGGCCAGTTTGGCTTCAGAAAGGAGCGCTCTACGCTGGATGCCATTAACACAGTGGTGAAGCAGGCACAGGAGTCGACTGCGGGGAAACGATGGACAAGAGGGTCCAAGAAGTACTGCGCAGTTGTCGCTCTCGACGTCAAAAACGCTTTCAACTCGGCGATATGGAAGTGTATCATGGACGCCCTAAAGACATTAGGTGTACCATGGTACCTACGGAGAATAGTGGCGAGTTACCTATCTAATAGGTGGCTCATGTACGACACAGAGGATGGACCGAAGACGTATAGGGTGACTGGAGGAGTTCCTCAGGGCTCTGTACTTGGACCGCTTCTGTGGATCATCATGTACAATGATCTGCTGCTATTAAAATTGCCGAAAGGAGTGTCCGTCGTAGCGTTTGCAGATGACGCGGCCCTGATAGTCATCGCCAAATTCCTGGAGCAAATCACCGCACTCTTCGGCGAAGCTTTCGCCAAGATAAAGGAATGGATGTCTTCTGTGGACTGCAGCTTGCAGCCCACAAAACAGAAGTACTCCTCGTATCCAGCAGGAAGGTGATGGAAACGGTAACGCTCAGGGTTGGAAACGCCGAAATCACATCCCAACCGTTCATTCGGTACCTGGGTGTGATTCTCGACGCGAGGCTGAACTTCAAAGATCAAACCGAGCAGATCAGCAGAAAGGCCGCTCGGGTGGCTACCACACTGGCGCGACTCATGCCTAATGTTGGTGGCCCCAGACAGAAGAGGAGGAAACTGCTGTCATCAGTGACGACCTCAGTGCTCACCTATGGCATACCCATATGGGCTGACGCACTGAAAATCCAGGAGTACCGCAGGAAGGCTGCAGCAACGTATCGCGTCAGCGCCTTGAGGGTAGCCTGTGCATTTCGCACTGTCTCCGAGGACGCTATCAACGTTATCGCGGGAATGCTGCCCATTGAGGTGCTCGCTGAGAAGCGTAGATCGATGTACCAGCAGAAGGGAGCTAGAAATCCCAGTTATGCAAGGACAGAAGCGAGAACAACCAGTTTCAACCAGTGGCAGACGATGTGGGATGCCTCTACCAAGGGAAGGTGGACACATCGACTAATCCCGAAGGTGGAGATATGGGTGAACCGTCTACATGGGGAGCTCAACTATTATCTCACTCAAGTGATCTCAGGACACGGCTGCTTCCGGGCTTATCTCTATAAGTTTAATTATGAAGATTCCCCGGACTGTCCAGCATGTGTAGCAGTCGAGGAGAACGCTGAACATGCATTGTTCCAATGCCCACGTTTTAGTGCCTCCCGCGCGATAGTCGAGGATCAGCTGGAGACACGCATCAGCCCGGACAACCTGGTTGAGTTGATGCTGAAGTCAGCAGACGCATGGACAGCAGTATCGGCTTATGCTGCCGCAGTAATGAAGGAATTGCGACGTGCAGAACGCGCGAGGAAGAAGACGACGCCGGAAGACCAGGCAGTCATAGATGAAATCAGCGACACGAACCCCTAAACCACTCATACCATCTCGAGTGGAACGGGGGATGTAAGGTCGTCTGACAGCACTGAAGGAAGAGCTACGGCTAAGGCCTCTCCCGCGATGTAATACCTAGCGGTCGTCCCGTGGGAGAATTTGTAAGGCCACAGAGGAACGGGGGTTTTTAGTCGGTGCAAGCCCGACACACGGCAATTATTTGCTACGGTGCGCAGGCATTTTCCCGCTAAACCTCTTAAAAAAAACACACACACACACACACTCACACACACGCACACACACACGCACACACACACACACTCACACACACACACGCACACGCACACGACAGATTGGTAAACACAATGAAAGTACTTATTATTAATATAATAAGAAAGGTTTGTTAGAAATTTTCAAGTTTTTGCATGATTTTTTGTTAATTCGTTAACGGTCTAATGGGGCAAGATGAATACAAGCTATAGCAAACCCTGAATATTTCACAACGTACCACTATTTACGTTAGAAAGGGTGAAATGAAACTACTAAAACATTTGGTTTCTCTCCAACCGGTGTTTCTACCAGGGGAAGAAAAAGGACTTACCAATGATCAAAATTATGTGGAAGCAAGATTATTCGGGCTAATCCTACAGGACTTAAACGATTGGCTTATCAAATTGGTGGTATTGAGAATGAAACCACTTTTATTTGCGAAAGATGCCAATAATTCGTGTCCCATCATTATCCCAGCGCTGTTTCATCTTGCCCCACATACGGGGTAAGATGGGAAATATGAAGTTTTAAGGCGTTAGGCCACAGAACGGGTATAAAATTATATGCGACTTTAACAAATGTTTTCGCATGAAATAGTGATTCACTCATAAAATTAATAACACATCTATTTAGTATGAATATCAAGCTGTTAGAAAATATACATTTTTTTATGTACAAAATGGCCGTCTGCTAATATTTTCTTTTGTTATCTTTTTTAGACGCTCCCCGGCGTGACATTTAGCATCCACAATTTTTTACCTAGAACAAAAAACAAAAATTCTCGTCAATCGACATTAGAATACCTAGAGAATTACGTACGGAATTTAAAAAATATTGTTTTATTCAAAAGTTGTAAGTATTTGAACTTAAAAAATGAATTTTCAGTGAAAAAATTTCGTTATAACTGCTCATAAACTGCTCATAAAATGAAAATTTTTCGATTAATCAGAAATTCCGTACGTACTTCTTTGCGAAATGCAATTGGAACATAACTTTTAAATTTGAAGTGATTCAAGTGAAAATTGTTGAAGTTGTTTGTCACGCCAATTGGAAAAAAACTGTTTCGAGAAGTTCCGAGTAGTCGGCCATTTTGTACATCGAAAAAAAAAATTCTAACAACTTGATATTGATACTAAATAGATTCCTTAATTCCCATTAAATTTTATGAGTGAATCGATTTTTCATACGAAAAAAAATTGTTAAATTAGCACATGATTTTCTACCCGTTACTGTGGCCTAACGCCTTAATTAAAAATATACATTGTATGGTACAAACCAGAAAGACTGGTTTTTTTTCTTCCAAAATTAACAGATCAATAAATGTTGATTAGTTTGAAAAATAAAGTTGACTGACTGTATTGATACAGTCTGATATGTATTGTTTTATTTGAACATTCCCTTAGAGTTGTCAGCTTACCCCGACTTCCCCGATATATATATATATATATATATATATATATATATATATATATATATATGTGTATATATATATATATATATATATATATATATATATATATATATATATATATATATATATATATATATATATATATATATATATATATATATATATATATATATATATATATATATATATATATATATATATATATAGTCAAGCTACACACGAAAACGTCAAATATACAAAATTCGAAAAGTATTTAATATTGACGCAGAATAGCTCATCGAACGAATGAATAAAAGTGATTCGTGGTTGCGGACATTTGATATATCAGTTTTAAAAAAAACGAGCAACTCTCATTTGCTCAACATTCGTTTTAGGCCGAAAATAAAAAATGCACGAGTTGAATTTTTTAGAAGAAACAAAAAGTTTGATGGAAATGTCATGCTCGTTTTTGTTTTCGGGACTGTGAGAATACGACTCCCTTCGTAACGATCGGAGTGGTCTTTCCACGAGGCGCTTCCGTTGTTCGGCGTGATTTTCGACGTTGCCCTTTCACGTAACATTTCTGGCGCTGCACGCGTACTCTTCCGCTTCCACTCTTCTGCCTAACGAGCAAGTGTACATCAAGGTGGTCGGAGGCTGTCGGGTGGCCGGGGGCGGTTTGCCGGGTTGAAAAATCCTCGAGGACATTTATCATTGGAAATTTGAGAGAAAAACAAATTCATGTGCTCTCGGTCATCAATTTCGTTCTCGTTGCACGAAACTAATTCATTTTACAGTTCGAATAATTACTCCCGTCACACGCACTCATTTTTTTGCATTCGTCATATTGCCCAGTGTCGACGAAAAATTTGCGGTGACCTAAAAAGTTGAGAAATAAATTGATGGAATCGCCAAGAGAAAATTGTCAGCGTTTTTCCAAATGGGATTGCAGGTGTCGATGTCCGAATTGCTACTCCCCGCTGGGGGAGGAAAACCTCCGAGGAGAAAATTGGAGAATCGTAATAGCCACAGGATTGAAATTCAATGATTCATGGGTAGGGGGTCCTTGCAGGAGGCCTTCAGGCGATGAGGGGTCGAATTGTTTCGATGTCTACACCCAACGGCTTAGGGTGCTTCGAATCGACTTCCCCTTACTGACTCAGGATCATCCCCTTCGCGTAGCTCCGTAATACTCAATCCAGGACTCTTGTATCTCGTGTTAATGCTCTTTTTCCTCTGCTCCCCCTTCGCGAAGCACATTTCCTCGTGTATACCCGGTGAAAATTGTATTAGGTGTGTAATATGAGCGACGACATAGCCTGAAGGTCCGTGGTTCGATAAAAAGATGAAATCCGGCAGTATTGGCTGCACTGCAAAAACAAATGTCTTGTTTTTTTGTTTTTGTTTTTTTTTTATAATTGTTTTACACACTTTGGGTGTGTGAATGGCTAGATACACTTTTTACACGTTTTGACACGATCGAAAGATAGCGGTGTAAAAATAACACGGATAGATGTGTTCAAACGACACATTTACGTGTGTTATTTCCTTACACACGTTAAGGGGTAAGGCCACAGTAAAATTTTCAGAAAATCGATTTTTCTTTTCACTCTAACGGTGCTTCATCATCATAAGAGATCGTTAAGGATTCGGCTTCGGTCCGGCCAATGAAGGTTTTCCAAGGTTATCGATGGAAATGAGATGTTTTTCTAACGTTTCGGCCCTCCGGTTCGGGTTCTCCTCAGAATTCATATTTTTTCTGTATAAATGATAATACACAGTTTTTAACAATCACGTTTGAAAAAGTTGTATGTATGAGCGTTGTGCGTTATGGTTTAGTTATCTAAATGTTGTGTTATTTTGTGTAATAATCATGTTAGTTCTGTTTTAATTATAATTATATAAATATGGTATGGATGATTTCATATATTGCGGTGCTTATTGTTATGTGTATGCATAGGTGTGTGAAATGTACGACGTGTGAGAGCGAGGGTTATTCTGTTATGGAAATATAAAGAAATGAAATATGATAGTTAACTAACCTCGAAGCAGTGATATTTCAGGTTTTTTACACATATTTGGGAAGATGTTATGACAAAAAACATTATTTATGGAGATAAATGATGTTTAGTGAGAAGATGCTCAATGGATGGAGGTATTATCACTTATGGCGATTTTTCTGATCTGTAATGGATAGATAATTATACGTAATTTTTATGTTTCATTATTGAAAATTCAATTAATCATCATAAGAAAATTTAATTTATCATCATAAGAATGAGTTACTATTCGATTTATAGCAAGACATTTTTTCTCGGCAGTGATCCGAGATATTTAGATTTGTATTTCAATTTAATACGTGACCTTGAACGACCGTGAACGACTTTGCCCCCCTGTTTTTCATGCGGCTTGAGGTGCTCCACAAAATGGTTGAAATAAAAAGGACCATTCTATTTAAAAAAGTGGAGGTGACACTGTGCGTCAGCGCCTCCAACGAAATGAGAAAAAAAATCGGTCGCATTTGATGGCCCCCTTCACACCGTACAACTTTTGTCGGGAACATGTTTTTGTAACGTCGATAATAACCGAGTTTTTTTCGGGTCGCAGAGATAAGAGGGACGCTCTGTATATTATTAATACAGAGCAATATATAAGTACTGTTGAGTTCAGTTCGATAAATACATATATATATATATATTTTTTATTTACACATTTTATTTTATTTTTTTATTTACATAATTTTTTAAATTTTATTCACAATAAAAAAATACATATATTTTAACGATGAAAAGCTTTTGTTTTTATTGAATTTATTATTTCGACGCATTCCATGTATATACAGTACTGCACAAGTGTGTTGTTTTTATACACTTTGATCGTGTCAATGGCTGTAGACACTTTTTACACGTTTTAACGTGTGTAAGAAAATAGGACACGTATTTTGTTCGAACCCATCTATCCCTATTATGTATACACCATTATTGTTTACACACGTTAAAATGTGTAAAAAGTGCCTATAGCCATTTACACACCTAAAATGTGTAAAAACAACACACTTGTTTTGGCAGCGTGTGCGACGACCTCCCGGCTCGAGCAGGACGCCTGGCTCAATACTCGATGGGTGACCGCTAGTTTGTGCAGTGGTACGTTGGGAAGCGACGGTGGGTAACACTTCCGGTTACGGTCACAAACAAACTCAGGACCTGGAACGGAACACGTGTGAGCTAAAAGTTGAAGGGATCGTGAAAGAGGGGAAATAGGGGGGGGGGCAGAAAAAATCCATGCATGCTTGCGAAAACGAGCATATTTTTAACGAGATAAAGGACACTGGTTGAAGGCTAAATTTGTAGCTGCAGTGAGCCGAAAGACCGGATAGAGAGAAGCCAAAAATTAAGAGCTTGGATCGTGCAACAATGTGGTGACAGGTCTCAGTTGCAGGTACAGTGTTGTTGCAGGACAACGATGTTAATGAGTTTACCGTGATAAAATGGGATGCTAGTCGGGCGTTCGTCCTTCAATTTGCCGTTGTCACTGTTTTCCATGTTTATTTTAGCCCCGGATCTCGCACACCCACACACAAACCCGTATACAGGGTAGCCCGAAAAGTGACGTTCAAAAGAAAATCCAGATGCCTAATTTGCTAGCCCGATCACCTCCATGTATGTTCTACGATATTGTTTAGCTTTCGAGAAGAAAGGATTTTTTTAAATTTTTCTCTTTTGGGTGTGTAAATGCTTGCAATTTTGTTCTACTTGTGTTGTTCCCATGTAAGGCTCTCTTGAGCAATTAGGTTTTAGGAATTAAATTACAATTGGATTGAGATCAAAAGTTTGAAAAATAGGCCTGAGAAATCAGTCACTAAAGTTCAGATGGTGCAAAAAGAAATACTCACAGTGGTATGATTCCCAATTGCTTAGAAAAACTACCCAGAGAAAAGTCCACACGAACGAGAAAAAACCTATGTTTTCAATGTGCTAAAAAAATCGATTTTTTTAGCATTTTTTCGATATAAACATATTCAAGAATAGATATTTAAAAAAAACATTCAAGTTAAAATATTGAAAATTGTCCAAGTTACAGACGATTCATCGAGAGCAAGTAGCGTAACGATTTACGTTTACTAAAACTTCCCGTCGCGTTTTTCTCAATACGAATTTTTTCGAACTAGGCGGAATCACAATTTTATCTGTAATTGTCTGATTTTCAATTTTTAGAAACCAATGTATCCGTATGTGCAGTAGCTATCATTGTACATAACCGTATTTTTTTGTTTAGTATTTTTCAAGCCCCCGAACATAAGTAAAAATTTCGCGAAAATTCCACTTTTTTTCAACACACACCATTTTATGATTTTTTTTTTCGAAAAACATCTAAGTACAACGAGAACTACATTTATAAAGATTATAAAACTTGTTTATTCACATTTTTCAGACCATCCATTGTCAAGCTGTATGAAAAGCATTTTTCATACAGGGGCACCATTATACCTCAATAACCTTGTTAATTTTTAATATTTTTAAATACAAATTTATATCAAATAAGTTCAATGTATGGTCAATAACATATGTTTTTTCCAAATTGCAAAAAAATAATCTAGTTGACAAAAAACAATCGAAAAAACGAGCTTTTTCAGCCTGTCACAGTGGTGCCCTCCCTCCATACCCTTTTTTTCTTGAAATATAAAGAAGATCGGAGAACATAAGGATTATTGAGATGGGTATTGATACGAGGGATTTATATTTTCCTTTCGCACATCACTTGTCAGGTCACCCTGTATATGCGTAGAGAAATTGCCAGCATGGAAAATAAATTGCCACGTTTAACAAACTGCCCTCCTCTCATGTTTTCGTGAGATTAATCGATGCTGGCAATATACGCGGAATAACGCCTTTCGTGAATCGTTACGCGGGTATTGTTTGCTATTTGGTAAAATACGAAACGCTTTCTTTCGTTTAATCGTTCCTCCTCGTTGCTCCGGATCCAGCCTCATTTTTCATAATCGTTAATTCTTTTCGTAAGCCGAGTTATTCTGCTCGTGAAGAATTCTTTGTGATACGCTCGCTATGGAATAAGAACACTTGTTTCATCGAGAAATTAACAGACGTACAAGCGTTGCGCCTCGTAATTCCCCTCTTTCATTCTTGGTTCTATGCATACGTAATAAATCAAGCGCGGACGTGGGATGATTAATTAACTGGAGTTGTGTTGTTTCGAGCTTTCTCGCCGCAACAAACGTCCAACTTTTAGATTATAGGATTAAAACAAAAGGTTCCGAGTAGAATTACAAAATTTTCGTATTTTAGCCGCTTCGTCTGTCTGTTTCGGTCTCTCTCTCTTTCTCTCTCCCTCATCATGTACCAAAGAACCTAAAATCCTTTTAACTCTGTTTAATTCGTTTTTTTTCAAATATTGTCAAGCCATTATAATAAAAGTGATTACAATAATAATGATTATTATAATAATTAATCACAATTATTATTATTATAATAAGGCGAAAAATTATTATTTTTATAATAGACTTTATCGCTCCGGGCAATGCACTTCCTCAGTTGGCACTGGGAAACATTCACCTACCCCCGGGGGTTAGGCTCGGTCTTAACCTAGACCGGAACAACAACGCTGGGCGGCACTCGAGGGTTCCGACATCACCTCGACTGCCGCCCAGTCAAAAAGTCGCGCGAAAAATCCAATATATCGCTCTGAGATAGCCGCTCCCTCAAGCCAGAGGGTTAGCGGCTACCGCAGTCCACAATCGTGTTGCCTGAATAAACGGAGGAACCCAAGTATGACCGCCTTCTGCATCCGACCCGCCAGCAACCGGACACCGGGTTTGCAAACCGGTATGCTGGCGAGGCCCGATACAAAAGACTCTTTCATCCCCCCTAGCGCGCCGATGATGAGGACAACGAGAGTTACCCTGAATCATTGGTGCAAACGACGTAGCTCGGCCAGGAGAGGCTGATACTTGAGCCGTTTCTCCTCTTCCTTTCGCAACACGTTCACTTCGGCCGGAGCCGAGAATTCAATGACGTATATCGTCTTGTCGCCGAAATCGAAGAGGACAACATCAAGCTTAGTCGCTTGAAGCGGCCCGATGGTCGCGAATGAGAAGTTCCAATAAATCTTGCACCTCTCGCCCACGACAACGGACTCAATATCTCCTGGTAAATAAGGCGGCACGAGCTCCCGGTCTATCCCATAAGAGTGCCATAGATGGTAGTACAACACTCTTAGGGCCGCGTTATGGCGATAGATATAGCCGGAGACTGTATATACTGGGCAGGCCGACAGTAGATGCATTAGTGTCTCCGGTGATTGTTTGCATGCACGATACAAAGTGGTCGACAGAGGCTGACCCAAAACGCGACTGCGATAGACCAGGTTGTTGATGACTCCGTCTTGGCAGGCGCAGATAAACCCTTCGGTCTCGGACATCAGTCCAGCTGACCGCACGAAGGAAAAGGTCAGTTGGGTGGACAGCCCCTGTTCCTCGATGTGGTGAAAAAACACAACGTGCATGGGTCTGTCCACGTGCTGCCGAGTCAGGACAGTCTGCTCGGCAGCCCTGATTGCCCGCCGACATCGGGACTTGGGCAACCGAGCGACGGAGTCTATTGGCAAGGCGCCACGCCGGCGCCGGCGGAACTCCAAGCCGAGGGTCTCTGCCGCACGATCTGCCGCCTTATAAAGAAAAGCACCCGCCCCATGAAGCTCATGCTGGTGCACAATCTCCAGGAGCGGGCCCGAGCTCGTTATTACATCGCTTGCTATTCCGAGGACCATGCGGTCATGAAGACACTCCAATCCCAGGAGCCCACGCCCGCCGCTCTGACGCAGCATATAGAGGCGCGGGGTGGAAGATCGAGGGTGCAGACTCCGCTGGATGTTCATTATTTTGCGTGTGCCGATGTCCAGCTGTTTAAGCTCGTCTCTGCGCCATTTGACGACGCCAAAGGAGTAGAGCAGGACCGGGACAGCGAGCATATTGGTGGCAGTGATCTTATTTTTCCCAGACAGATCTGATTTCCAGATCCGTCTGAGACGCCGCCTATACTCGCTGCGGAGGACCTCCTTGACACCCTCAGCGTCTTGTACAGAACGCTGATCGATGCCAAGGTACCGATAAGACCCTCCGGCGTCCAGGTGTTCGAAGATGCTCCCGTCCACGAGCCGAACATCAGCCGCGACACCCTCTGCTCTCTCTCTCCTGAGATGAAGAACAGCGCACTTGTCCAATCCGAAGTCCGTTCCCGCCGCCCGCGTGTACGTCGCTACGATGTTCAAGAGGAGCTTAAGCCCCCCTCCCCAGGAGCGTATAGCTTGAGGTCATCCATATAAAATAAATGGGTGATCCCTCGCCCACGCTCCCCGGGGGGCCCCGCTTCGTACCCGCGTGCAGCCCGCAAGGCGATTGACAAGGGTAATAGTGAGATGCAAAACAGGAGGGGGCTGAGAGAATCTCCCTGGATAATCCCCCTCCTATACCCCACCACTCCGGTCGACACGTTGCCTTCACTAGTCTTAACTGTGAAGCGTGTCTTCCAGAGCGGCATGAGTTGCTTAATGCATCCCACTATGTAAGGACTCACCGAAAGGCGTTCGAGTAGGTGTATAATCAGTTTGTGACTGACAGTGTCGAACGCCTTACGGTAGTCTATCCAAGCGACTGAGAGGTTACGCTTATGCTGGACCGCGTCTTGCGTGATGCAGCGGTCCACCAGCAGGTTCTCCTTACAACCTCCCAGCCCCCTCTTGGATCCCCTTTGTTCGTGTATCTCCCGCCATGCAGGCTCGATCTCGCCCGGAACACGCTCATAAAGAATCTTTGTGAAGATCTTACAGAGCGCATTCAGACACGTTATCGGGCGGTAGTTCTCCGGATGAGACAGATCCCCTTTTTTGGGGATTAACACCGTTCTTCCCTCTGTCAGCCACGTAGGGATTGGCACCGTCCCATCGATGAACGACGAGAAGATGCGGGCCAGATGGGTATGGGTGCACGTGAATTTCTTCCACCAGAAGATGTTAATCCCATCCGGCCCGGGAGCGGCGTGGTTCCTCATGCTACTCACCGCCTTCTCCACCTCACCCCGCGTGACTGGAAAACAGTCGCCACGCTGACTCGGCTGTTGCCGGCAGTACGTGTCGAACCGTCCCAGAGCTGGAGTGCTTTCATCAAAATGACCCGCCTCGCTATACAGCTCTCCCCAAAACCGCTCCACCTGAACAGCTGTTGGCGCTGTGTCGGGGGCAGGCGTAGGTGGTTGGAACCAGCGGCCTGGGTCAGAACGGAAGAGGGCGTTGTCTAACGCCCGACCCAGCCGCCTCTCTAGGGATTGCTTCGCAACCCCCAGGTTCCGCACCTTCTCCACGTAGCGTGTCTTCACAATAAGAAGGATAGCTTTGTTCAATGTGTGGTGACGGCATTTCAGTTCCGAGCTGATTTTTCGGATTTTAGGGGTAAACGCCCTCCCCGCCGTAATGAAGTCTAACACACACTGAACACGGGATGCCTGCCTCCGCGCTTCATTGATCTTATTCTGGAGCTGTGCAACGCGCCGCCGAGTCTTAGCCACAAACGTCGCCTTATCATTGCGTGTCTGAGGCTTCGACTCAACAGCAGCGCGATACACAGCCCAGTTCAAGCTGAGATCAGCGGTCTCGGGGATTGCTGCCGCGAAGGACTCATTTGCCGCTTCTAGGCAACCAGGCTGAAGAGAAAATTTCCCAGTGATTCTCTCCCTCCTTGTTCCCCAGTCCTCTGTCAAATCGACGCGCCAACGGGGGGGTTCCGACTGCCGGGGGGTTCGATCTTGAGGCCGTCCGGCAGAGCTCCGTGCGGAACGCGCGGAAGAGCGCCTGCCGGACAGCTCTGGTGGTAGTAACAAGAGATCGTAGCCTTGTCGTCGCAAGCGGGCAGCCTGGTCTCGCAGATGTTGTTGCGAGAGGTGTGCAAGCTCTGGGTGCTCTTGGCTCCACAGGGCCTGCAACCTCGCCATGTAGCCCCGCCGCGATGGTACGCTATCCCTCCAGCAGCGGATGAGGTCTTCCTTGAGTTCCTCCGTCCACTCGAGGCGCCGATTTCGAGCCGTGGTCGTTACCGTGGATCCTATCCGGGTGCCCCTCCCAACTGATCCTTGGTCCCCATCCGAGAGGGACCGGTTGTGGGGGGCTTGACTAGGTGGTGTTCGAACCTAGTTTTCGGCCTGCCAGGTGGTTGGCCTGGCACGTCGGTGGCTATTGCGGGGGAGTTGCGCTCCCCCGGGCGATGGGCACGCCAGCTTCCCTACGCCTTATTATTATTATTATTATTATTATTATAAGACTTAATATTATTATAATTATTATAATAATAGTATAATAATAATAATTATTATTATTATAAGACAATTATTATTATAATAATAAGACGAAAACAAATTAATCACTGAGCGAGGCACGGCCGCTCGAGAATCGCTCGAGCCCCCCACTCCCGGGCGCCTAGAACTAGGCCGCCTGCCCGACAACTCCCGCGAGCGCACAGAGGGAGGGCGCGCGTGAGTCTCGCGTAACCGGAGCCCGACACGATCGGAAATATAAGGAGCACCGCGAGACCCCGAAGAGCAGCGACAAACGGGCTACAGCACGGGCATTACTACCACGCTTAGAGCTCTCGGCACGATAGTCGTACCACTGTCCTCGCATATTTCTCGCTGCTCGCATACATGCGGCAGTTAAAACACAAACGTAAATCGCAGGAGGAGCTATCTTCTAGCGAGATACCCTGGAAGCTCACTCCTCTGAAGGAGGAACTTTCATCTCAACGGGGATACCTCACTCGACCGCCACGCGGTTCCCTCGACACCTGGGACGTTAGGGTGCGGCGTTACACGTCCCCTCGCTGGAAAGACGCAGAGCCAGAACTACTCTCCCCCCTACCTGCCTCGCCGAGGAATACGGTGGGGACGCAGACCATTCGGTGCCCACGAGTCCACAGAGGCACTCAGACCTCCGAGACGACGCTACCATCACTGATCGAGCAACGATCACTACCATCGTCAGGCAGCGAGTGGGAACCAACGAGCCCGCCACCATCATCAAAGGTCCTCTCGGCCGAGGATAGAGCGACCACCCCACCTCTTGAACTCCTGCCGGGAATAAGGCGGACTAGAACACTTCCGTCACTCCTTTGGAGCGAGTCCCCAAACGCCTCAACTGCGGATTGTAATAATAACTCGACGGACAAGCTGTAAAATGAATAAATCGGAATAGAAAAGAGAATTCTCCGTGTCAACTGCTTCATTCCGTCGACCTACCCTAAGCGTGCGCCGCCATCCGCTCCGATTGAGCGTCGCTAGCGAAACAATCACAATCATTCATCTAGAAATATAATTATTATTGCTTAAACTACTTTGACCATTGCGATCATTATTATTGTTGTTTGTATCATTAGAACAGATTGACAATAATAATCATAACATCGGTCATGGTATTGATAGTAATAAGAGTAATAATAACAATCGTAATCGGCACCCTCTTTTTGAGAATTTGTACTTACAGTGCAATAAACCTTTAACAATGGAATTTCGAAAAAAGCAATAAAGCTCACAGAAAATGAAAATTAGATGAAAATACTTTACACAATTATGAAAGTTATGAGTAAAATGAGATTAGAAATGAAATAAAAAATGAATTGATTAATTAGATGAAAATAAAAATGAATTTAATGAAATTGATCATGGATTTATTGAAAATGAATGAAATCAAATTAAAAATGCATCAATTGAACATGAATGAAGCATCATTGAAAATGCATTGATGGAAAATGAAAATTAGATAAAAATTAATTACACTGCTAATTATCAGTACTCTGAGTTCTCATTATCTTACCATTGTACGTGTATCGTATATAGAGTGTTTCGAGAAACTAGCATGATTGAATGATACCGCAAACTCGAAGTCGAATGAGAGTGTCCCGGCAAAATATTCAACCACCGATATTAATTATAAACTTTCGTACCGGGTATATTCGGGGAGCAAGGTCCAAGAGAGGCAACATCAATTTCTACTCGTCCGTCATTTTCGCTGCGCAAGCTTGTCACGCTTCAGTCCTGCCAGGAGGTCGCGACGAAATTCAAATTCGAATTTTCGACAACGACCCACTATGAGGGTGTACACAGAGCCTTCGGGGTACACGTATATTCCTAGCGACTCCATTAATCGACAATTTACCTACGAAATTCCAAAGTAATCGACAATTTGATCGTCGAGGAGTCATTAGCCATGAAAACCTGGAGCATCCTCATATTCCTCGTTGCTCGTTCGTATGTGAGCGCTGAGATAATTATGGGGTGAAATGGGCCGACTATAGAAACGATCGCGTTCAAAGGTACGAGAACGCAGCGAGCAGATTTGATACATTTTAACGCGGGATGTACATTTTGACAGGAAAAAATAAGCAATATTGAGGGATTTTTGAAACTAAGAAATAATTATTCTACAATTATCAAACTTTAGGTATACTTTAATAGTATATTTAAGGGGAGGATAGGGGTTTGCACTTTTGAAAAACCGATTTTTTTTCTTTTTTTATAGTTAAACATTTCAAGAATATGATCCCAAAATTTCAAGTCAATCGGAGCAAAACTCTCGAAGTTATTGACTATTTAGTTCCGCTCCTCTAACACTGTAGCTCCGACTTCTCTAAACTTCAAACGCGTTTTTCTCGAAACTACTTTTTCAAAGTCCGTGTTCACTGCCATTTGAAAACTACATGCCCGATTTATTTCAAACTTGGTACACACCTTCTACATATAAATACCTCCCCCCAACGGTTAGTGTGAGTTTTTTTTTACATTGAGGGTGTTTCCCACCCCCAAAATGGCGGAATTTTTCGTGAAAAATAGCACTTTTCACTTTACATGAACCACCAAAAATTTAGAAATAAAAAAAAAATTATCAAAGACCGTTGAGCGGTGGATTTGATGATACTTTGACTAAATTTCAATGGTACTTGATTTCAGATAATTTCTCGCTGAGATACAGTGAACACTGCAAATCGTGTTTTTCCAAAGGCGTTCTTAGAAAAGCTTTGTCACCGGCTTGTTTGTGGATATTTTTGCGTACAAAATCCACGGAATGTTTTTGAAATGACACTTAACAATGTACAAAAGGTTTCAATAAATTTACTCTAGCCATATAGATGAAAAAAATCGCAAAAAAGTGCTTTTTTCACGCTGAAACCCCTACCCTTCCATTAAGTATACGAAACAATTTTTTTAAGGGGTTACCCCCACTTGCGAATTTGAAAAAATCGATTTTTTTTATTGCATTTTTTTGAAGTATAAGTATCTGAGAATATGTCCTGAAAATTTCAAGTCGATCCGAACAAAATTGACTGAGATATGAGCGTTGAAAGAGAAGAATCCGTTGTGTAAACGACCGGCTAATTGAAACTTTAAACGCGTTTTTCTCAAATGGCATTTCTGTAGTCGGTGACCGAGATTACTTGAACACTAATGAACCGATCTTCTTGAAATTTTGCAGGCTTATTTAATACATAAAAATGTAGTCTTTAATCGTTCGATTTTTTTTTTTTGAAAAGAAATGGCCGTTTTATAGTAAAAAAAACGGCCGTTTCTTTTCGTTAAAATCGAACCATTAACTTTGACCGTCCACGATTTTGTGAAAAATGAATATTTTTTAAAATCCTTCGATTAAAGACTAGTTTATATTTATATTTGACTAAATCCATCCGCATATTTTTTTCAGATGATCCACTTCGCCGCAATGTTGGTCACCGCAAACCGTGTATATAAAAACATTATTTCATTGACGGCCATTTGCCACTAAACAATAAAAAAGTTTTTCAATAAAAAAATTACTGAAAGTTCTTCAAGATGTGTTCTTTAAGATGGTATATTGATCGATTAAAAAAGTTTTGTAGTTTTCTTTAAAAAAAATCACGAAAAAGGCCTTTTTTGCGCTACAAGTGGGGGTAACGCCTTAAATTGATTCATCAGCAAAATGACGAAGCTGTGGCAGAGTGTTACAGCACGGTCACCGCGGGAGTTGCGAATCGGCGTGCAGTCTAGCCTCCCGTAGACTTTGATTTGCAAAAAGTTCAAACATTTTTTCAGTTAGAACATGTATAGTTTCTATGTGACGGTAATTAAAATAACGAAAATGCAAATTTGAGAAAATGGCATGCATTTACAAAAAAAAATCAACATTTCACGCAACATTTTTGTACAATGTGGATTAAAAAAGTATTTTTTTTTTCCAATTTTTCAAAAACAATTTTCGTCAAGTAGAAGGTACCAATATTATCAATATATATACCAAGTTTCAACTCAATCGGCTTGATGGTTTTCGAATTATCCTGCACGCCAATTTCGATAATGCAGTTTTGAGAAAAACACGTTTGAAGTTCACGCCCGGTCCGAATCCGAGCAGTGAGGCACAGCGTTGACGGGCTGTAAAGTTTGAAGTTTTTCGAATTTCGCTTTGGAACTTTGGGAAAATATTCTGCATGTATAGTTTTATCGTTTGAAGAAAAGAAAAATAAATCGATTTTTTTATCGTTGTAAATGTATATCCCGCCTTAAGGAGGACTTTTTTGAGGAAAAGGAAAAAATGAGATATCGTGGCACCGATTAGAGATCTTAAAAAAATATGATGAATATCAAAATTGACAAATCAAATTGACATTCATTTCTCGTGCTAAGAATCGCCGGCCTCGACCAATACTTGGATGGGTGAATGGCGTGCGCGACGGATATTGAACGAGAGGCACCTTCAACGCGTTATGCCTAGTTACAGCCGTCAAAAACAGCTCATTTTTGGGATTTTTAAAATAGAAAATCATAACCATAAATTTTCACAAAAATTAGGTGCTTGAAAAAGTATTATCTGAAGTACACTCTGTAATTTTTTCGTGTAAAAATATTCAATTATAGTCCCATTCACAGCCGATGTCCGGGGAGCACCTTTTTAAAAACGTCTCTTCCTGTGAGCAATGCCCTTCTAAACTATCAAATTATCTTATGAAAAACTATCTATTTATCTCATCAACAAAACTATCTATCTTAAAACTATCAACTTATCTTATATAAAAAAAAATCATAAAGATTTCGTTAGTATATTAGTTTATCCTACGATTAGTCGAAGGGATTTCCGAAATATCAAATTTCCAAAATTGCGCGCGTTGAAAGTGACAGTCTTGATTTATGCAAAAAAAAATTGACACTTTTTGTTCATCAAATCGAAAGTATAGAGCGGAAAAAATCCTTCGATCAAATACTATATTTTTTATACTTAACGATTTTGAAAACGTACTTTTGAGAAAAGCTTTTAAAGTTTCGAAGGTCGTTCCGAGCGTTCCAACGGGCGTCAATATAAACAGCCTATACATTTGTCAATTTTGATTCGATCACCTTGAGATTTTCTACGAACATTTATGAGATGATATGCTCTCAAAATATATTGGTTCAAAAAAAGGGGATTCTTCAACTTTTACAACTAGGCAGAATCTCTTAATAACGAATTATTCGTACTTCATAATAATTAATTATTCGTATTTCACTACGATTCATTATTCATATTCGATAATAATGAAATATTCATAATCCATATTAATTCATCATTCGTACTCCATAATGATTCATTATTCGTATTCCATAATAATTAATTATTCGAATATAAAAATTGTCAACGAGGTCAAGATATAATCGATAGTAATTTTGTTTGAAACAATTATTTGTAACGAGATTTTCGCAAGGGCATTCGATTAATTCGGACGATTTTTTCTCTCTTACAAAAGAACTTATTTTTATTTCACGTTTTTGAATTTTTATTTCGCGCTTTGGGTGTACCCGACTGAACAATTTGATATTCCCACACTTATGATAAGTGACGTTCACGTATACAATTTGAAAAATTCAATTCCGGGGTGTGGTCGCGATTCTTTTCCTTCGTCCTCGGGTGTGTCATCTCTGGCTGAGGGCTAGATCGATCTTGAGTGTCTCTCGTCTGATCTGCGGGCAGAGAGCCAAAGAACCTTTTAAATGCCAGCATCGGAAAAGCCGGAAATTAATTTTATTTCGATTAAGTACGGATAGGAAGTCTGCCTCTCTCTCTCTCTCTCTCTCTCTCTCTCTCTCGCTCTCTCTCTGTCTTGGAAAAGTCTCTGCTGCCAACACTATCAGATTCATCAATTTGGAATCGAGCTGCGCTGATCTACTTTTCATCATACCTTAACTTAATATGGTACGATTCGTCTGGAATATGGTGATGAGACATAAAAAATGTAGGGCGCATTCACCGTCGCCGCCTCCTATTTGCGAAGCACCACGAAAATTTTTCCTCCCTCGTCCTCCAAAGGAAAAAGCTAAAATTGATTTTGGATTTGAACGCTGGTTTTCCGTGCCAATTATATCTGTATTATGTTGCTCATAAAAATAATCATACCAGGGTTTTTTTTGCCGATCTCTCTCTCTCTCTCTCTCTCTCTCTCTCTCTCTCCCTCTCTCTCTCTCCCTCTCCCTCTCTGTTGTGTTTCTTGATTTTGTATTACTTGGATTTTGTGTTTGGTTTTGGATTTTTTGGATTTTGTATTGTATGCCAGAGGACAATTAGTCCTCGTGCATGAATAAATCATCATCATCATCATCATCATCTCTCTCTTTCTTCTTCTTCTTCTTCTTCTTCTTCTTTTCTGCTCAACTACTAATAACAAATCTGAGCAACAACGAAAAATATAGAAATACGAAAACCGGGTAATACGAAAATGACGGGTAGGAGCAAAAAGTATAAGAAAAAGAAAACTTTTAACAATAAAATTGATTGAAGCACCCAAAGCAAGTGCCAAAGGAAGCCAACAGCACAGAGGAGATTATTAACGTGTTTGTACATTTTCATGAAAATAAAAATATATCCAACGTGTCCTGTTATGAATGGATAATCCTGCAAACGTCGATAGGTCAGATTATATCTTACTATATTCTGAAATTTCAGTTTCGTAAAAGTCCCACGATTTTCGAGATAAAAATCATCTGCTTTTGGTTTTTCGCATGGTACTTCTACAAATGATAACTTTTTTTTATCCGGTTTGAAAAACATACTCTTGGTTATTTGTCTTATCTAGAAATGAACTCTTTTTAACTTTAAATGTTAAGGAAAGTTTATGAAAAAAGATGCTCATGCAGAATTTTCATACAAACCAATTCGAACATCTGTATTTGATAGCCTGCAGTATAAAAAAAATGTACTACGAATATCCCGCCAATCACTTAAAAAAGTTGCTTAGTTCTTGTCGATTCCATTGTCCGAAAAATCAAAAGCAGCTGATTTTTTTAAAATAACATAAAGCCCAAAATCTCGAAAACCGTGGGACTTTTACTAAACTGTAATTCCAGCATATAGTAGGACATGATCTGACCTTTCGACAGTTGCAGAATTATCCATTGATAACAGGACATCCTGTATATCCTACAATAAATTCGAGAACCCTAATTTCTACAAAATTCCGAAACGAGAACGATGGGAGGAAAGAGAAAAAATAGGCAAAGACGGTGGGTGAGAGGACGGAAGCAACGAGTAGAGAAATGTGGAGAAACGATTTTTTTCTTGCTCACCGAAGTTGAAGGATTTCTTTAATAACAGTCTTCCAGCCGTTAATTATGCCTCGTTCTCCATCGTTATTCCTGCACGTTGAAATTCAATTATCGACGATGAAAGCTCGGTCGTCATCATGACTGTGCCGCGTTTCCTACTCTGAACGCTCGCAAATCCAAGAACATCATTTCCAAAGCTTTGATAAAATATGACAGATCTAATTCGTTTTTTTTTTCCATCGAGAAACTCATCATAGATATTAATGTAAGCCTGCGCCGATAATGAGGTTCTCATTTGGAAATAACGAATCACTCGATAGACTCGTGAATGTCCAATCTGTAATTAATCCGCCATCCCATGAATAATGCGGTTTTTTTTAATTGCATTTTTCGCCTCGGATAAGTGAGTTTTGGAAGGGGGGCCTGAAATTCTACCAGAAAGATTAGAGAAGCATTATGGAAATTCAAGGAGAGTATATTTTGAGTTGGAAAGGAATTTCACGCATCTTAATTTTGATAAATAAAAGATTTAAAAAACGGCATTATTTATGGGATGAGCCATTTGTTTTATGGCTTTATTTCCTTAGTGCAACCCTTTGCGGGTTTTTACGTATTACCCTTCCTAATTGAACCTATCACTTCCTATCCGCACTTCCTTCCTAATCCAACTTAACTTCCGTTGCGTCCACAGCCGTCTTAACAGTCGAAAACAGCTCATCTTTAAGTTTTTTTAAAAGAAAATCGTGATCATAAATTTCTACAAAAATTAGCTCTTTGAAAAAGTATCATCAGAAGAACATTCTGTAATTTTTTTGTGTAAAAATATTTAAATATTATCGGTTTACAGCCGATGCCCGGTACGCACCTGTCGAAAACGTATTTTTCGGTGAGCAAACCAGGTTATAATTAGATATATTAATAAAAAAAATAAACAAATTTCTTTAGTATATTAGGATTAATCGAAGAAATTTCCGAAAAATCAAATAAAAAAAAGGCGCGTGTATAACGCGAGGGTCTTGATTTTTGCGAAAAAATGGGCACTCTTCGTGCATCGAATAGAAAGTAAACATTGGACAGAAAAATTCTTCGATCAGGTACTATATGTACCTTCGATCAGGTACTATATGTACATTTAGAAAAAGCCTTAAAGTTTTCTGAAATATCGATAAGCAACATATCGCGAAAGTTACTGCAGCTTTCGCAATATTCTGCTCACTGACATTGAAAACGTGCTTTCGAGAATAAAGCGTTTAAACTTTCGAACGATGCTCCGCGTGTTCCGACGGGCGTCACCATAACAGCCTATAAATCTGTCAATGATGATCCGATCGCCTTGACATTGTCACGGAACCTTTATAAGTCAACTGTCAAAATACATTCGTTTTAGAAAAAAGTGATTCTTCGACGTTACGACTAGGCATAACCCCTTAAGGTCCACTTTCCGCATGTTCCGAGGATACAGGGAAACTGTAAAAAAAACCCGTACCAGAATAGACAGACCCATACTCAAGTATCTACATCAAGCTCTCACAAGGAACACCACTTTGGTGTCCTCCTCCAATTTTGTCGAAACTTTTTTTATGTGGAAGAGTATCAAAAACTAAGAGATACAAATTTTTTTATCGACGGAAAAACTGTTTTGAGGGGTGAAACGCACCCTTGAAAATAGGGATTTTTTTCGTTTTTCGTCGATAACTTTTTGACGGTACGAGATATTGAAAAATTTCAAATTGCAATAATGTTTATTTTTTTGTGTACTATACATTGAAGATGAGAACGATAACGTTATCAACGAAAAACGAAAAACACCCCTATTTTCGAGGGTGCGCTTCACCCTTTAGAACCGTATTTCCGCCGATAAAAAAATACGTGTTTCTTAGTTTTTGATACTCTTCCACATGAAAAAGTTTCAACAAAATCGGAGGCGGACACCAAAGTGATGTACCTTGTCAGAAGTATTAGCCTTGCGCTTACTGGTCTACGTAACAACCGGTTCACGGCTTAGCAGTCACCGCTCCAAGTAGTGGCCGTGCACAACGCTGCTTAAGGGCCTAGGCCACAGTGACGGGAATAAAATCATGTCTAAATTTAACCATTTTTTTCACAAGAAAAAGTGATTTACTCATAAAATAAAACACATAAAACTCATAAAACACATCTATTTAGTATAAATATCAAGCTGTTAGAAAAAATATACTTTTTTTCGATGTACAAAATGGCCGACTACTCGAAACTTCTCGAAACAGCTTCTTTCCAATTGGCGTGACAAATGACTTGAACAATTTGCACTCGATTCACTTGAAATTTAAAAGTCATGTTCCTCATTGCATTTTGCGGAGAAGTACGTACGGAATTTCTTAGTGATCGAAAACTTTTCATTTTATGAGTAGTTTATGAGCAGTTATAACGAAATGTTTCACTGGAAATTCATTTCTTAAGTTCAAATACCTACAACTTTTGAATAAAACAATATTTTTTAAATTCGGTACGTACTTCACTAGGTATTCTAATGTAAATTGACGAGAAATTTTGTTTTTTGTTCTCGGTAAAAAATTGTGAATTTTGAATATCACGCCGCGGAGCACCTAAAAAAAGATAACAAAAGAAAATATTAGTAGTCGGCCATTTTGTACATCGAAAGAAAAAAAATTTCTAACAGCTTGATATTCATACTAAATAGATGTGTAATTAATCTTACGAGTGAATCACTTTTTCATACGAAAAAAAAATTGTTAAATTCGCCCATGATTTTATACCCGTAACTGTGGCCTAAGGCCTTAATTAGGAGCACCGCCGTAGTCGGAGCCCAAGCGCCCATCCATCAAACTCGGTCAATTTTTAGCTGTATATTTCCTTGTATCGTTCCATCGAATATGGTTTATCCGGACATGGTATTGGGGTTTCCGTGACGCAGGTTTTGCATCTGAAATGCCGTGTAATAACGTAGTCGAACACACCAAGCCATCACATTGGGAACTTGTGCCAGCGCTCTAATCCGGGAACTCAATCTATTAGTAATCAATGTCGCCCAATCAATGGACGTGGCGATAGCTATATTGGGCTATATTTTGACATGCGTGAACAGAGGCAAGAGAGAGAGAGAGAGAGAGAGAGAGAGAGAGAGAGAGAGAGAGAGAGAGAGAGAGAGAGAGAGAGAGAGAGAGAGAGAGAGAGAGAGAGAGAGAGCGCGCGAGAGAGAGAGAGAGAGGCAGAGAGAGCGAATTGGAGTAATCAATCGTCACCCTAATGACTAACACTGTTTGTATGGGTTGCGTTCCCTGCGGATACTATTCGTGCGGTAATTAATATACTCCCACCTACGAACAACCCCAAGTCTCAATTCGACGATACGCCCATTATAATAAAATTCGCGATACATAAACCACCGTTTCTAGCGCTTCCAAAATATATATCTACCGGTTTCGTAGTAACGAACCCTTGTACATCTGGAAATTGTGTGATTGCTGATTTTAATTGAATTCATGTGATTTCGACGAATTAACATTCGTGACGTTCCCACTTCTATTCGCGCAGGGTCATCAATTTCTACGGATAAATTTGTTTTACAATGGTAGCCGACATTTCACGTGCCTTACAACAAATATATATGTAGAGCGATGTCGAAGGATGGATTGAGAGGCTCGTGCAATTGTCATTTTCATTATGTATATATGTGTGTACGTGTGTTTGTGTATTAAAAGTACGACTATAAATTAACGGGGTATTCTAGTCTAGAGGCCTAAATTTCGGGCTTTTTTCGGGCTTGATAAAAACAATATATATATATATATATATATTTATATATTTTATATATTTACTATCCATTTTTGACAGTTTTTTCATTGATGTTTCAGAGAAAAAATTCACATGCAGAAAAAATTTTTGCTCAAAAAGAAATGAAATTTGTAAATGTTAGGGGTCTCTAAATATGGCCGCAAAAAAAGGGTTGTGGCGGTTGACATGATTCCGAAGCTCCCATTCATCTGAAACAGAAATAAAACCAATTTTCTTGATCAATGAAAACCTCATTATAGTTGATACTGAAGGAATAAAAATTAAGTATTAGGAATACAACTTTGCAGTGACCGTTTTACTTAGAGAGCCACTGCGGCCGAAGTAGTGGTCCTAGCTCAATAAAAAACTGGCATTTTAAACTAGAGGCTCTGCCAATGTAAACAATTTTAAAAAGCTAACGGATACGTGTATGCATTGTAAAGTTGTTGGCACTCAAACAAGGCAACCTACGAGCCGAATTCTCAGCATTTGCGGGAACTGCTCCAAAGACAACAAAGGAAGGGATTTTTGCACCGGATTGTGACTGGAGATGAAAAGTGGGTTTACTACGATAATCCTAAACGCCGAAAATCATGGGGACTGCCTGATCATATTCCGTCATCGACGCCCAAACCGAATATTCACGGATCCAAAGTGATGCTGTGTATCTGGTGGGACCAGCTGGGCGTTGTGTACTATGAGCTGCTCAAACCATCCGAAACCATCACAGGGGAACTCTACCGACGTCAGTTGATGCGCTTGAGTAAGGCACTCAAAGAGAAACGGCCACAATTCAACGAAAGACATGACAAGGTGATACTGCAGCATGACAATGCCCGACCCCATGTTGCAAATGTCGTGAAAAAGTACTTGGAAACGCTGAAATGGGAGGTTTTATCCCACCCGCCGTACTCTCCAGACATTGCCCCTTCCGACTATCACTTATTCCGGTCAATGGCACACGATTTGGCTGACCGGTACTTACGAAGAAGTCAAAAATTGGGTCGATTCCTGGATTGCCTCCAAGGACCAAGACTTTTATCGACGCGGGATTCGAATGCTACCTGAAAGATGGGCCGAGGTCGTAGCTAGCGACGGGCAGTACTTTGATTAAAAAATATGTAGCCACTTTTTTATAATGAAGCCTTAAACTTTTGAAAAAAACGGTCACTGCAAAGTTGTACTCCCAATAGTTATTGTTTGAAAAAAAAGTTAATTTTTCGTCCTATTTCTTTTTTTAAAGTATTGAATTTTCTTTAAATAGTAATAATGATAATTTCGCAATGCCCGAGGTAGGGGCGGTAGATAGGTATATACTGAAGACCCATACTAAATTTTAAGTCAATCGGTTGAATAAAACTCGCGATTTTCCGTCAACCAGGTTGAAAAAAGTAGTTTCGAGAAAAGCGCGGTATAAGTCTGTTATACTTACGTTTTATTAATCGGCCATTCCTGCCGCGCAAAATGTTGTTTCCTTCAAAGTGGCCTTTCCTGACTTCGAAATGATGATTTTCTGAAGCTCGCTCTTCCCGGCGAGCAGTTTTAGCTCCTTCAAAGGCTCTTGAAGGTCGTAGCTCCGACCAGTCGATCCTATTCGGGTCTCGTTTGTTGCCGTAAATATTCAGAATTTCGAAATTTCCTTTTCAGGACATATTCTTGATAGTCTATTTTTAAAAAAATGCAAAAAGAATCGGTTTTTTCCAAATTTCTGGACTAGAGTACTGCTTTAAGGGGTCTTCTCACTTTAGACGCTAAAAAGGCTATTTTCAGGCATTTTTTAAATAGGTTTATATTATAGATATTGATATACAAGTTGTTGTACTAAATAAATACACTTTCGAAATACATTTTCTTTAAAATTATTTATTTCAGTCATTATTTATAGACGAAAATGGTAGTTAAAAAAATGTCCTAAAAAATGGTAGGTCTGCGCTGTTGATGAAATCGCGGAGAAGGATCATCCGAAACAAAAAAATCAAATGTTTTTAGATTCGGTATGTTAATGGCTATAGCGCATATTACACAATTTTTGATATATGCAAAAATAACAAAATGGCGGACATTTTTCGAAAAAAAAAACAAAAAAAACGCGTTTTTTCACCGTTTTTGGAAAAAAATAGTAAATATCAAAATTTGAAAAATTCCTTGTTCGGATCGATTCAGTAGTTTCGAAGATTTTATCAACAAGCCGTCGAAAAACGTTGTTTCGAGAAAAACGCGTTGAGAGTTTGTTTGGGTAACATAAATACGTAAAAATTTGTTTTTATGTATTTCGAAAATATACTCTTAAGTGTAACCACTTTTATATCCATATCTTTTTATAAAGCTATCAAAAAATTCATGAAAATAGCCTTCTTTAGGGTCTAAAGTGAGAACACCCCTTAAATAAGTAGCATTCTTAAAAACTCAAATTGAAAAGGTAATTTAACGAAGACAATTAAATAATAATGATTTTTTCTTAAAACTACATCTCCAATACACGTTATTAAAATAAATTATATTAAGACCTTAGGCCACTCTAGAGGCCGAAAAAGTAGGCTTTTTGGGGATATTTTTTTCAGAAAAACTACAAAATAAATCGAGATTAGAAAAAAGGGTGTTTATCATACATATCAGTGACCGTATACAATAATTTTTTTGAAGCGATTAATTTCAAAATGGCGGCTTTGCAGCGTTTTTGCTATGACGTCTCCGTTTTTCCAGGGTCCACGGCCGGACAAACAACTCCTGTAATTTTTTAATCATAAAGAGCCAACGATTTTTTTTTCGATTATATATAATAACTGCTGTAGAAGTACGTAGGATTTTTTCAATATATTGATTTATGGCCAAATGGCGCACTTCTAAAGTGGAAAGTGAAAAACTTGTCTAAAAAATCGTCAGATAACTGTTAATAACAAATGAACTTTGCAATATAAAAAAAATCCCACGTACATAGACAATATATTTTTTCAAGATACATTCAACATTTTAAGTGAATCGGTTGAAAATTGTCTAAATTATGTTTCCGGCCAACTCAAAAAATGCAGTTTCGAGATAAACGCGTTTGAAGTTTCGACTCCGTTCGCTACAGACCAGGCGGCCTTGTACTAAATTTCGAAAACCGAGTACTCAGAGATTTTTCCCGGCCATAATCTTTTGGGACATCATTTTTACGTCCTAGGGCACCATTGAATAAAAAAATCGATTTTTCAAAAATTCTAGTGGCCTAATCCCTTAACGATCCTACTTATTGTCTACATAATAATCGTACAAGTATCACCTAACTAGGTGGCAATTATTGACATTCCTGATGCACTGACTATTATTATTGTTCCTGTGTTCCAGCCAATTGGGAGCAAGCTGCTGATACATCGCGAGATTCCTTGCACGTAGCTCGTCTTCCGGAACATCGAAGACACCAAGAAAATCCTTCGATCAGCCTCTCGATCCTCACGATGGACAGTCTCGCGTAATTTCAAAAGTGCGCACGTTTGTTCTCGAATTACTTGGCTCGGTCATTGGGTCGCTAAATTCGCCGAGTTACGTTTGCCACGCGACTCACGAGGACTGCGAAAGTGACGGGACAATGACGTTGAGTTCGTTCGTTCGGTGTGGTTAATTACGTCGCGAGGAAGAAAAACAAGTTGGAGGACAAAAATGAGAAGATCCGAGAGAAGTTCGAGCAGCGGAATGGTGCGACGAATTATAACAAAGTTGACGACAGCGGCGAGCATAGCAGCCGTGACGGCAAAGGCGGCAAGTATATCGCCGGCTGATCCAACGAACGAGGGGAGATCGAGCCAGCACTCTCTAATCCCATCACCATCGCCGCCGACCATACTGGCACTCGCGATTACCGATAGCGTGACGATTCCGGCTAATCCGTCCATGGCCTTAACCAGTGCCGCGGTTACGACCACGACTAAGCCCGACCAGCACGTCTACAATTCCACGGGCTATCTCGTCGAACAGGACGAGATCGAGTACAGTGAGTATAGCAACGAAAAAAATAGATGCCATGGCCAAAAAGGAGACGATTTTAGGGAGGCAAAACATTTGCCACGGGCTGGAGAGGATTGACCAACTTTTCACGAAAATAAAGGGGTATAAAATCCCGCAGTGACGGATATAAAATCGGGTGGCAGTCGAAATATCGATGGATCAATATTCGGATGGGCTGAAATATCGAATTAAAAAATGTCGAATGTTTGAATATAGATAGATCAATGTTCGGAGGGTTTATATAGTCGTAAATAAAAATTCCGAATACGAATATCTCGAAGTTGAAATATAGCGAAAAACAAAAACGGATTTAAAAAATATTGAGAGACATAATATCGAATTGCTTATATCAATAACACCAAATAATTCGAGAAGACGAATCTTCAAATTGTAAATATAGCGACGGGTCAAAAAACAGAAAGTATTAAATCGAACGGCCAAAAAGTCGAGTGGTTAAAATAGCGAAGGGTCAAACTGTCGAATGGCCCGGATGGCGAAAACTTGTGATCGAGGCAGATAGCCTTAGCGGTCAGCCGGGACGGCATCCATACCATGTTCGCCATTTTGGCATTCGCCATTTCGGACCATCGGTATTTTGCGTCTCGATATATTGCTTTTCGCTATAGGCGGTATTACGAATATTAGATACTCGCTTTTTTTCTGTTTCGAAGATATGGATGTTATAGATTGTTCCAATCTATATTTGTATGTCTCAAATTGCAGACGATCTGAATATACGTTTAGAGATAAATGAGCTCCCGAATAAATGATGCTTTGCTTTATAGTCAATCGATTTTTTCTTCGATCGAAACATAACATTTCGAATAATTAAACCTTCGTTATTTTGAGAGTTCATAATTCTGTCGTTTCGAAATATTTATCGATCTATATTTGGTCCTTGGATATTTGGATCCCCACCCATAAAATCATGTGCGAATTTAACAATTTTTTTCCCTATGAAAAAGTGATTGACTCATAAAATTAATTACAGATCTATTTAGTATGAATATCAAGCTGTTAGAATATATATATATATATATATATATATATATATATATATATATATATATATATAGGGGTATAAAATCATGTGTGAATTTAACAATTTTTTTCGTATGAAAAAGTGATTCATTCATAAAATTAATTACACATTCATTTAGTATAAATATGTTCGAAAATATATGATTTTTTTCGATGTACAAAATGGCCGGCTACTAATATTTTCTTTTGTTATCTCGTTTTAGGCGCTCCGCGGCGTGACATTTAGCATCCACAATTGTTTACCTAAAACAAAAAACAAAAATTCTCGTCAATCTACATTAGAATACCTAGAGAAGTACGTACAGAATTTAAAAAAATATTGTTTTATTCAAAAGTTGTCGGTATATGAACTTAAGAAATGAATTTTCAGTGAAAAATTTCGTTATAACTGCTCATAAACTGTTCATAAAATGAAAAGTTTTCGATTAATCAGAAATTCGTACTTCTTTGCGAAATGCAATTAGGAACATAATTTTTAAATTTGAAGTAAATCGAGTGAAAATTGTTGAAGTTATTTGTCACGCCAATTGGAAAAAAGCTGTTTCGAGAAGTTTCGAGTAGTCGGCGATTGTGTGCATCGAAAAAAAATTCTAACAGCTTGATATTCATATTAAATAGATGTGTAATTCATTTTATGAGTGAATCACTTTGTCATACGAAAAAAATGGTTAAATTCGCACATGATTTTATACCCGATACTGTGGCCTAACCCCTAAAGCACAGAATGGAATTCCGCATAGGGTTGTCCATTTTTGTAAGCCAAAAATGATCGGCATCGAAGTGTAGGCCATTGGATCCAAAACACGCGAGGATATTCCTTCCTGAGCCTTTAGCCCTGAGGCACCGCACACTACTTTTAAAACAAAATCACAAACTCGTACAGACCCACTTTTGACATCATCCCGTTGCAACCATCACCCAATGTCATGGTACTAGAAGTTAACTTTCAAACTGAGTTTAAAGTTTCGAACTACGTGGCACATCAGTTTGACACTTCTGTTCAGTCTGTTTACCCAACTAAACCTTTTCTAGGCTGTATTTCTGATTTTTGACATCCGTATATCATTATAAGAACACCCTCGGAGTATTAAACCTAAATCCTTTTTCGTTACGAAGATATTCATATTTTACCACGTTTTTGTTAACTCGGTTTGCTTGTTATTTGTTTGTCTGCTCGGTACAAATTTTGCAATCGATTTTAAACTAACTTCCGCATGACCTAGAGACTTGAAACTTTGAGCATAGCTGACAAGGAACATCCCTCAGGTGACACCCTTCAATTTTGTTGACATTTGGATATGTTATAAAGCACCGAAAAGTAAGTGATACGTATTTTTTTTTACCGGCGGAAAAATGGTTTTAAGAGGTGAAACCACCCCTCGAAAAAAGGCATCTTTAGGGGTAATACAGCAGTTTCACACACAAGGAGTCCACCGATTTTAATGAAACAAAAACGAAAATTCTTCTAATCCGAAGCAATGAAAAATCCACTATAGTGCCATTGCAAAAAAAATAAGGGGTGAACCACCCCTATATTAAGGGGTGGTTTCACCCCTTAAACCGTTTTTCCGCCGATAAAAAAAATACGTATCGCTTACTTTTCGGTGCTTTATAACATATCCAAATTTCAACAAAATCGAAGGGTGTCACCTGAGGGATGTTCCTTGTCAGATCTGGATGACAGGCAAATCTGTAACAGAAAGAGAAAAAAGAAAAAAATTGTGGAAAAATAAGTAAAGAATATACTTTCGTGAAAGAGAAAAAATGAAAAAATAATAAGAATAATAATAATAATAATAATATTAATAGTGAATAGTGCATTAGCGACTATTTCTACGATGGTCGAGGAGACAGCCCTCGAATGCAAGCAACGCCTAGAGAAGGAGAAGCAAAATTTCACAAACACAAGGTTAAAAAGCAGAAAATGAAATTATTTAAATAAAATAAAATTAACCACGTTTTTAAAACGGACTAAAAAGTATAAAATAATTTCTCCTAACCCCATACAGGTTAATGACCCAATACAGATTCCTAACCGCATGCAGATTGTCCTGAAAATTTGTGACTGTGAATTTTGAATAGCTATGAAAACATTTGTAAGATTTAAAACGAAAAACGTGGGGTGCATACATATATAATAGTAAGGAGTGTAGGGAGTAGCTGTCGTTGAGAAAACTCACACATATAATTTGCAGTGTAATTAAATTGTAAGTGACTATTAAATACGCCCCACGTTTTTCGTTTTAAATCTTACAAGTATTTTCATACCTATTTAAAATTCACAGTCACAAATTTTCAGGACAACCTGTATGCGGTTCGGAACCTGTATTGGGTTATAAATCTGTATGGGGCTAGGAGAAATTATTTTATACTTTTTAGTCCGTTTTAGAACCATGGTCCAAATTTTTTTCTTTTAATTTAAATAATTTTATTTATGTCTGGGTCTGTATGACTGAATGATTTTTTTATATCACTGGGTGCATCTTCAATCTAGCCTTCCCCATTCTTGGTCTCAGAACTTTGGGGGATTTTCTATTCGATCCTTTTCACTTTCCACCCCATACGCCGTCCCTTCCCCATTTTTCCACTTGCTCCGAGATCCCCTAGATTGTTGGCGACGGACACTCTTTCTGAATGCACTACTGGCTTGCTTTTGCACGAGGGCACGCGGCAACTGACGAAAACGCCTCCTATCATCCTATCTAGAGAAGCCTCATAGGAAGGATAATTTTTCGGTGAAATTCCGTATATATTTACTCCGAAATCAAAACTGTCGATTTGGCGGAGTTTCTGACATAGGGAAGAAGAAATGGCAATATCGAAAAGCCCCTAGATCGACGCACGAACGATCATGTTTTGGAACCTCACTTTATACGTTTTGATCCCCTTGGTCGATATATATATATACATATATATATATATATATATATATATATATATATATATATATATATATATATATATATATATAAGTGACCTCACTTTCGTCCCCTTCGAATATGTCGAAGTGTCGCCCTCTCGAAAGGATGAGGTAAATTGGAACGATCCTCTTTTCGCTCGCGATAAAACACAGTCACCCCTGTACCAAAAACTACATCACTTCGGCCAGCATCTCATTGGGGGAGTCCGCTGGGATCATGTTGTAAACGCTTCAACCAATGGCCAATAAAAAGCAAATATATCCACTAACTAAAGTTCGACGTTTTCCCGACTTCATCCCAACGGAGCTCTCTCTCTCTCTCTCTCTCTCTCTCTCTCTCTCTCTCTCTCTCTCTCTCTCTCTCTCCCAGCGCTCATTTGTGGATAGGGCATCAAACAATTTTCGTAATTTTCCAGACACTTCGACAGGTTTATCCCGGCTAGGCTGCAGATTCGGAACTTACCTATAAATTGCCAATGATTTTCGGATCATTATCATTTGGAAGATGAAGCCTTTCTAAAAACGAAAGTACCCACGTCGTCGCAAATAGTTGTTTACATATAGCATTATTCTAAATGATAGATTAACCTATCGGTTGAATCAACCAGACAATAATCGCGGGAAAGATGACCTGAATGTTACAAACAAAATATAATTATTTGCCGCTACTATTTTATTTGACCGAAATTGATAATTCTGACAGCTTGATCAACGCTATTCAAATTGTGCGATTATCAACAAATGAAAATACGAATAATAATAATAGCTCATTTATTGATTAGATACAAATTATTATTGGTCTTAGACCATGATTTTTATTTTAATGAGGTAAATAGTAACTAAATCGAAATAATGATAATAATAATATAGGACACTTGGGGATGTCATTTCTAACCAATGTTGTCTTTGTTAAAGAACTTCGAATCTTTCTGGACCGTTCTCAGGATCAATAATAATTATAAACTAATGAAAAAATAAGCATAACCACCGTTATTTGATTGACTTATTATATATTAATTTCCATTTCGTATAATAACAACAATATTCACTATAATGATATAATTGTTGCGTACAAAATTTATTAACGTTGGGGCATTTTATTAATTATAGATTTATAATCATTAAGATTATTCAGTTGGTCGGCTTCGTCTTGGCAATTGTTTCCTTTGTTAAGCAAAGGCAAATCTTCCATGAGCATCTTCATTCTCGTCTGACCACTCGTTGGCTACTCCACTAGCATACTAAAAGCGCACCGCGGCAAGAGAGGCTTGCGGTTCGCTTGGCAGCCGCGTTCGGGTCGATACGCGAGGCATACGAATTCTACGCCGCCGTTTGTGCAATCCTCTGCCGTTACCCTACTACCACGAATAGCAGTGCGACCAACGCTGGTGTATCCACTACGTTGGAAGAACTGTGCTGGCGCAAGGCCACTTGCACAGAGTCGATCCTACTTGCGCCTGGTGGCCTCGCCCGTGTGTCGCCAACGCACGGGCGCCCTCTCACTGTTTTCAAATTTCATACGGGATCTTTCTCGTTGCTGTTGAAATGGTTACCGCAAATCGCGACACCCCAGTTATCAATTATTATCCAATCAATGATTCTTATCATGCCGATTTCTGATAGGGACCCGTGAATCGTGAATCCTGGGACAAATGGCAAAAAATGATGTTACCATTGTCCCAAGTTCACCAGCCCAAGCCCCACTACTGTTATTTTGATAAAAAAAATGTAAAGTAGAGCATCAAACAAGGCTCATGTGTCAGCTAGTGATGGCCATTACTATCATGAGCTGGATATGTTCATATTGGACATATGCTGTCGAAATCGTTAGTGCAAATCGCGACACCCGAGTCATTATGGTGCATCAATTATTATCCAATCAATGATTCTTATCGTGCCAATTTCTGACAGGGACCCGTCGATCGTGAATCCCGGGACAAATGGCAAAAAATGATGTTACCATTGTCCCCAGTTCACCAGCCCAAGCCCCACTACTGTTATTTTGATACAAACAAAAATTTAAGTAGAGCAAGGCTCATGTGTCAGCCAGTGATGGCCGTTACTATCATGAGCTGGATATGTTCATATGGGACATATGCTGTCGAAATCGTTACCGCACGGGACAAATGCCGAAAGTGATGTTAGCATTGTCCCCAGTTCACCAGCCCAAGCCCCACTACTGTTATTTTGATAAAAAAAAATGTAAAGTAGAGCATCAAACAAGGCTCATGTATCAGCCAATGATGACCGTTACTATCATGAGCTGGATATGTTCATATGGGACATATGCTGTCAAAATCGTTACCGCAAATCGCGACACCCGAGTCATTATGGTGCATCAATTATTATCCAATCAATGATTCTTATCATGCCGATTTCTGACAGGGACCCGTGAATCGTGAATCCCGGGACAAATGGCAAAAAATGATGTTACCATCGTCCCCAGTTCACCAGCCCGAGCCCCACTACTGTTATTCTGATCGAAAAATGTAAAGTAGAGCATCAAACGAGGCTCATGTGTTAGCCAGTGATGGACGTTACTATCATGAGCTGCATTGCACTTTCGATCTCGGATGATCGACCACATATTCCTCGGCGCTTTGACGGTTACGTCGAGTAAGCAAGTGACACCGCAACAAAAAAGTATGAGGATCGAGGTCGTGAGCTGGACGGTTCGCGGGTGCTATGTTCCACATGTAAAACGCTGTTGATCGACGACAACACGCGCGGCCCGCGAACCAGCCCCTCCTCGATACTTCGCGAACTACGTTGTAGTCGTTCGGCTCGTTGGCGCATCTTCGCGAGCGTAGATGGCGCACCTAAGCCTTTTCTCGCAGCAAACTCTAGCGCGGACCTAAAGGGTTGCGGCGTGGCCTCCCTGGGGATGGAGTGCACCCTGTTCAGAGGCACATAACGAAATTTATGATAATGCAATCTATCTTCAGCGACGAAGCTGTGACCCTGGGGGAAAAAGGTTCGGGGACCGTCGTCACGCATTGGACAAAAAAAAGACAAGAGCGCACTGGAGCCCTGGGAGCTAAGAAGACTGAAAGTGGGGTGAGGGAGGTGGAACGTCAGCTGAGAAAACATCGTAGCGACGGGAATGAGAACGCGGCGCAAACTTGACTCGGTAGAAAAACGTTCTCCTTGAATGACAGCCACATCTATGAACGACGATGCACACAATCATGTACGCAGATCTGCTGCAGTAATCGGCTCAGCTTGACTTTCGTCTTTTCTTCATTGCTCGCTCGTTGAATGCGGCGCATTTACGTCACAGCGAACCAGCCAGAGGCTACACTCAAACCATCATTAATCCGGATACTCGAATCACTTCGAGTCCCGAAAATTAATATATCATTCCTCCGCGTGTTTGAGTACAATCGAATCAAACTTCCATATAGCATTTGTTCACGTAGTCAGCGTTGGTGGGCTAGACCGCATATGAGTAATCGGATTGGTGATCTTATGACATGTGAATTGTCTGCCTGAATGATCAGACGGCTGCTCTTAAGCCGTATGAATGATCCGAAGTCGTGGGCATAGTGTCACTGGATGATCCGATGACATACGACTGCCACATGAACTATCTGATATCTGGATGCCATATGAATAATCTGACATAACGTCAGAACGAGCTTCGAGTGAAAGAGAACATAGGAATTTTGGTGTCTTCTTTCACACATTGATGAAAAGCTAGATTGGTCTTCAACAACCAATTGTTCTTATGGAACATCAAAATTCTTGTTGCCCAGCCGTCATGGGTAGTTGTCTACCGTCAAAGGCTGTTTTGTGATTCTGTCCAGTACCTACGTGTCTAGTGCATAACCCTTTTCGTATGTATGTCTTATTTAGGACAGTAGATTGCGTATTTTGCGCGTAAGAATTCTGTTTCAATCGAATTCCTTGCACGTTTACACTCCACTACTCAGCTCCTTGACGACTGGTTGCTGATGACACTTCGGCTGGCATTTAATCGACAGCTAAGAGTACCGGCAGGTTAGCGGCTCACTAGCATTGGTCCGGTGATTGAACATGCTTTCGGACTGATTCCAATAACAACTAGTAATTAACTAAAATACGACTGTCGTTTGCTGTCCTTTAATGTCATCGTCAGCATAAAAGAACTGCCTAGGTAATCTATCTGCACATTGGTGGGCATCAGCCTGTCGTTGAGTTGCCATTTAAATGGATCAGCTAAACCAAGTGCCAAGGATGAAAAATGGGGGAATTTGAGATGGAAGATTCGTTTCTTAGCGCGTTTGCAAAGGCCCAAATAAATTGGCCCTCGTTATCGCTGGTGTTAGCCAATAAAAACAAGCCTCCATGCACTCCGCGTTTCAGAGACATGCTATACCCTTACCGGAAATCCCTCCAAGGGGTAAAGACAGGCTGATGTGTCGGGAAATTGATGCGATTCGCCGTCGGAATCGACCCTCGAACGTTGCTCGGATTACCTCCGAGAGGGATTGACCCTGAGAGGTATCGGGCCACTGCGAAGGTCGGCGAAAGGTCACCGATAGGTTGAAACAGAGCTTATCGCCCGCGGGTAAAGATATTTATGAACGGCGGATAACGATAGTGTCCAATAATTTCAGCAGTAAACCTTCGCAATTCAGGATCCTTCCACCTCGAACTATACCGAGAAACGTCTTTCGATCAAATGGAATCTTCAAAGGGTCCATTTTCCGAGACACTATCATTTCCTTGATTCCAAAAAATCGCGAAAATGTCTTAATTCACATAAATTTGGAAATACCGGCCTATCTTTTCTTACAATAACATAATTTGGTCGATAGGTAGTTAGTATTAAAGTTGACTACCTTGACCGGTTCGAAAATTGAAAGAAAAATAGTTATTCAAGAAATACGTAGAAATATTCTTGAAATTTGCTCATAACGGAAACTTGATGAGTGAAATAATACAACGAGGAAGCAATGTGAAGGTATCTATATTTTTTTGTCCGTTCCATTGTGCCCACGAGGCTCGTGGCATCGCAAGGTATTCGGGGAATCGATATTCGACACGGTAGGGTCGACCTCGAAATGGTCCTCGCTTGGCTGCGTTACATTGGCTGGCGGTGTTCATCCGGATGGGAGATATAACCGAGAGCTGTTATACAGCATCGTAAGGGGGAGAGTGAGAACTCTAGCTGGGAAAGCAGTGCACCGTTACGTATCACTTAATTCAAGGTTAATTGGATCAAGCAATTGTCCGTATATATTCCAATAGTAGAGAATTGAACATCTGGATGGTTGAAACGTACATTGACGTTTGTGCTCAACATGGCAATCATTAACGTATCTTTCGAATATCTGCTCAAGCCCGAAGTCTGCAGTTGTAGCAGGCTCCTATGTTTCTCATTCGGCACGCCACTCTTCCCGTGAAAAACTCATTCTCGGCTTGGCTCAGGCTCCTTTCGCGTTTCCGATTTCCCAACGAGCGTCTTGCTTCGCGAATCGATCCGTTCGGGGGAGTGTACGTTGACCCACTTCCGGACGACACGTCCGTATCTGATGTTCTTCGTCGATTGCGAGACAACCCATTTTTGCAAACGGTGCTCGAAGAGCTCCCATCCGCATCGATATCACTGCCGGACGCGGTATAATGATCGGTACTGCTCGACTCACACGAAGAAAGAGATTCGAGTCTCGTCTTGTAAAGCACTTGCGATGGTCTGCATGGTTCTCCCTTCAATGAGTTGCCTTGCCGTCTCCCGCCACCGGCTGATTCACATCCGATGAGCTGATCTTGGAAACGCCCGCGATTCCTCAACGCCGTTTGACAATCAGCTCTTTCTCGGGCTCGACAAATGGGGATGATCTTGTTAGCTGATGTTCCTCGTTTGCGAGTGGTCACCAAGCGATTGGCAATGGATTGCTATTCATTGATTGGAGTTAAACCGACAATAACATTATTGCTTGAAGGTTCAAATGGAAGCTGTATGGGTGGATGAGGTTGATGATCCCCTAGATAATCAGGGTGATCGTGGTGATCCTGCAGATTACCAAGATGATTTTGGTCATCCTGCAAATCTTCAAGATGATCTTGGTAATCTTGTAAATCACCAATATGACCTTGGTAATCTTGTAAATCACCAAGATGACTTGGGAGATCCTGCAAATCACCAATATGAATTGTGCCACTCTACAAATGACCAATTCGTAGGATCAAGTGGCAAGGTCATTTTGGTGATCCCACCAATCACCAAACTGATCATCTTGGTGATCGTACAAATCACCAAAATGATCTCGGTGATCCTACAAATCTCCAAGATGAATTGTGCTACTCCACACAACACCAATTCGTAGAATCAAGTGGCAAAATCATTTCGGTTATCCTACCAATCAATAAGTTGATCATCTTAGTAATCCTACAAATCGCCGAAATGATCTCGGTGATCCTGCAAATCCCCAAGATGAATTTTCCCACTCTACAAATCGCCAATGCGGAAGACCAAGTGGCAATTGGTAGGATCATTTTGGTGATCCTATCAATCACCAAGATGATCATCTTAGTAATCCTACAAATCACCAACATGATCTCGGTGATCCTGCGAATCACCGAAAGGGCCTGGTCAACCCTATAAAAATCGCAAAACGACCTCGGTGATCCTAAAAATCACCAAACTCGCATGACCTTCGTGATTCGTAGGATCAAAAGGCGCTGTGCAATATTCAGATCACCCCATCGATCCGCTAAACCATTGGAATGAATTTCCTTCCGTCATCATGAAGAACAACCTAACTTTCAGATAACATCAAGAGGCTAGGTAGGATCCCGAAATCGAGAAATTGAAAAAGGAAGATCAGTTACCGTACAGCTCTACTTTCGTATTGTTCCGCGTTGCGAGTGATTTATGGTGAATTGGTTTTGAGCGATCAACGTACGTGCAATTCCGCGGTCTCGTCGTAATCCAAGTTGGGATAGAGAAAGTCGTGCAACTCGTGGAACCATTTGGCTGTTGGCTCGTATCGGCGACAAGTTGATTGTGACAGGAGAACCCTCTTGAGCTCAGCTACGTACGACCTTCTGACCTCTCGCAGCTTCATCATGATCTCGACCAAGGTAAGAACTTCGTTGGCTTTTGGATTCAGACAGGTCTTCATGTCTCGGTGAATACGTTCGTAAGCTCGACGTTTCCGTTCACCCGCCAGATAGAACGGATCGCTTCGCTTCCAAAGACAGGCATTTGTCTTGTA
This sequence comes from Ophion obscuratus, assembly GCA_964007375.1. Lineage (NCBI taxonomy): Eukaryota > Metazoa > Arthropoda > Insecta > Hymenoptera > Ichneumonidae > Ophion > Ophion obscuratus. Next base: position 21,206,299 of record OZ023317.1, read on the forward strand.
CGACAGGACGAGCTTACAAATATCGTTGTCCGACCATACATACTGACCTACTGCGAGGGTCTCATCAACGATTCCTTTTGGCTCCGACCAGCACTGGCTCATCTCACAAGACTACACCCGAATTCAACAACCATCCTCTTTGTGTCTCCGTCAATACACAAATATTTCTAATCAACTGACAATTTTTCGTCTTCATTCCCTCGAAACATATCGAAATAATAGTAGAATCAAAGTTCTCGTGATATAACCTGAATTTACGACTTGTCAATATTTCCTTGGCCCTCATTTGTTAGAAGGAAAAAAAGAAAAAAATTTGGGAATTTCCGTAGTACTCAACTTCGGTCTATGTAATCGGAGGGCTGTCGTTTTCGAGTCGTTCAATATTGATAGAAGAGCGCCAAGGGTACATCTGTATAAGTTTCGCTTTATTGGGTCGCGAAGAAAACTTTTACGTCTCCTAAAAAAATGTCAGGCACCCTCGGGATGGTGTCATAGATTTTCGCTTCGGCTGTAAAACTTTTATTCTTCGACTTCGAATGCCCAGACTTTTCCGTGTCATGGTCGTTTCCCTGAGCGGAGGTATTGGAAACATTAGGAGAGTGATGGACAGCAATGGAAAAGCACGGATATTTTCGCTGAAAATGAAATTTACCCTTGTAGGTTCGCCAAGGACATATTCGTACGAAGGAACTGCGAAATACTCGTTTTCTCCCTTTTTTTTGTCACTTCCGATACTTAGACGTTAGCAAAAAGCACTCAAATTTAATATTTGAGTGCTCTAATGACTTGATGAAGTCGGGCGATTATTCATACCACTGCATTGCGGAAAGATGAGATGGAATTGAAGTTTGCTTATAGGTAAAGTGTCAATTTACAGCTGCAGCACCAATGTTCTATTTTTCATATTTCCAACGTCCCCATATGTCAATGAATTGAGTTGCGATAGCATCAAATGCTCAGTAGTCGGGCGGCCTCCTGCTCAGTAGTCGACCCGCAATAAAGTATGTGGCTAAGCGGTCGACCATGCAAGTCGATCGCTGGCTAAGCCCAACTACTACGCCTGTCCACTACTATCAATTTCCAATTATGCACCCTCATTTTAGTTATATTGGTACTTTTTGCAACGCATTTATTTTTGGTATTCAAATACTGTACTTTTTTGAATCTTCAAATAAATCGCCGACCAATTCAACGTACGTTACTGGAGATTAATTATTTTAAATACACCACAGATTATTCTTTTTCGATTAACAAAATTCGACAAACTTTGAAAAGTTTCAAAAGGTATTCTCACCTGTCTCTGGAACTCTGTCCACGATCGTAGACTTGTAAATGTACGTAAACGCGTGTACAAGATGTCCAAGGAGATTGAAACGAGATCCACCTTCGACTTGCCCTTTTCTCCCTTCTCCAACACAGGTACCCCCCCAGGTACTTCCTTCTCTGGCTGTTACTCGAGATGGAAAAGGCTCGTGTCGTTGTCGTATTCAGATGAGACCGTCGCTTCCGATTGCTTTGTCACTCCATCTTCTGTCTTGCCATCGAAGGAAGAAGATAACCATTCTCCCCCTTTCCTTTTTACTGGATATCCATGGTTGGCCTCGAATGTTTCTGCGCATATCTTTAAAAAAACCGCTCGCTCTTCCTCTCTTGGATTCTACATCACTCCAGAACGAAAAGAAAAAGCTCTTTTTCGCTTCAGACTACAATTTTCGATTCGCTCCACCCACGAATTCTCCCGAACGCGTAAAACTACCACGTCGATCTTCAAACGCCGATTTCACTTGACAAGAGCTGCGTCATGTTTTTTTAGGATTTTGCATAGCGATACTACACGAAAAAGATACTTTTTTAGTTACGATTATTATTCGTTGGAGTCGAAGATCGAGAGGTTGAATATTTTTAAAACACATCGTTGCATCATTGTGAAAAATTAAATAGCTGAACCGTGTATATGGAGTCATAAAATATATAGAAATTGTTGACACATAAAATTGTATATTATCATATGAATATATATATACCAATATAGGCATGAAATATGAATAATAAATATACACATGGATCATACATAAATTGAATAATGATTATTTTGGATTAATACGGATACCTTTATTTTGCAATTCAATACAGGGAGTGCACAGTCGCCGGCACAATGAAAAATAATACTAAAATCAAAGTATTTTGTTTCAAGCCATATGGCGGACCATTGAGACAATGGATGAATAAAAAATGATTGATTATGGCCATTTCTCATGGCGTTAAATTCTCATTTAAATTAAAATAGTTAAAATAGTTTTCACTCTAGAAACCTAAAAGACGTTGACATTGATAATATAATTGATAGTTTTTTTCATATTTTTTTAACAAAACTATGCTTCAAAATGAAAAAAAAATTATATAGTGCCATTTGTCGATATCTCGATTAGTTCAGGATTTACCAGCGTTTTAACGTTTCCAAAAACTTCGGAAGTCGACATTTTTTGCAAAACTATAAGTCCTAAAAGAGAAGAGATAAAAATCTAAATATTTGTGTAGATATTCATTTATGGGGTACACTTTTACAAAAATATCAGGAAAACCAAAAATGGTCGGGGTCACGGACTAGCAGGAATAGCGTGAAATATCCCATATATATATATATATATATATATATATATATATACACATATATATGCATATATGTAAATAAATGAATGAATAAATATAACATATGTATACACGCACATATGTATAATAAAACATACAATAATATAAAAAAAATTAATAAATAAATTCCGAATCATAACTTCCGACCGAGAAATTCTCATTTGAGCACCTAATACAGAGCGTGCATACTCCACTGCACAATAAAGAAATGACGAAGCCAAATAGATTTTGCTATATAATTTAATTTTGTTACATTAAAATCATCCGTGGCCTCTTTCCATCACGTTGAACGTTTATTGTCACATTGACCAACACTCCTCAAAGTCACCGAGAGTGAACGACAACAAAATATGTTGCCATTGATAATCATTCCCAAATAAAAACCACACGCTAATTAATTTATCATCTCGCAATCGTAATTTACGGCTACTTGTTAACAAAATAACATTTCCAACTACTCATCGTGACAGTCCAGTTGAAACTTCCGGCAACGCGGGAAAACAGGCGAAATTCACGAGAAACTATAGTCGCGATATTTCGCCGGGGAAGCCCGGAGAGTTTCCACGCGAACGATGTAATTAATTAGAATTCAGAAAGCTCGGTGGTTCGTGTATAACATGTGGGCGCCCATGGAACGTCGATTTACATGCCGTGGCCAAGAGGGGTTTTAAGGGGGGAGCAGGTGAACCACGGGATCGTGGTTGGTCACAGTGAAGCGTTAGCAGAGTGTAGCACAGACCGTTCGGACAGTTGACGACGAGCTTTACCGCAAGCTGACACACTTGACGTCTCTTCGTCAACGCGATTCAATGTCATCCCGGTTCATCCTCCGCGCAACTCCGTTATTCCATTACTGCAATAAACATTGCTGGATAATCGTCGACCAAACACTCGCCCACCTTCGCGAACAATTTTCACACCCTCGGCACTCCCGTAGAGCGTGTCATCGGCGAATGAAGTGACGAGCTTTCCGCATGCACGCGCGCGTTTGTTACTTCGCCCAATTGGCGAACAGGGCCACATTCTTTCCCGTCAATGTTCTCAGCCTGCGCATGATGTTTGTTGCATTGAGGGTGAATATACCTTCAAGCGAGGACATTTTTTGCTGATTTTCAAGATTTTTTTTTAACCAACGATTTCTTTCACATTTTTGAGACTTAGGGTATGTTTTATTACTACTTTTGGCTGTTGGATGGTATTTTTTATTTATTTATTAATCTCTAAAAATGGCGGAGCTGTGGCACGGTCTTGTCAATTGCATTTTCAAGACTGGCGTGAAGTATAACTTAAAAACTAATCGACCGATTCAGATGAAATTTCGTATGAATCTTTCTAACCTTATGGTTTAAAACATGACCCTAAATGTTTGTGAAAATAATTTTATTTTATTGCCAAATGTGGCCATGTTTTTCGGAACATTTAATATTTTTGTTTCAAAGTGTGCCATTTAATCGATTTTCAACCATTCTCACTTTTTATTGGTTCGTCTTCTGCGCATGAGTGCTAATGAAATAAAATCTTCGTTGGTTTTTTTTTCAAATTAATCCCGCCGACGCTGACAACATCCGCCGCAACCCGTTTACAAAACCCTGCCATACCTCCCTCATTTTTAAAGATTGATTAAAAAATACAATTTAACAGCCAAAAGTAGTAATAAAATATACTCTAAGTTTCAAAAATTGTGAACAAATCTTCCCGTTCAAATAAAAATCATGAAAATCAACCATTTTTTCGTAGCCTACAATATCTCCTCTTAATCGAAAAACGAAACAGATGAGGCAAAAAACCTTACACAATTACGCAGGTGCTCGTCCCGACCTTGAAGAAGCCTCGAAAGAACAGTCGAACGATAATTTCTCACCGTTCCAATTGTCCCCATAGAGATCTTATTTTAGCCACATTAAGGGGGAAGCCTGCTTTAGAGGCTTCAAAAAATCGATTTTTTCGAGGATTTTTTTGGGAAGGAAAGAAATATTCGATTGAAACGAAACTTTCAGATTGTATTATTATATATTTCAACAGTCTTCTCAAATTTTTTCATTAAAATATATGTCATATTATGCCTGGTACAAGCATTTCGCCGAGGCGCCTCGAGTGTGCATGTGTCGTGCGGCGGGAAAGATGCAGGTCGCAATTTCCATCTGAAACAAAAAACCCAAAAAAAAATTTATTTTCAATAGTATAGCTTCTAGTTGAACCTAAAAAACCTTAAGAAAGTTATGATTAACCCACTTTTTAAACAATCTAAAGTGAATTTTTTTTTCCAAAAAAATGATTTTTTTTTTAATTTGCGAAAAATTGTTGAATTTCTCACTTTTTGTTGAATTTTCTTGGTTTAACTAGAAGCTATACTACTGAAAATAATTTTTTTTTTTGGGTTTTTTGTTTCAGATGGAAATTGCGACCTGCATCTTTCCCGCCGCACGACACATGCACACTCGAGGCGCCTCGGCGAAATGCTTGTACCAGGCATAATATGACATATATTTTAATTAAAAAATTTGAGAAGACTGTTGAAATATATGACAATAAAACCTGAAAGTTTCGTTTCAACCGAATATTTCTTTCCTTCCCAAAACAATCCTCGAAAAAATCGATTTTTTGAAGCCTCTAAAGCAGTCCTCCCCCTGAATCCACATCTTGATCGAAATCAGCCCACGCTATGGCGAGGAGTGAGGTACCTACCTCGTTAATTGTCTGAACTTGGAAACAATAGCGATTGAAATCAGCGAGGACTTTTCGACGAATGCTCTTGGCGTATATAGTCCTCGGTGAGCTAAACAATGAGGAAAGTTATTGCCAAAAGGTTGAATGGAATTAGCGAACGAGCGTTATAGTACGAAAGCTCTTGAACCTCAAAAGCGAAGGCTTGTGGTTGCGTGGCGACTGTCGAAAGGATCGGAGAGAAGAAGGGGTTAATTTCGATTCGTAGCTACCTTCGCGGGGTTGAGGGATGCTGGTAGCTTTTCGCAAACTGCGGGAGTTTTAGTTACCTGTTTGTAGACAATCATACTCGTGAATTATATACATACACACACACACTCACACACACACACACACACACACGCGCGCGCGTGTGTGTGTGTGTGTATATATATATATAAGGGTGATTGGTTTCAGGGTAACTTTTTTCTGACCAATCGTGCCCGAAAACCTTTAGTTGGTACCCAAAAACGAAGTTTCGTGAAAGGGGGGTGTTGTCAAAAAATATTTAGAAGTCGCGAATCAAAATTGAAGGTTTCCCCTTTGATTAACATTGAAAAAATGTTTTTCTCATTATTAGTGTTACCATTCCGCGAATTTTGATGTCGCGATATTTTCCAAGTGGGTTCTCATGGGAAATATGATACTTTACAATAAAGTTCATTGAGCCATGTCCGCAAATGCAACCGTTTCAGCGGTATCATTATTTCAAGTGAATATTGTATGAAAATATCTATTCAAACGGCTGTAACGCCTAAGCTATTAGATACATCGAAAAAAATTCAAATGAGAACTATGTAGAGAAAGTAATTTGCTACAAAAAAGTCTTATAAGCCGAGCCCGTAAATTCAACTCTTTCTCAGATATAGGTGGATGAAGTAAAATAAATAGATTTCTTTTTAAACAAAAAAAGTCTATTTATTTTACTTCATCCACCTATAGCTGAGAAAGAGTTGAATTTTCTGGCTCAGCTTATAAGACTTTTTTGTAGAAAATTACTTTCTCTACAAAGTGCTCATCTGAATTTTTTTCGATATATCTAATAGCTTAGGCGTTACAGACGTTTGAATAGATATTTTGCACAATATTCACTTGAAATAATGATGCCGCTGAAACGGTTTAATTTACGGCCATGGCTCAATCAACTTTATTGCGGAGTATCATATTTCCTATGAGAACCCATATATATATATATATATCACCCTAATATATATATATATATATATATATATATATATATATATATATATATATATATATATATATATATATATATATATATATATACAGGGTGACCCAGAACTGAAGGCGTTCTCTGAAATGGGGGGTTGCCCTGGCATTTTACATAACCACTGGAGAACGGTTACATTTTTCGGATAGTTGGAATTGGACAAAATTCTGCCGACTTTCTAACCATGTTTCTGACCACTACCCGTGATTTGCTCAAGTAGGAAGATGGTTCGAAAATTGGTTTGAAATTCGAATTACAACTTCGCCGAAAAGCAACCACTCGTAACCAAAATTATAACCGTATTTATAACCACTATTCGTGATTCGCTTAAGTTAGATAGCGAATAGTGGTTATAAATACAGTTACAAATTTCGTTACGAGTGGTTGCTTTTCGGCAGGGTTGTATTTCAAATTTCCAACCATCTTTCTAACTTGAGCAAATCACGGATAGTGGTTATAAATACGGTTATAAATTTGGTTACAAGTGGTTGCTCTTCGGCAGGGTTGTAATTCGAATTTCAAACCAACTTTCTAACCATCTTTCTAACTTGAGCAGACCTCGGGTAGTGGTCAAAAACACGGTTAGAACGTCAGCAGAATTTTGTCCAAATACAACGGTTAGTTTTTTGGTTATAAAACCAGTATGAATGAACGGTCAGGCAAACTTTATCACAATTTTCCATATTGCACGACGACGTTACTTTGTATCACAATTTTCACGTTGGACGACGAACGTTACTTCGTATGGCAAGGTTAACTTTGTATACCTTACCGATAATTTATGATTAAGCTCAAAAAAATTATAACTGTTATGGATGTTTATTACCTGAAAAATGTGAGAAAAATTTGGGAGAGAATAATTTTTAATAATAATTGATTTGTCTAAAAAAAAATATCTCATAATAATAAAACAAAGCATAGCTTTGGAACAACGAATCGAGCCACTCTGAAAAAAATTGGTGTTACTGTACACACTTCAGAGTATTTACTGGAATTTTGCGAGAAAAATCAAAAGTGACATACCGGGCGAAAAAAAAAAAAAATTATAATTGTGGTGAAAATGGGCATTTTTTAAACTCGAAAAATTCAAAACAAAATTTTTTCACAAAGTTCATGTGAAATTGCAACTTTTTTGTCTTAAACATTTTTCTATTGAATCAAATACTCACGACATATAACGGTATTTTGAAAATTTTGAAATTTTGAAAAACTCGAGAAAATGAATTTTGAAAAAATGTACACTGTTTTTCTCATATTATTAAAGAATTTGACAAAATTTCAATTTTTTTGAGAGTGGACAACCTTTTGACCGCTCGAAATGGTATGGAACGCCTCATATATGATATTTATATATATATACAGGGTGACCTGTTATGCATGTATAATCCTGCAACTGTCGGTAGGTCAGATCATTTCTTACTATATGCTGAAATTCCAGTTTAGAAAAAGTCCCACGGTTTTCGAGATTTTTGCCTATATATTATTTTTTTGGCAAAAGTCATCAGCTTTTGGTTTTTCACATGCCATTTCTACAAATTATATGAATCGGCAATAACCAAGCAACTTTTTCAAATAATTCGCACGATATGAGAAGTACATTTTTTGTTGTACACCGCAGGCTATCAAAGTCAGATATTCGAATTGGTTTGTATAAAAATTCTGCATAAGATCCTTTTTCATAAAGTTTGCTTAACATTTGAGGTAAAAAATAAGCCTTTTCTAGATAAAACAAATAACGAAGAGTATTTTTTTTAACCGGGTCAAAAAAGTTATCATTTGTCGTAACGGCATGCGAAAACCAAAGCAGATGATTTTTATCTCGAAAATATAGTGGGACATGTTCTGATATCAACATATCGACAGTTGCAGATATAATTTGTTATTTTACGAAGTTACTATACATATGTATATAATGAATGACATTGTTCTAATATAATTTTGCAATTATCCAAAGTGATCGGAAGTTTTACAATTATGTCAAGTGTCCGGAAACTTTTGACCGGTAGTGCATATGTCTATATATATGAAACTCGACTGTTTGCGCCGAACTCCTGGCTGAAAGAAACAGGCATTTTTGCAATTTTTTTACTGGAAAAACGTGTGCGTGGTTCTTTCAAACATCAAAGTGAATGTTTCCAAGTATTCTTTACAATTTTCGTTTGGGTTGGCTGTTAGAAAAAAGTCCTTCGGGTTAAACTCTGTTGCTCGGAAACAAATTATCCGAAATGTAAAGATCAGACGTTTTTCGTTTTCGCATGAAATTATCTAATGCTTGAACGAAGGATTAAATGAAATGTTCCCGATGAGGTCGGGATTTTACGAACAATTGATACATAGTATTGGCAAGTTTGAGTTTTCTTTTTATCGAAAAATGTTGATAGAACATTAAATCAATTATTATTTCAACAATGTGCCGCGTCTGCTGCATGGCCGATAGGCGTAGGTCATCCAGGCAACTGGGGTCATCTGAAATAAAAAATCTACTTTTAGTATAATAACGAACCATTCGTACGATCGGATATTTTATGTCATCTAAAAAATTATTTTCCGTGAAAAATTCGATATTTGAACCAAAAAACAACTTCCATAGTTTGTTATTGATAAATAGACAAACATATTTTTTTTTAAATTTGGTCATACGATAGAAAATATTATAAGCTGTGCTCTGCCAGAATTTAAAGTGAAACGGACGAATACATTTTGAGACACAACTTACGAGAGTGGTTCGAAATGAAAAACAACAATCTGAGTTTTTTATCCTACTTTAGTTTTCGACGTAATCCTCTTGAAGTTAGAATAACTTGTGACTATGGAGTTTTCATCCATAGGAAGAAAGCTCCAAAGCCACATATACAAAGGCCCCTGTCGTCCGCTCCTCGTCTCAGTATACGAGCCAAGTCACTTATCGAACAACCCTTGTGTACTGTTTCATAAAACATAATATCGGGAAAAACGCAGAAGAAAAAATGATAAATCGCAGCTCGGTGCTTCGCTCTGGCGCAGGCGGCGATCTGACCCTTCACAAAAATTGTCGTGACTCGATAGCTGTTTGGAATTTCAACTAAATCTTTGTGGAAATTGAAGTTAAGACCCTGACCTATAAAACGATACAATGACAAAATCATATTATCGAAATTCAGAATTTATGCAGGCTATCCAATGAAACTTTGACTTAAGGAGCTATATCAGTGTGAACGCTGAAAATGATGGTGATTTTCGGGAATTTTTTGGAAGAAAAGTACTCAATTAAACGTTTCGGAAAATTAAGAGTATATCTGGCTATATTTTACCTCTGTTACATAATTTATTCATAGAAAAATATTGAGATCCAAGCGACTTATGCACTGCCTTCGGAGTCGCCAAAAAAAAAAGTTCCTCTACTGCTGACATGATTCCGACCGATTGAGTAGCTGAAACCGAAAAAGGAAAAAATGTCGTTAAACTGGAATGTATTTCCTGTACAATGCCGTTGAATTTTGAAAAAATATCAAAAACTAACAAAATGGCGTAGTTATGAAAAAAGTCTGTTTTCTTGCCTATAAAATGGTCGTTTTTTCAATGCCAAATCGTCAATTTTCATCCAATCAAAAATATTCTACGTCATTGTAGAGTAAATATATTCAAGAGTACTCAGTTCAAATTTCAAGTCAATCGGATCATTGCTCTCTGAGTTACAATGTCAGCAAATTTGAAAAATCTCATTTCGAGAAAAACTCGTTTAAAGATTTAACTATCGATTTTTGCAAAATAAGATGATATTGATATAAATGATATAAATTATATAAATGATAATTATATTTTTGAAAGTATGAACTGTCAAAAAACGCAAAAAAATCGATTTTTCAAAGTGTCACACTGGGATAGCCCCTTAAGACTTTTGTTTCAAACTTTTTGTGAAATGTCCATGCTTACGAAATTGTCTTAGGTAGTAAATCGTAGTGATTCGCCTTCCATATACAAATTTATAAATTTCTCATGTATATTGTCACATAATATATATGTAAAAACTTCCCTCTACGTTATATATATATATATATATATATATATATATATATATATATATAAATACTCCAGTACTGGACAGAATAAAGTACGCAACGGAAAACGTAAAGTGGCAATGTGCATACTTTAGTTTGTTCAATGTTATATATGTATATCCTGATCGCGGACGAGGTCATGTAATCTTTCATATTTCCTTGCAGGTATACTCGCAGCGTTCTCCGACATGCAAACAGTTTTTCTTGCTTGCATCTCGACCCTTCTTCCTTTGATCGTCGCTCTCGCAATTGGATTCGGCGTGAGGTGAGTTAAAAATCTGTTCTGCGAAGCAATTGTTCAAATTGTCCTACGACTTATGACAAAAAATTGTTTGCAACAAATACAAAACGTAATAATACCAAACTCTATTTTAATGTTATAACAAAAAACAATTTGACGCAGTATTCTAGTCTAGAGGCCCCAAATTGCGGGCGTTTTTTGCAGGCTCAATGAAAATTTAAAAAAAAAGCAAAGAATCTTTAGTATCCATTTTTTTACTGTCTGTTTATTTATGTTTAACGAAAATACAACAACAAAAAATTGTGCGAAAGAAATTAACATTGCCAAAGTTATGGGCCTCTAGATACCCCCATAAAATGGGGTTGAGGCAGTTGATATGATTCCAAATCTCCCATTCATCTAAAGCAGATTTTTTATCTAAAGCAACCAATTTTTTTATCAACATTGAATGTCATTACGGCGGGTATAAAAGAGAAAAAAATGGATGGCGACTGTCTGAAAGAAAAGTTAATTCTTCGCCCTATTTTTACCAAAGTTTTTAATTTATTTAAAATACTAAGAATAGTGATTTCGCAATACCCAAGGTAGGGAGGATAGAGGGATACATACTGAAGGTACGTACTAAATTCAAAGTCAATCGGTTGAATGGAACACGAGATTTTGTGTTAACCAGGTTGAGAGAGGTAGTTGCGAGAAAAATGCGTTTCAAGTTTCGAGTACAATTGCAGACAACCGCAACTATCTAAGTGGTATAATGGCATGTTATACTTACGTTATATTAATCGGCCATCCCTGCCTCGTAGGTGTGCCTTCCTCGTTCAAAACTTCAAAATGATGCTTTTCTGAAGCTCGTTCTTCCCTGCGAGCTGTTCTAACTTCCTTAAAAGCTATTCTGGTCTCGTTTGTTGGCCTAAATATTGGGAGTTTCGAAATTTCCCTTTGAGGAAATGGTTCAAGAGTCTATACTTCAAGAAAATGCACAAAAAATCGATTTTTTCAAATTTCCAAACCTGAATACTGTATTAAAGCGGGAGCCTGAATTAGAAGGTCCAAAAAGGCGTTTTTTCGAGAATTTTTTCAGATGGGAAAGAAACAAGTGAGCCCAGTAAACATTGCGGTATCTTTTCATATATAGTTGAAATGTATTTAAAAAATGCAACATGAAACAATTAATGACTGCAGATTTTGTCAGCTCATTCCATGTGCGTCTTGCACTGAAGTCCCCAATCGGCGGGAAAGCTGCAGTTTGTAATTCTTGACTGAAATAAAAAAAAACCAATAAAATATTGAAGTGTCATATATTTTTCCTCTGGGTGAATTAAGAAAAAGCTGAAAAAATCGTGAAATTAAAACTTTTCTCGGGTTTGAAAAAAAAATGTGTAAAAAAACATTTTAACGTGTTACAAAAATGATTCAAAAATACTTTTTCAACGACTTTTTTATTACACTTAGAAGACATTTTCATAGTGAAGAAAATAAAGTTTGGTTTGATTTAATAGGTCGTTTAGTTTTTTTTTGCTATCACGCCCGACAATTTGGAAAAATCGTGATGATGTAAACTGGAGAAAACGCGCTTCAGTTTTCAATAGGAGGAAATATCAATTGTATCTTCGAAAATATTTACAATTGATAACTTTGTAAATATATCCTTGAATTGTTTATCTATTGAAAGCAAAAAAAAACGATTTTTCGGACCTTCTAATTCAGGCTTCGGCCTTAAAGAGAACAAAAACCTCATCGTGATATTCGAATAAAAATATCGCTGCTAAGATCAGAATTTTTTTAAATCTCCTTACGCAACAATTTATTGACAAGTTTGAAAATAGACGGACACGCAAAATACTTTCATTCCAGACGCAAAATGTGAGGAAATTTATTCTTTACGCCGGCAATGTATTTTCCTTCGCATTCGCAGAGAATGTCTTTATTGCGAAAAATGAGCAAAACAATTTATATTCCGCCGCTTTTTATTCGCACGGCGAGCGAAACACGCGAACGTAAATTCTCCATTAGCATTTGCCTCATTACGGATACGCGTTGCATACGGCGATATACAGGTGGGAGAAAAAACGGAAAAGAAGCCAACGAGTGCGAGAAGGAAAAGCCGAAGTGAGAGTTGGCAAGCTTTTAGCGAGATAAGCGAGATTACATGAAAAGGACAGGTGTGGAGTTGTGGGATCGAAGCGATGTTCCACAACCGAGGGATATCTGTGTACCGGGACTTGAGATATTTCGCAGGTATACAGTGCCACTCAAAAGATTCATTCGCACGAGACCCAAAATATTCGGGAATAAAATTCGAATATGGAACGAAATTTTTCACATTCCAAGTCAAAAAACATTTACGAAAAAACAAGAACAATTTACATCTGAATTAACGTAAATAAAATAGTAAATAAAAATGACAAATAATCCAATAAGATCATGCTCAAAAAAATTAATTCGCAGAATCGACCATGATAAAAATCCTAAAGCAAATTTGACAAACATTATCTGTTCTAAGTTTTCGAAAATTCATCCCAGATTTAAATGTCTTTCTCTATGAAACTTTGAGAATTTTCGTACACAAAGCAATTCCAAATTTTACCCTTATCAAAATATAAAAATATACATCGTGAGTACTCGTATGAATTTCCCACGAAAGTTATTTTCTCCAGTTTTATTTTTACGACATAAGTTCAGCGTCAATTATACCGAAAGTCATAAAAAAAATCCTGATCTCCGAATTTCAAATGGCCATAACTTTTGCACGAGGCTGTATACATACTCTGATCATACTGGAACTTCTTGGACCAGTGCAAGTTCGCGCAATTCGCGCACGTGACTTCGATAGGTGTTCTCCGTGTAGTCTCCTACTAAGGGTTTTAGAGCTAAATCGTAAACTTGATGATCCAGACACGTACGGGCGTCGAATTTCCACCCCGTGATAAGCTCCGGCTACATGCTTTTACTCGGATTTTCAAATCTTCTCAATTGGGAAATTGTGAAGAAAAAATCGTAATTGGCGAAATTTTTAGAAATAAGGGCACAATTGACTTTTATAGTTGTCGTTGAGATAAATATAAAGATTTTCTCTCTTTCTTCGTCTATCTCCTCCGCAAAATTATGTTAAGGGAGGACACCACTGTGACGGGCCAGAAAGGTCGTTTTTCCTATTTCTTTTTGCCTGCTATATTATTTATTTGGGATTTGAAAAGAAGTATGTCATTGAACATACATTGAACTTATTTTGTGTAAATTTTCATAAAAAAATAAATAACCGTTCACGTTATCGTTTGTATTTTTTATACAGCCTCTGCATGAAAAATACGGTCCAACGCCGGATTGATAACTTGAAAATGGTCAGTCTCAAAAATAAAAATAAAAAAGTTTTACTATCTATATAAATGTAGTTCCCGTTGAAAGTAGCCATTTTTCGAATAAAAAAAATCATAAAATGGCGGGTGTTAAAAAATAAAGTGGAATTTTTACGAAATTGTTACTTATGTTGGGAACTTGACAATCAAAAAATTAAAAAAAAACCTCTTCTTTTTTATTTCGGATTTTTCAAGTCAGTAGTTGAAAGTAACCATTTTTCGAATAAAAAAAATCATTGAATGGCGAGTGTTCAAAAATAAAGTGGAATTTTTACGAAATTATTACTTATGTTGGAGAACTTGAAAATCAAAAAAAAAAACTCCTCTTTTTGATTTCGCATTTTTCAAATCAGTAGCTATCGTACAATAATAGCTAGAGTTATGATTCTGGCCACGTCGAGAAAAGTCGTTTTGCTCTCACGAAATCGTCTGTAACTTGGTCAATTTTCAATCTTTCAACTCGAACATTTTTTCACATATTCTTCAATATGTATACTTCGAGGAAATGAAAAAAGGAATAAATTATCTTTACCAATCACAGTGGTGTCACGCTTTAATGTGTTCCTACACCTCAAACAGAATAAAAGTTACATAGCTTCGCAAAAACAATAACCAAATTTACCGAACGGCGTTTTAAAGAGAACAAATTCAGGGTTGTTTTGCCTTTTTGAAATATTTTTTATGATTTTTTTTCGACCCGGTACGCACTTTTGTACGTGAGTGTTTGTTGGTTTTTTTTCGAACATCGAGAATTGTGCTTATGGACATTACGGACATTTTTTTTGTCATGTTTATCCATGATGACCGTGAACGGAGTAGACAGTAGCTCCCTTTTCGTTCTTTAACAAGTTTCGCACGATTTTTTTTTTCGTAAAAGTTATTTCGTTTTTGGCTAAAAAATATAAATGTTGGCAAATGCAACGTAACTCAAGAACTATGGAGTTTAAGAGAAAATGTAAAAGATGTAAATTGCATAAGTTTATACTGGATCACCTGGAAATTTTTCAAAATTTTCCTTCAAATTTTTTTTTTTCTAGTTCCGCTCGAAACTGTGATGAGTAGAATGGCTTAGCTCGAAAGTATGGCGTTTATATCAAAATATCAGGAGAAAGAACTTTTATAATTTTCGATTTTGAATTCGCTTAAACTTTTTGAGAATTTTTTTTCTCAAACTTGTTTGGCCGAACCTTGGAGAATCGTTCGAACAATTGATTGCCGTATCTCGAAAACTATTGAGTTAGAGAAAAAATATTAAGAGGGGGAAATGTTGCAGTGTTTCGTTTTAATACGTTGACATTTTTTCAGATTTTTTTACAATGTATTTTTTCAGGTCGTCTAGGTGCTTTTGAAACATAATACATTTTTTGGTTTAATCTGAAACCATGTCAACGTTAGTTCTTCAGTTTAACGAAGCACTGAATTTGAGGAAAACAAATTTTTATACAAAATGATTTTTTATTAAAAATCATATTTCCGTTAAATTCCGCACAAATTGAAAATAAACCGTTTCAGGCCTGCGGAAGCCGAATTGGAAATCACAAAATCATTAATATCATTATTGGAGATCAAAATGATAAAATTCTTCTAAAAAAATATGATTAAAACCTTAGGCCACAGTAACCGGTATGAAATCATGTGCGAATTTAACAATTTTTTTCGTATGAAAAAGTAATTCACTCATAAAATTAATTACACATCTATTTAGTATGAATATCAAGCTGCTAGAAAATATATCTTTTTTTTCGATGTACCAAATGGCCGACTACTCGAAACTTCTCGAAACGGCTTTTTTCCAATTGACATGAAAAATAATTTCAACAATTTTCACTCGATTTACTTCAAATTAAAAAGTTATGTTCCTAATTAGATTTCGCAGAGAAGTACGTACGGAATTTCAAATTAATCGAAAACTTTTCATTTTATGAGCAGTTTATGAGCTGTTATAACGAAATTTTTCACTGAAAATTCATTTCTCAAGTTCAAATACCTACAATTTTTGGATAAAACAATATTTTTCAAATTCCTTTTAGTTAAAAAAACAAAATATTAGAAATCGACCATTTTGCACATCGAAAAAAAAAAATTCTAACAGCTTGATATTCATAATAAATAGTTGTGTAATTAATTTTATGAGTGAATCACTTTTTCATACGAAAAAAAATTGTTAAATTCGAACATAATTTTATACCCGCTACTAGGGCCTAAGGCCGTAATTCGAAAAAAAAATAGAAAGCAAAATGGGCCCGCGATAACACTAGCCTTAACAATCAAAGAATGGGTCACTCTATTTTAAAGAATGGTTTGAAAAAAAACTAAAAAGTCAATCACGTTTGGAAAAAATAGTTGGCACCTTAGAAGCAAAAAAAAAGTTGACATTGATAGTTGATCATTTTTTTCATATTTTTAAACGAAAGTATGCTTCAAAAGTAAAAAAAAATGATTTAGTTACATTTATCGATATCCAATCAGTTCAGGACTTACCAGCGTTTAAACGTTTCCAAAACTTCCGAAATCGATTTTTTTGTAAAATTGTAACTCCTAAAAAAGTAGAGACAAAAATCTAAAAACTGGTGTGGATGTTCCTTTCATGGGGTACAATTTTACAAATAAAAAAAAATCAGGACAACCAAAAATGGTCGGGGTCACGGGCTAGGTGAAATGGCGTGGAATTTCCGATATATTGTAGACTGAAGGAACATGGAGTACAGAGGGAAAAAGCGATGTATTGCCGTGTCGAAACGTCGTTGAATTTCCGACGCCGACGTCTACTTTATTAATATCATCGCTTGGCGAACAAGAGCATTCAATATCTATTGTCTCCTTGCATGCATCCAACTATTTGGGTCTTTCTCTTCCTTTTGATCTATCTATCCGTTCCCCTTTCTCCCCCAGTCGCTCGCTTTCTGATATTAACGGTCGGCGCTTAAGGTGGAATAATTCAAGCCCCGTTGACATCGTCTTGACGTCTACGTACTGCAATTTAGCGCGCAGCCCGTGTTGGCGCACAGAGTGCCTAGCCGAGCACACGATGGTGCAAAATTTCCGTATGCCGGTACCGAGTTTTCAACCCTTTTCGCCCCCCCCCCCCCCCCCCCCAATATTCCATCTTCATTCGGGAATGAAAATACTCCAAAAAACGTTCCAGTATTTTTTGTCTCGTTCCTTTTTAATGTTTCAACGAATCATTCTCGTCATTACCATCGTTATTTTTATTCAATTTCGATGAAATTAGCATCGTTGGAATGCACCGAAAGTTCTTTTCCTGTCATTACTTTACTTTCATGGCGATTCAATTGTTTTTGCATGTCTGTTTGCAAAATTGTTTGGGTTATTTTCGTATCCGAAATCGGTGGAAAAAATGTCAGCGGTTAGAGAAAAATGAATTTTTGTTGCCTTCCAACGATGCTAACTTCAACATCATCCCGCCCTTTTTTATTCTAGCCCGCAATTGTCATTTCGCTGTAGCGGTCACCCATCCAGGTATCAGCCCAGGTCAACGCAGCTTGACATTGAAAATTGCTGATGACAAGATTTGACATCGATGTCAAATCAGTATTGATCAATGAAATGACTATCACGTCCGAATCGAATCTCGAAAGGTTTTTCTACGTTCGTTTCAGACACGCATGGAGGAAGTATCGCAACAGAAGAAGCAGCTCGAGTGGATTGCCATGGTACAGGGGTGTCTGTTCGCGGGATGATACCGCCGAGTCTCTTCACCATCGACCCCACTCGAGGAGCGAGAGTATTCAACCGACGAGAATTCTCTCCGTACAAGACGTGAGTCAATATCAAGACTCCTGTTTCCACAGTGAACTGCAATTTTGAACTTTTCGATACAGCGCACACTTCACCACTTGTCCACTCGTACGAAGAAGCTCGATTTTCCAATTGCTGGACATTGATTCGATTGCTTCTTCGTCCCTCGCGTGCTGTCCCATATGGTCAATATGGGCAGTGCGATCGAATTATCCGATAAATAACATCACTCGAATTTGATGCCGACTCATTTCAGCCCTTCAAGCGTTTCCCAACGAGGTCATTCGGGACGATCAGTTGATTGCCCTTGAACCAGATCGAGTTCTCGAATCAAATTATATCTAGCCGATATCTTCTTAATAAAAAATTAAAACAACTTCCAGTGGGAACCCAAAAATGAACTACAACAATATACGCGATATTTATCGTAGTCCTGCAAGCTTTTTTTCGAAAAGTTCATGAAGGACAATCAGTTCATTGCCCTTGAACTAGATCGAATCTTCGAATTAAACTATTTCGAGCTAATTCCTTCTTAATATAAAATGAAGCAACTTCCAATTTGAACCCAAAAGTGAACCACAGCAAAAATACTCTTGGATGTATATTTATTTCATATTTAACCTTTTTTTCATCAAAGACATTGAACACAATGGACTAATTGCCCTTGAGCTAGATGAAATCCTTGGAATGAATTATTTGAAGCCAATGTCTTCTCAATTGAACATAAATACAACTTGTCATAGGAACCCTAAAATCAATCACAGCCAACATACGCCTCGATGCATATTTATTTCAGTCCTTGAACCTCTTTTTAACGACGTCATTCAGGACAATCCGTTGATTGCCCTTGAACTAGATCGAGTCCTCGAATTAAATGAACTCGTGCAAATTCCTTCTCAATAAAAAAAAATTTTAACCACTTGCAGTGGCAATCCAAAAATGAACCACAGAAAAAATTCGCCTAGATCCATATTGATTTCAGCCCTTCAACGTTTTGTCGATCCAGGTCATTAAGTACAATTAATTAATTGCCCTTGAGCTAGATGGAGTTCTTGAATTAAATTAATTTAAGAGAATTCCTTCTTATTCATAAACAAAAACCACTTGCATTCGGAATCCAACAATGAACACCAGCAAAAATTCATGTGCCTAGACACGTACAATTACATTTTTTTCCACGCAATTGCGTTTCGGCTCAAGCGGCTTCTCTTCGTTTGACTTGCCAGCGCCGTAAGTATCAGACATACCTCCGAAGCCTGCACACCCTGATACGTTGCCATTATGGAGGAATATGCGGTTCAGGATAGTTTCAGGTTCGAAAATTGGTTTCCGTCGTCGAGGGGATGACGATGCAACACATATATTGTAGGGAGCTGTGGAAGAACATTGTGTCCGTGAGAAGCCAGTATTCTCGACACCCTTTAGCTCCTATCCATGGACCTGTATATGTGTGTGTGTGCGTGTGTGTGCGTGTGTATATATATATATATATATATATATATATATATATATATATATATATATATATATATATATGTGTGTGTGTGTGTTTATATACGAACTCACTTAACTCGACGCACATCTTCGACCAAGCTTCGAAGCTCTTTCACGACAGGCGGCAAACTTCCAACCCTCTCTCGTCTCTTCAAATTACTTTACTTCCGTTATACTAAAACTCTTTTATCGAAGTACAGTGTGCATTCGAGCCTTTCTTGTCCATATTGCATCCTAGTACGCTTCAACCCGGGCGAAAAAAAATACGAAAAAATATTTTTAAATAAAAAATATGAAAATATATAATAAATTTTTTTTAAATATAAAAATACGAAGAAGTATTTTTCATATGCGAGTAGAATATTTTTGGTCATAACATGGTTGAAGAATAGCCGTGAATATTTCTAGGATTCAGGTGTGTACGTAATTTTTATGAGGATACAATATTTTTCCAAAAGTGTTTTTAGTTCTCACGAGTATTTGGAAATAGTTACCAGGGATGAATTTTAACTCGAAAGCATTTAGAAATTCTTAAAAATGTGTTTGATAGCGAAGTGGATTTTCTATTGTAATGAGTATTTGGAAATAATTCTAAGGAATATAGAATATTTTCTCGTCCCGAAGACTATTAAGTAATTCCCAAGAATATTTTTAACACCCAAATGTATTCGTAATTTCCATGTTAATCGAATATTTTTGGATCCCAAGTGTGTTTTAGTTCTCATGAGTATTTGGGAATGACTGGGTGGGATTTTGAATACTCTTGATTGCCAATTGAAGAATTCCCATCAATGTAGAACATTTTTTATTTCCGAGTACTTAGTAATTCGAATTTTTAACTCAGAGGGATTTTGTGATTCTTAAAAATTTATTTGATAACCAAATTTTATTTATCCTCGCGAGTATTCGGGAATAATTCTTAAAAGTACAGGATATTTGTAGCCGAAAAGTATTGAGGAATTCTCAACATTTTTTTTAGTACCCAAAAGTATTCGTGATTTCCATGAGCATAGAATATTTTTGGGTCCCAGGAGTGTATTTAATTCTTGTAAGTATTTGTGTAGAACTACGTAGGATGTCGAATACTCTTCATTGACAGTTGAAGAGTTCCCGTGAATGTAGAACATTTTTTATTTCCGAGTATTTAGTAGTCAGTATTTTTAACTCACAGGGATTTTGTTATTCCTAGAAATTTTGTTGATAGCCAATTTTTTTTTATCCTCGTGAGTATTCGGGTATAATTTTTAAAAGTATAGGATATTTGTAGCCGAAAAGTATCGAGTAATTCTCAAGATTATTTTAAGTGTCCAAAACTATTCGTAATTTCCATGAGTATAGAGTTCCGAGAGTGTTTTTAGTTTTCATGAGTATTTGGGAATAATTGCTAGGGATATTGAATTGAACAATTCTTAAGGATATAGAATATTTTTACCCAGAAGAATATTGAGTAATTCACACGAATATTTTTTATCCCCAAGAATATTTACAACTCGTAAGTAATTAGGAATTCATTCAATTCCCAAAAGTATCAAATATTTGTAATCATAGTCTCATAGAAATAATTTCCAACAACGCGATTTTCAAGACCGTTCGTTTCGCAATATTTTTGGGCGAGTATTCAAGTATTCCGAAGGCTCTCAAAAATACTCGACGATCAATCGGAATAAAGAAATGCGCTATCGCTAATTATTGCTTCCCGATCGGCCAGAGAGTTATCGCACTGCGAAAATTGGATTCACCGTGCACGAAACATTGATAAATATTCACGAGCGAGACAAGCTGCGGAACTTCGTGGCTAGCGTTGAAATGGAGGGAAAAAGATCGCTGATTACCATGAATCGCGAAAGAGAGCTGGCGGGCGGAGGAGGTAGCGAATTTAATATTTCATGGCAACACGTGGAAATACGCACTGACACGGCAAATAAACAAAAACGCGCTGATGCCGGCGTTTTTCAAACACTTCCGGCACAGGAAGACGCAAAAAAAAGTAACGAGGCGCGAAAACCGGCGCTCTCCCCCATCAATTATATCCTGAATTAATTAATGCAAGAGCACGAACGGGTAAAGTTTTTTTTTGAATGTCACAGTACCTTCATTTTATTTTTAATGTTCGAGATATCGAGACGAAAATAATGTGGTTTTTAACGAAGCTGCTTCGTCTCTCAGTCGATGTATCTGAGGCAATCAATTATTACCAATCATTGGCAATTATCGTCCAAATATTTGTTTTTCATCCTGCATTGATTCAAAAATCGCACTCACGTACAATTTTAATGAAAAAATGTTGTTATTCACAAAAATACGTCTCCATAAATCATTCGGAATCGGTAAGAAGTCATACCACGTCGTGAAGCTAGATACTTTGACTTCGATTTTGAAATCTTTTGGATCGACTGCAAGCCACCGTGAGAGAAAAAAAAATCATAATGAATAATTTTTGGCGTTGAGGGTAAAATTGACGTTCATTTCGGTAATTGGGAAAAATGCCTACCCCCCCTAGGAAAATGATATCAAATGTGTCATAACCTCGACCCCAAAGACCGGAATAATCGAAAACTGACTTTTTTCGAATACTTAACTACGCGTTACATTTATTACGCCTCTGAAAAGTCAATAAAAATATTTAATTTTCAAAAACCAGTGCAGCAATTACTTCCTTGTCCCGATGAAAATGCATTTCGAAAAGACATTTTTCAGAAAAAAAAATTGCCGATCCCTCTGTTTCTGTGTCTCTTAAAATTATATGAAACGTGTACCCCCTACCCCAAAGAGTAGAATAATTAAAAACTAACTTTACGATACCTCCATACGCGTTAAATTTATTACACGTCTAAAAAGTTGATAAAAATAATATTTTTTTTAACGAAGCAAATCCGTCCCGGTGGAGTTTCATTTCGAAAGGCATATTTTAGAAAAAAAATACCTCTCTCTCTCTCAAAATCATATCAAACGTGCCAAAACGTCAAAATATACCTCTCTCTCTCTCTCTCAACATTATATCAAACCCCTACTTCAAAGAGCAGAATAATGATATACCGACTTTTCTTTCTAATACTTAAATACCCGTTGCCTTTACTACGCCTCTAAGCAGTCAATAAAAAAATATCATTTTTAGAAACCAATGCAGCAATTATTTCTTGGTCCCATTGAAGTTCCATTTCGAAAAGGCATATTTTAGAAAAAATTGCCGCTCTATCTCAGTGTCTCTTAAAATTATATGAAACGTGTCTCTTAAAATTATATGAAATGTGCCAAAGAGTAGAATAATTAAAAACCAACTTGTTCCAAAAGTGTGCTCCATACAAATCGGTCCGGGTGAAGTTCCATTCCAACGAGGCATATTTTAGAAAAAGTTGCCTCTCTTTCTCTCTTTCTCTCTCAAAATCATATCAAATGTGTCGTTACCCCTACCCCAAAGAGTAGAATAATTGAAAACCAACTTTTTTACAATATTTTAATACGCGTTACATTCATTACGGCTCTAGAAAGTAAAACAAAAAAAATTCATCTTTGACAACCAATATAGCAAAAATGACGACGTCCCGGTGAAGTTCCATTTCGAAAAGGCATATTTCAGAAAAAATTACGTTTAACTCAAGGGGTCACTTTAGAGATCACTTAAGTGACACTTTAGACGCTACAGAAAGGCTATGTTCATGATTTTTTTTGATAGGTTTATATTATAGATATTGATATAAAAGTTGTTACACTTAATAATTACACTGTCGAAATACGTTCAAATTACTTTTTAATTTATTGACGTCACTATTTATAGACAAAATGGATGTTAAGAAAATGTCCTAAAAAAATGTAGATCTGCGCTGTTGATGAAATCTCGGAAATGGATCATCCGAAAGAAAACAATCAAACGGTTTTATATTCAGTATGTCCATACCTATAGCCTATATAGCCTATATGCCTATAGCGCATATCATACGATTTTGTATACATGCAAAAATAACAAAATAGCGGACATTTTTGAAAAAAAAAGAAAAAAAAAACAACGTTTTTTTTTCATCGTGTTTGGCAAAAGTAAAATAGTAAATATCAAAATTAAAAAAAAATCCTTGACATGCGCTATAGTTATAGTTGTAAAGAATATGTGGTTAAACTTTCTTAAGGATCGGTTCCGTAGTTTTGAAGATTTTATCAACAAGCCGTCGAAAAACGTTGTTCCAAGAAAAACGCGGTTAAAGTTCGTTTGGGTTACGTAAATGCATAGAAATTTTTTTTTATGGATTTCGAAAGTGTACTAATTAAGTGTAACAACATTTATATCATATCTATAATATAAATCTATCAAAAAAAATACCTGAAAATGGCCTTTTTTAGCGTCTGAAGAAGACCCCTTAATTCGAAATTAATAAATAGGTGCTCTAATCCCCGTATGAGGGAATGTTTCTTGTTACCTTTTTTTCGTTCACGAAAAAGATCTCCAGTTCGATACATTGTGTACGAGAGCATCCAGCAGTGGATTTCATCCTCAGAGGATACGTAGCACGTATCGATAATCCACGAACTCTGACGTTTCATCCGGTTAGGTCGACCAGTGGCAACTTTTCACGACACTCTCCTTTTTTTACATTCATTCTACTCCTTCCTCTCCATCTTTTTTTTTGTTTTTTTATTTTTTCGAATTCCCGGGCGATGGATGAACGAACGCGAAGACTCTGCGCGAAGTTTCGTTGGAAAAAAGTCGAGGGTGAGGCGATAGTCGATGCCGTCGACCATACTCGCCGTGGCGTCCTGAGAGGCTACACTGTTTCTCCATTATCGAGAATTACCGTGGGCTTTGCGGAGCGGGCGGGGGAGTCGATCTCGTATATCGTTGGAGGGAAAGGGTGAGCAGGAGTGAGGTGGAGAGGTGAGCGGGGGGTGAAAAAAATGGAAAGAGCCAGACAGCAACTTAAGCAACATGAGCCAGCTTCTCCGGCCGTAAACATTGCTTAAGCTTTTCCTTAAAAAACTGATAAACCCGCCCCCAACTCGCCTCCTCCTTATCGCGATCTATCGAGAGTTCGTTGCAAATCTTTCGAAAACGCGAGTTCATTAAAGCGCTCGAAGGAGAATAATCACGTTTCCACGGTATCGGCGGCATGGTCCGCTAATCCTGCGGGTCTCGCGGGGCTAACTTTTGGGATATTTTGAACGACACCTAGGGGATGTTTCGTAACATTGCACGTTTACGTAACGGGCTTGTTGTTGCGGTTAAGCAAACGAGCAAGGTCCTACGGTTTCGTGTTTATCGAGGTTCACTTAAGGGGAGATATACACCTAGGAGCCGGAAAAAAGGTCATTTTTTGTGAATTTTTTCAAGGAAAACTATTTGAAATTTCGTCTTGGGGTTTTAATTATCTAAAAGTCTATACATTCAAAAATATGTTTAATTTTCTTTATTTAAAAATATCAAAAATATACAAGGATATTGTATGATCCTTGGAGCATCGTAAAAAAATGTGCGTATACGGTATCCACTGACGTTTCTTCAAAAATCATCCGAAAAAAACCAAAAAGATTAAATTAGATACTATAATCTGGTACTTGTCATAGCCGATTTTGAAAATATCGATATATGACAAAATGGCGGACGTTTGAACATAAATAGTGATTTTTGGGCCAAAAATTAATTATTATTTTGCCTATAAAACAAAAACTAAGTAACGGAAAAAAAATCCTATGACAAGTGCTAGATAATGGTGTATAGAATAACCACAAAAAACCTCAAGGCAATCGGTTCATTGGTTTTCGAGAAATGTTGGGTACCGATTTGAAAAACGTGGTTTTGAGAAAAACGCGTTTGAAAAATTGGGAATGAATAAATCTTGAAATTTATCAACTTACATGGAATCATCGATACCAGTCCTGTAGTGTAGGTCTTCTACGGTCGACGTAATGTTCATAGCTTCTAAATCTTCGACCTCGACCATCTAGGTGTATATCTCTCCTTAAAGATGTTGCGTCGAAAATCGAAAATGGTAATGAAATTTGAAAAATTTGATAGGTCATTATGTAAAACATTTGAAAGGTTGTGTAAAAATTTCACGACGATTAGGGAGCTGGCTACTGAGAAATTAGAATTCGTAAATTACATGCAGCGTTATGGAAACTGAAGTAACTTTGCAAATATTTATGAACGATCATTTTTTCATTTCAAATTTATCAAAAACAAAGGTGGTTTTATATGAACGCCCATCTATGAACGCGATACAGTGCTGAAGCTGGAAGCAGTGAAGCGAAAAATGATGCAATTTTAAAACTCCGGAAGGCGATACAAAGGAACTTGAACTAGAAATGCTAATCACAAAGTCATTATCCAATTTTCTCCATGGTTCTCCTTTTTGCCTGCCACTTGTTTGAAAATCGCCAGTTGCCCTGTGCCCTTCTACAAACGCGGTACAATGCTGGAGCAAGGAGCAGTGAAGCGGAAAAATAACATCAAATTCGTCATCCAAC
Organism: Ophion obscuratus; assembly: GCA_964007375.1. NCBI lineage: Eukaryota > Metazoa > Arthropoda > Insecta > Hymenoptera > Ichneumonidae > Ophion > Ophion obscuratus. Next base: position 21,232,222 of record OZ023317.1, read on the forward strand.
GGGAGTAGACCTGGTCCTTTTTCTGCCTCTCTGGAATCTGAAGTGCCTCTGTCACTTATTTCGAAATTCGCCGGTATCCCAGTGCCCAGCTACGAACGTAATACAATGCTGGAGCTAGGACCTGTGAAGCGAATTATAATAACAATAATAATAATAATAATAATAATAATAATAAATTCATCATCTAATGGGGGTGGAGATGGCCCTTTATCTCTCGTCCTGGAATCTAAAGTGGCTCCACCTTTTCGTTCGAAAATCGGCAGTTTCCCTGTGCCCTCCTGCGAACGCGATGCACCGCTGGAGCTGAAAGCAGTGAAGCGAAAAATGGCACAATCCTAAAAGCCCGAAAGACCATACGACGAGACAGAAACTAAAACCTGGAAATAATAACAAATTCATCATCCAATGAGGGTTGGGATGGTCTTTTTTCTCCCCCCCGGAATCTGAAGTGTCTCTGGCACTTGTTTCAAACTTTTTCAGCACGCCCGCCCTCAAACAAATACAGCAGCCCATCAAGCTCGTCGGTCCAAGTAAAAGCTCGGATTTACCATCCCAGGGTGTAGCAGAGCTTTGGTAACTCGTTTGGCAGTCGTATGTATATGTGTGCGGGCAGCGAGGAAACCGCCTTTGAGAACGTTTATCGCTCGTAACCAAGTCCGACGAACCCCATGGACCGAGTGGATATTCGCCCCATCGTTGCCCCGGGCAGTTGCCCCCAAAAAGCTCGATGCCCTATATTCACTGTGCATCGTGTATACGAGTAAATACGGCAGGATCTGCGGTCGGACGGATAGATTATGCGTAAAGTTCGTTCTGTACTCTCTGGCACACGCCGGGCTACCCCCGATGCGAAACGCCCTAATCTACAGAGAATTGCGGTTGCTGGCTTAGCTACGGGTAACAAGCGATATATCCGTGTATTTATGCGTCACCCGATTCCCTCGACGCCTCGTTCCCGATCTTCCCAACCCATTGTAAATTCATCGCTTTTCCGCGGCCACGGGAATGCCGGAGAAATTTGTGCCCGGAAGCCCGAGAAATTGCCAGTGTCGCATGTGCTTCGTATCTAATTGGCGGTTGAATATCGGTGCTCGATGTTTTTTCACTCGATTATGGGACAAACATTGATCGCAAAATTTGGGTGATTTTCGTGAATTTTTCGGAAGAGAAGTACTCAACTAAATGTTTCGGAAAATTAAGAATATATTTGGCTATATTTGACCTATATTGCACAATTTTTTCATGGAAAAATATTGAATTGAAGCGACTTATGCGCTTCCTTCGGAGGCGCCAAAAAAAATTTCCTCCACTGCTGATATGATTCTGGCCGACTGAGTAGCTGAAACCGAAATAGGAAAAAATGTCGTTAAACTGGAAGGTATTTCCTGTACAATGACGTAGGCTTTTCGAAAAATGTTAATATCTATCAAAATGGCGTATTTGTGAAATAAAGTCTGTTTTCTTGCCTATAAAATGGTTATTTTTTCAATGCCAAATCGTCAATTTCCATCCAATCAAAAATATCCTACGTGATTGTAGAGTAAATATATTCAAGAATACTCAGTTCAAATTTCAAGTCAATCGGATAATTGCTCTTTGAGTTACAATGTCAGCAAATTTGAAAATCTCATTTCGAGATTTAACTACCGATTTTCGAAAGATAAAATGATATTTACCATAAAAACTGCTAATGACAGGATATTCTTGAAAGTATGAACTGTCGAGAAGGCAAAAAAAATGTTTTTTTTTTAAATATCACACTGGTATAGCCCCTTAATGCTGCAGGATACTGATTTCTTTGCGAGTGGACATTCGTGCGGAAGAGGCTTAAAATCGACGATTTAGTTGGATGGGTACTGTGCAGTTTTGGACGAGAAAAACAATCAGCACCCAGTAATCGGTATTCTCCGATTAGTAGAAGACCAGTACCCATTGAAGTAAAAAAATCAGTAAACTTGAATCAGTTTCCTGCAACATCTGAAAATCAGTCACCTTCAAACAGTACCCTTCGAAATCAAAACAAAAATCAGTATCTTTCAAACCGTGCCCAGTAATCAGTACCCAGCAATCAGCATTCTTCGATTAGTAGAAAATCAGTACCCTTTGAAATCAAAACAAAAATTAGTATGCTTCAATCAATATTCGGCAACAACTTTGAAGTGAAAAAATCGGTATACTTGCATCAGTATCCTGCAACATCTGAAAATCAGTATTCTTTAACTGGTACGTTTTGATAACAAAACAACAATCAGCATATTTAAATCATTGTCCTGCAACATCTCAAACTCAGTATCCTTTAAACAGTACCCTTTGAAATAAAAACGAAAATCTGTCCTTCAATCAATATTCTGCAACATCTTAAACTCAGTATCCTTTAAACAGTACCCTTTGACATCAAAACGAAAATCAGTATTCTGCGATCAATATTCTGCAACATCGACAATTCCGTTTAAACAGTAACCTTCGACACCGGCAAATCAGTATCCTTCAACAGAAATTTGAACCTTCTGATCATTTATCCTTTATGTAAACATCAGTATCCTTCACCAGAAACAGTCAGTATCCTTTAGCATACAAAGTATCAGAACCCTTTAATTTCGTTTTTCTCCTTTAATTTAGAAAAAATCGTGGTGTTTGAACACTACGATTTTTTATATCCTTTGACATATAAAAAAACACACACATTCCTTTGATCAGAATCCTTATTTACTAAACAAACAAATCAGTCTCATTATCAGTCGGTATCCTCCAGCATCGGAGCAAATCAGGATCCTCCACCCAGTACTCGTTAACATTTGGAAAATCAGTACGAACTAAGCAGTGTCCTTCAACGTTGGCAAAAATCAGTATTCCTCTACTATCAAATGAATATACTTTAACTATAAAAATCAGTACCCTTCATCTATGAAAAGAAAAATCAGTATCCTGCAACTATAAAATATCGGTATCCTGTAACTGTTTAAAAAAACCATTCTCCTTTGAATATCAAAAATCAGTATCCTTCGATGCTGAAAAATCCTTTAATAAAGGATTTTTCATGTAATAAAGAACCTTTAACATAAGTCGATCAAAATCTCGACCTTCCTAACTATGAGTACATTCTCTGGGAAAGCGATAATCAACTCTTTTCACTACTTTGCCTCCAGTCCAGAACTCTCTTTTACTTTGTGCACAGCATGTGTTGTCTACGTGTGCGATGTATCATGCCGAGATTCAAAACCCGTGACAACCCAATTCTGTCTACTTACATGGGTGACGGATTGAGAAAATTCGGTATCCCCGAGGGTTTGCAGTAATTAGCGAGCTGTGCACTGCGTAGAGGCAAATCTCGAGGCTGTGAATTAAAGTTTTTCGACGGAATATCTCGCCACACTATAACGAAAGCATAGGTACGACAGAGAGAGAGAGAGAGAGAGAGAGAGAGAGAGAGAGAGAGAGGGTGCGAGCTTTACTTTTAATTACCACCACTGGTCCTACGTTAATTAACGTTTCAACGGATTTTCATGCATGGCTCCGTTCATCTTCCCTTTCTTCGCGTCCGTCCACCTTCTTGTCTCACTTTGTCGCACTCGCTTTCTCCCCGTCCTTTTCTCTGTCTTTCTCTCTCTCTCTCTCTTGGTACTTATCGTCACAGCGGAGTGGACGATGGCAACTTTAGTGCCCGTCGTTTGCCAGGCTGAACGGAGATAAAGCTCGGGCTTCATGTCGAAGATCACGAAAAATAAAACTATTCTCGATGAAGACTCGGAGGATTTTGAAGGTACTGCGAAACACTGAGTATAGGTAGGTCAGGGTATACTGGGAAAAAAACAACTCGCAGCCCTTTAAACGATATTATTGGGTATGACAAGAATCCAATCCAAATTGCAACTCTCTGTCTTAGTGGTGAAGCCCCATCATTTTTTTTCCCATTTATTTTTCGATGAACATTTGCCTATTATTCAGACGTGAATAACTCACCTGATTAATATTTTTCCAATCCGGCTGAACCATCTGAAACTGACTTTGATAGCTTCAAAAGCTTTTTAAAAAATCTCGATATCATTGTTTTCTCAGAAATTACAGCTATTGTGAAATAGTATATTACGACCCTAGGCCCGAAAGTTGGATTTCCTGGTACGTGCGATATAAAGGCCGAGGCGAAGCCGAGGCCTTCATATCGCACATGCCAGGGCATCCAACATTTGGGCCGTGGGTTGTATACTATTTTTCTTGATCCCGTAGCCGAAAGTACGGGCCTAATTAATGTATGTAATTCCGTGCATTTAATGATGTCATTCGTGCTGTCAGCTGTCATCTGTTGGCTGTCAGCTGGCCATCTCGTGAAATGTAATGAAGCTGTCGTTCTCGCAGGGAAGCGAGCGAAAGGGGGGGGGGATGCCCGCCCGACTTTTGCAAGACCGAGGCGAAGCCGAGGTTTTGCTGGTCGGGGCGGGCATTGAAAACATCAAGATGAAATAAAACCAACATTACTAACATAAACATCAAATCAATGAACCAAGAACCTTCTGATGAGGATTCTTCTATTTTTTTTTTTTTTATCGACACGAACGAAATTCTTCGCAAGACCACGACACGACTTTGACAGGAGCGAGCACAAGATAAAAGAATAACGTGCATATGTAAATATCGCCGGCCGCGAAAATCCTGTCAGAGCGAGCGGTCGTCAGCCGGCCACGAAAAATGCTCTTCCCAGCCTGAAATGCGGCCGAAAAGTGCGTACTTTCGGTTAGGGGAGCAAGAAAAACCTTTTTTTTCAAGTAGCTAATTTCTGAAGTAAATTGCAAGTTCGAAAATCAAATAATAATATTGAGGTTTTAATTTATAAATAAACATAATGATATCGAGGTTTGAATTTCGAAGTAAAAATAATGATATTGAGGTTAGGATTTCTGAATAAAAAAAAATAACATCAAGGTTTTCATTTCTAAATAGAAACGATATCGAGGTTTCAACTTCTAAATGAAAGAAATTATATCAAGGTTTTAATTTCTAAATAAAAATAATTATATTGAGGTTTCAATTTCTAAATAGCAATTATGACATTGAGGTTTTAATTTTTAAATAACAATAATGACATCGCAGTTTTTATTTCCAAGCAAAAATAATGATATCGAGGTTTTGATGAAGTTTTCTAATGTCGAAAACCCCAGGCCTTGAGAATCTTCATCCAGATTTGACAAATATCAATTACTCGTCGAGTAATTAAAGTTGAATTATGAAGAAAAAAAATTCCATTTAATTCGTATGCATAACATTTTTATCGAGAGCTACCAGTTTGACTTGAGTCAGAAGGCCCAAATTTGGTACGGATTTTTATCGTGCCTTATTAGGTATGATAAAATTTTATATCACTTAAGGCGGGAGCCTGAATTCCAGTGTCCAAAAAAGTGTTTTTTTTTCGCGATTTTTTTTAGAAGCGAAAAAAACAAGTGAGTGAAATATGCAGCTCGTAATTCTTAACTGAACCAAATAAACCAATAAAACGTTCAACTGTCATATATTTTTCTTCTGGGTGAATTAAGAAAAAGCTAAAAAAATAGCGAAATTATAACTTTTCTCAGAATTAAAAAAAATGTTTTCAAAAAAAACTTAAACGTGCTATAAAAATAATTTAAAAAGACTTTTTCAACGACTCTATTAATTCACTTTGGAGAGATTTTCATCCTGAAGAAAATAAACGTTGGTTTGATTCACTAGGTCATTTACTTTTTTTTGCTATCACGCTCGCCAATTTGGAAAAATCGTGAAAATGAAAACTGGAGAAAACGAGCTTCAAAGTTTTCAATAGGAGGGAATATCAATATCAAATATCAATCGTTTCTCTGCTTATGGCCTTGTATCTCCGAAAATATTTACAATTGGCCTTTGTAACTTAGTAAACATATTCTTCGGTAGTTAATCTATCGATTTAAACATTTTGAAAAAAAAAAACGAGTTTTCGGACTTTCAAATTCAGCCCCCACCTTAACACGAATTCAATGCCTGCATTGAAGATTATTATTATCACAATGTTTAATGCAGGAATTAAATTTTCATTTCGGCCCACCCCAATATTCATTCAACCCTAGAGTTACCAGAAGGGACTAAAATAGGGACAAAACGAGTGGAATGAATGAAGCCTCTTCGACAGGACTATCGGAGAAATGGAATCATTTACCATTGCGACATCTGGTGAAAAATGTCACAAGAACGAAGCTTCGTCTCTCGGACGGAGACAAAAACTGCGATCACCAAAAGGACCCGTTTTTCACCGACAGTAACGGCCGTGACGGTCCAGTCGTCACGCCGTGTGCCCATCGATAAATGTTGCCACACGCGACGAGCAAAGTTTGTCAAGTTTTTCGAACTTTCGTCTATATCTGGCTATAAGAAAAGCAAAAAGAAAGAAATAAACGTGTGCATGGTCGAGGGAGAGAGAGATCCCGAGGGTGGCAGGATATTCCATGGAATATTTCCTGTAACGTGACTAAAGTTTTCTGCCGGAAAAACCCGTTTCAATTGCGAGATGGATGCGCGTAGGAGGAACGACCGAAAGTGCATTGAGAAGGAAACAGGAAGAGAGAGAGAGAGAGAGAGAGAGAGAGAGAGAGAGAGAGAGAGAGCTCAGGATAGAAGGACCAAAAAGGAATAAACGGGGTGGTTCAACCATCAGGATATTCGTCGTTGTATGCAACCCGAAAAGGATAAAACATCCTTCCTCGAGTGCAACCATCAATCTTCCACCAGCTTTTTCCAAAAGTATCCTATCTCCTACCATACTTCGAAGACGCTCGCACGCTGAAGAAAAAGTCGATTTTTAGATCTGGCTTTTCAGAATTCCATAGCCACTTAACCCCTTAACGCTGGGGTAGTTTGCACCCCACGACATTCGCAATTTTCATTTTCATTTTTTTTTGCAATTTTATTTTTTTTAACATACTCAAATCAAATTTTTGGCTGCATAACCTACACCACTTTAAAAAAGAAGCTTTCAAGAGGTCCTAAAAAATATTTACGTAAAAATATTAAATAGTTTATTTATAATAACGGTGTTTGTCGCTGGGGTGCAAACAACCCCGGTGTGCCGAGTACGTCTCTCCATTGAAGTGTGCCGAATAACGGTTAAAGCGGAAACTACCTTTGAGCGAGGAAAAAATGGATGATTTTCATGATTTTTTTTTTAGAAAGATTACTTCATCATTTTTTTAAACTTTGGGGATATTTTAATACTACTTTTGGCTGTTACATGGTATTTTTTTATTCTTTGATCTTTAAAAAATGGCGGAAGTATGGCACGGTCTTCTAAACGGATTGCGGCTGATGTCGTCAGACGGCGTGACACGCAGCGTCCGCGTGCTTAATTTGGAGAAAAATACCAACGAATTTTTTTCTTTCATTAACACGCATGCGCAGAATATGAACCAAAAAAAGTGAGAAATGTTGAAAATCGATTAAGTTGAACGCTTTGAGACAAAAATATTGAATTTTCCGAAAAAATCGCTACATTTTGCAATAAAAATAAACTTTCTTTTTCACTCACAAAACATTTAGGTTCATGTTCTAGACAATAAGGTTAGATAGATTTATACCAAATAACATCAGAATCGGTCGATTAGTTTTTGCGCTATACGTCACAGTAGTTTTGAAAATGTAGTTCAGATGACCGTGTCATACCTCTGCTATTTTTGAAGATTCATTTTAAGAATACCATGTAACATCCGAAAGTAATCTTCACTTCGAAAAAAACAATCATGAAAATCAGCAAATTGTTTCCTCGTCTAAAGGTATCCTTCCGTTTAAAACATTCTTATTTAGTACTTATATCTTAACATGAGGTCGTAAGGCGAGAATAGGATTCCGCAGCGACTGAGGATATGAAACGACAACACCCTGATAAGGGGCCTTCCATAAATTCCATCATTTTAAAATAGGGGGAGGGTGGCGGTCAGGTCGTTGGATGATGATAACCACAGTTGGATTGATTATGGTATCTTCATTAACAAATAAAAGTGTTGGTTAATTCATAACTATTTAAAATCTTTGTTCAATTATAAATTACTTCCAAATAAAAATTTGTATTGCAGTATTATTTTAAATATGCCGCGCAAACTTACGTCATTGGATACGTGGAACGATGTGGTGTTGCCACATGACTTCTTATTATAGGGGACAAATATTTTTTACGGAAAATTATTCAGTCTACATTTCAATGCCGACCCTACAGGGTGAAAAATTACAACTTTGAAACTCATTATCTCTTAATCTAAATAATCGACTGTTCTGAAATTTCAGTCAAATATGCACAATAATTTGAACAATTTCGGGTTAACATTTGAACAAAATCTATAGAAATCTAAAGCGCGCGCTCGTTCTACCTTAATGCGTAATCTTCCTTATGATGTAATCCGGCGTCTTTTGATTTCCAAAAAAATTCTTCTGCATATTCGATTTCCCTCTTCGACTCTCTCTCTCTCTCTCTCTCTCTCTCTCTCTCTCTCTCTCTCTCTCTCTCTCTCTCTCTCTCTCTCTCTCTCTCTCTCTCTCTCTCTCTCTCTCTCTCTCTCTCTCTCTCTCTCTCTCTCTCTCTCTCTCTCTCTCTCTCTCTCTCTATATATATATATATATATATATATATATATATATATATATATATATATTAGGGTGATTGGTTTCAGGGTAACTTTTTTTTCTGACCCATCGTGCCCGAAAACCTTTAGTTGGTACCCAAAAACGAAGTTTCGTGAAAGGGGGGTGTTGTCAAAAAATATTTAGAGGTCGCGGATCAAAATTGAAGGTTTCCCATTTGATTAACATTGAAAAAAATGTTTTTCTCATTATTAGTGTTACCATTCCGCGAATTTTGCTATCGCGATATTTTCCAAGTAGGTTCTCATAGAAAATATGATACTTTACAATAAAGTCCCTTGAGCCATGTCCGTAAATGCAACCGTTTCAGCGGTATCATTATTTCAAGAGAATATTGAATGAAAATATCTATTCAAACGGCTGTAACGCCTAAGCTATTAGATATATCGAAAAAAATTCAGATGAGCACTTTGTAGAGAAAGTAATTTTCTACAAAAAAGTCTGATAAGCCGAGCCCGAAAATTCAACTCTTTCTCAGCTATAGGTGGATGAATTAAAATAAATAGATTTTTTTTTAAACAAAACAATATCTATTTATTTTACTTCATCCACCTGAGAAAGAGTTGAATTTTCGGGCTCAGCTTATAAGACTTTTTTGTAGAAAATTACTTTCTATACAAAGTTCTCATCTGAATTTTTTTCGAGATATCTAATAGCTTAGGCGTTACAGCCGTTTGAATAGATATTTTGCACAATATTCACTTGAAATAATAATGCCGCTGAAACGGTTTAATTTACGGCCATGGCTCAATGAACTTTATTGTGGAGTATCATATTTCCTATGAGAACCCACTTGGAAAATATCGCGATATCAAAATTCGCGGAATGGTAACACTAATAATGAGAAAAACATTTTTTTCAATGTTAATCAAATGGGAAACCTTCAATTTTGATTCGCGACCTCTAAATATTTTTTGACAACACCCCCCTTTCACGAAAGTTCGTTTTTGGGTACCAACTAAAGGTTTTCGGGCACGATGGCTCAAAAAAAAAAGTTGCCCTGAAACGAATCACCCTAATATATATGTGTATATATATATATATATCCCTCCTTCTCTCTCCTTCTAGCCCTCTCTGTTGGACGTACTTTGTTCATTAAATTCCAAAGACAGAGATCACCCGGAGAAGAGCAAAGTCACTTCAGCAGAAGAAGGAATCAGTCCGGAGGGCACTCCGAAATCCCGGCGAGTTTCTACCTCACACGCGTTCCCCGCCCGCAAGACTTTTCTACAGCATAAGAAAGAAAGAGAGAGAGAGAGAGAGAGAGAGAGAGAGGGCCCGCAGAAGATTTCTCCTCAACGAGAAAAGCTCCCCGAGGGACACGCGCCACACGAAAGAAAGATTCATCGTTCGATCGAAAACGAATCAGCGACGGCATCAACTCCTTCTTCAATTTTTTTTCCAACCCAAGAGCAGACATCCGGCGGGTTGTATCGGGGCTTTGCATTTGTACCAGAAGTGCAATGTCTTGCGTACACGCACGGTAAGGGTTCCGTTTGATCTTCACTATACACTTACAACGTCGGCTGATTTTTCGGCTCAGAAGGAAGCAGGACTTGGCCTATCGGCGAAAAGTTGCCCCTAGTGACGTCAGAGGACTGAGTACGCGACCACGCCTCTCTCTCTCTCTCTCTTTCTCTCTCTCTCTCTCTCTCTCTCTCTCTCTCTCTCTCTCTCTCTCTCTCTCTCTCTCTCTCTCTCTTTCTCTCTCACGAAGCGAGGCTTGTCGTTGATAATCGAAAAATTAATTTACTGCTGCTCTTCGATTTTAGTAAGGCATTTGACATGGTCCCTCACATGGGCTTATTACTAAAACTCCGAAAATACGGTTTCTCGGACAGGGTACTCCATTGGTTTTTCTCCTATCTTACTGGTAGAACCCAGGCGGTTATAGAGAATTCCGAAGAGTGCTCCCAGTGGCTTGCTACGTCGACGGGTGTACCACAAGGTTCGCTCCTAGGTCCTTTATTGTTTTCTCTATTTATCAACGACATCAGCGTGGGCCTACGATTTACAGATCATATGATTTTTGCTGATGACCTACAGATATTTCTAAGTTTTTATCCATGGGAAATTGACGACGCCATTGCCAAGGTCACTCATGATGTTGACGCGATTGCAACTTATGCGCTCAACAATGGTCTTAAACTGAACATCGGAAAGTATCAAGTAATTTTATTGGCTAGTGGCGCCTACATCAATCAAATAAATGTAAACAATCTAGCACCCATCAAAGTCCACGGGGAAACTCTGCCGTATGTCGACGAAGCACGCAATCTGGGAGTAACAATGACCTCGAACTTGTCTTGGAATAATCGCACAGCTGCTATCTAAAAAAAAGTAAACTTTTCACTTTACAAATTAAGATATCATAGGAGCGCGCTGTCGCAAGAATTGAAAACGATGCTTGTGGCTTCACTCATCATTCCGATACTAGACTATTGCTGCCTGGTATATGATGATCTCACCAGCGAGCAAAACGGGTGGGGATCCAAATATCGAAGGACCAAATATAGATCGACAAATATTTCGATACGACAGAATTATGAACTCTCAAAATAACGAAGGTTTAATTATTCGAAATGTTATATTTCGATCGAAGAAAAAATCGAATGACTATAAAGCAAAGCATCATTTATCCGAGCGCTCATTTATCTGAAAACGTATATTCAGATCGTCTGCAATTTGAACCGTACAAATATAGATTGGAACAATCTATAACATCCATATCTCCGAAACAGAAAAAAGCGAGTATCTAATATTCGTAATACCGCCTATGGCGAAAAGCGATATATCGAGACGCAAAATATCGATGGTCCGAAATGGCGAATGCCAAAAGGGCGAACATGGTATGGATGCCGTCCCGGCCGACCGCTAACGCTATCTGCCTCGATCACAAGTTTTCGCCATCCGGGCCGTTCGACATTTTGACCCTTCGCTATTTTAACCACTCGACTTTTTGGCCGTTCGATTTAATGATTTCTGTTTTTTGACCCGTCGCTATATTTACAATTCGAAGATTCGTCTTCTCGAATTATTTGGTGTTGTTTATCAAAGCAATTCGATATTATGTCTCTCTCAATATTTATTAAATCGGTTTTTGTTTTTCGCTATATTTCAACTTCGAGATATTCGTATTCGGAATTTTTATTTACGACTATATAAACTCTCCGAACATTGATCTATCTATATTCAAACATTCGACATTTTTTAATTCGATATTTCAGCCCATCCGAATATTGATCCATCGATATTTCGACTCCCACCCGTTTTTTAATTCATCATCCGTTGCTTTAAGGTGTCACCAGGGCATAATAAAATTAATAAACCAATCTCTCTCTCTCTCTCTCTCTCTCTCTCTCTCTCTCTCTCTCTCTCTCTCTCTCTCTCTCTCTCTCTCTCTCTCTCTCTCTCTCATCTCTCCTCGAGCACCGAATCCGCATGTAGAAACTAAATTTGGACTGTTGAGTACGCTCCCTAGCCCGAACTAATTTCTAACTGGCAAAAGCTTCGTAGTGATACGCTTTTCATCTACTTTCATCGAAAAGTTTTCGGCAGCAGCGGTGAGCTCGTTCTCTCTTGATGATCTCTTTTTTTCTTTGACGAACGGAACGCGATATATACCAGCGTGGACTAGAAATTGGATACAAAGCTCGTTGAATACACGTGCAGTCTGGTTGGTGGCTTATCCCTCATTTCTGTCTCTCCGTGTCTCTTTTTTTCGCTCTCTCATTAGGCAAGTCTTAGTGGCCTCTTTGAGAAAACACCACTGGATTTATCTACATTTGCAAAAAGTCGTAATACCCTGAGGTGAATAAACTCGTATCGTTAATTACGTCTAGCAAGACGGTCCTCAAGGGGGAGATTTTATGTACCAACATTAGGGTGGCGCAAATATGAGCTGTATTTTTGTCCCTTATTCTCACCATCCAATTATCCTCTTTAAAGAAAAAAATTGTCGCGAAAGCTGCGAGCGGTCAAAAAATATTTAGAGGTCGTTCAAGCCTCACAAAAATTCAAATTTTCGTTAAAAAATCAATTTTTTTGGTCTACTATTCACACATAAATTTTACGCTCTATAATTTTTAAATTAA
>OZ023317.1:21249943-21261534 GCA_964007375.1 Ophion obscuratus
GTGTGTGTGTGTGTGTGTGTGTGTGTGTGTGTGTGTGTGTGTGTGTGTGTGTGTGTGTGTGTGTGTGTGTGTGTGTGTGTGTGTGTGTGTGTGTGTGTGTGTGTGTGTGTGTGTGTGTGTGTGTGTGTGTGTGTGTGTGTGTGTGTGTGTGTGTGTGTGTGTGTGTGTGTGTGTGTGTGTGTGTGTGTGTGTGTGTGTGTGTGTGTGTGTGTGTGTGTGTGTGTGTGTGTGTGTGTGTGTGTGTGTGTGTGTGTGTGTGTGTGTGTGTGTGTGTGTGTGTGTGTGTGTGTGTGTGTGTGTGTGTGTGTGTGTGTGTGTGTGTGTGTGTGTGTGTGTGTGTGTGTGTGTGTGTGTGTGTGTGTGTGTGTGTGTGTGTATATCTAACACATATTGTACGTACACCATTACTGGCCTTTTATTATATTTCAGGAATAATAGGTTTAGATTTAAATCCGTCCGTATGAAACATACTTCTGAATTCCACTGGACAAATATGTATTTTATAATTCGTTTCTTTCCTGAGTAGCAACGTTTGCACTTACGGATTTTGACTTATTACCGTTGACAATTGAACCGTTTCCTATCAGTCCCTATCCACATTTTCTGCTTCGCCGAAAAGATACTGTAATGTTTCTATTTAAATCTATAATGTTTCTACTTAATGTTTGCCTTAATAAGCCTACTATGATAAAAAATATAGAATGTAAATTATTTCAACGTAAAAATTATCGATAAATGCGAAAATTTAAACATTTTGAAAAGTGTCCAGAATTAATTCCACTAATGTACGATTACTGACCCTGATCAGCCAGAAAAATAAATTGACATTAACACACGCGGTGCATTAAGAAATAAAACGTACATGTAGGTTTTAGTACAGTCAAAATTTCACTTACTAAACCTTTTTTTTCAAATAACAAAAGTGATTTCAAGCAAAAAACATGCTCGTACATTGTCTCTATTTTATCGTGATATAATGTGGACTTGCATATAATGTATGGCGATATGATAGAACCTTTTTTTGTAAATGGCACAGTGCACAAAATGTTATACTCTCACGGTGATATTTGACTCGACGTTTCTATTCTCTGTCGTGAGGATCTTTCATAAAAATGTTTGCAAGTGAATCTCCCTCGCAGCGTTTGTTTTATCCACAAGAGATAGCTTTTCCTCCCCCGTTCAGCTGTTCATGATTTTACGGATGTTTTTTTTCTACTTTTCTCGCTCGTCCGTTTCCTCGTTTTCTTTGAGATCTTCCCGCTCACGGTTTTGCACACTGTTATCTCGGCTATGACAAAATGAGGAGAGAGAGAGAGAGAGAGAGAGAGAGAGAGAGAGAGAGAGAGAGAGAGAGAGAGAGAGGACAAGACAGGCGAAAAACAAACTCGAAAAATGGTCTGATGTCATTGCAGGTTCAATTGCACTATGTGCCTGAGTACCTTATTTGACGTACTCCTAATGAGAGAGCCGTTGTTGAAACTTACTAGAGCAAAGGCACTTTTCAAGTTTTCTCACCAGAAAACGAGACACCCGAAAATCTTTACAGCTTTTACGGAAGTGAATAATACGCATTCGCTATATTCCACGCTAAATCGACCACTTTTGGAGCCAACTTCTTTTTATTCGGAGGAAATGCAAATGTGTTGTTTTCTTCTAAAAATGCTAGAGTGATTTAAAAAAAAAATCATAATCGGAAATGAGCAGTGAATTTTTTTTTTCAAATCGACGTTTTTTTTAATGCTCATAACTGTCTGAAAAATTGACTAAATAAGATTTTTTTCATTTTTTTGCATTGACATATACTTTATGAAAACATTCAGTCATCTTCGATATCATTTTGTATATTTCTTGAAAAAAAAAAACGATTTGTTCGAAGTTTACCCTTTTTGAATTTCGATGTGTTTTGTTAAAAAATTATGATAAATTTAGCGTTTTTTGTCGCATGACCCATCCTGGTAAGATTTTCTATTATTTTTTTTTAACTAAAACATCCTGACTTTCCTATGATGCAAATAATGTCGATTAATGAATTCTACGACTAAAAAAATGCGGTGTATTATTACATTTAGATAAATGTTTTCCTCAGAAATTTTACAACTAGTATTTGAATTTGCCGCTAAAATGATAAAAAAATTTTGGAATTTATTTTAAATATGTTGATATTCTATGCAAATTATTGGATTACATAGAATCAATAAATAAACATTTTAGATCTAATTTTAGATCTAAGGAAAATACAAGATCTAAGAAGTCTAAGAAAAAAATCAAGTAGAAACATTTTTCTTTTTGGGAAAAAAATAGAAAGAAATAACTTACCACTATGGGTTGCGGCAAGAACGCTAAATTTACCATTTTTTTCACGAAAAAGAAATCGAAAATGAAAGTGATGGAACATTGAAGGATTCGTGTTTTTGCGAGAAACTAAAAAATAATATCGAAGATGACGAGGAATATTTTTTAAATATTTATTTCCATAAAGTATATTTCAAAATAAAAAATTAAAAAAAATCTTTTGCGGTCAATTTTTCAGAAAGGTATGAGCATTTGATAAAAAAATGTTTATTTTTTTTTAATCACTACACATTTTCGATTATGTAAAAAAAAATCAAACAAAATCTCTCAAGCGGTTTGAGAAGGAAACAATATTAAATAAATACCAGCCAAATCAAACGGAGTTCGATCTAAAAGTGGTCGATTTGGCGTGAAATGCCTCACATATATACAGGGTGGACCATTTAACGTGGCCTCCCCAAATATATCCGTTTGCCTTTAGAGTGACGAGAAAAATGTCAGCAGGTAATTTTATTGATTTCGAAGGGCTGATACAGTGGTGAAGAATTCATCTTTGGCAAGGTCATCGTTTTTACGTTCTCAACGTCATCATTGTAACCTTGAATCATTGAAATCATGACTTTGAAAAAATAATTTCAACGTCATGATATCATAGGTCGTTGGATTCGTTTGAATATCAGCTACAACGTCTTAATAAAAAAAAAACATGTTCCCATTTGAAAAACCATTGATGACGTTCAGAATGCAACAACTATGACCTTGACCAAAATGAATTTTTAACCACTGTATCAGCCCTTCAAAATCAATCAAATTACCTCTTGACATTTTTTTCGTCATCCTAAAGGCAACAGAAATATTTGGGGTGGTAACTTTAAATGGTCCACCCTGTATATATATTAGGGTGGTTAAAAAAAATTATTTTTTTTTCGCGGTACACAACGGAAAATGTTGCTATGTTATGAAAAAGTAATTCATACAAAATTTGAGATGCCTAAACATTTTTGTAGATAGTGCTCAAACGACTTTTAATTCTTTTTTTTTCGTTTTTTTTCGTCAATTTTTTTTCGTCAATTTTTTTTCCCGCCAATAGACATTATAATAATAAAATTTTCTCAACATTTTTTATTCTTCATTTGAACAGTTTGATTTTTCCGTAAATATTTTTTTTTCAATGCCGTCCACTCCAATCGTAATTTTTGTAACCTCTTGAAATTGATGCTGGGTTGGGAAATTCCTATTCCGGTTTCGCTCCAAATATTATTTATTTTGTCGATAACGTTTTGTGGACTTTATTTTCTTACTCCAAAACAACATATTACTCCAAAAAAAAAACACGCATACTTGTTAGACGTTCAGTGATGTAAACACCGTGTTCTTGTTCATCAAGTGGTTGATATATTTTTCACAACCGAATTACATATATTGATTCTCAATCTGTAAATACAAATTGTTTATAGTACAAAAAAAAATTATTAAACAAAAATTGTGTATTGTTACAGAAAACATTAAATCAAGACTTACATCGGATCACAAACTAACATTATCTGCATCGAGATAAAAAAAATTAATACTCCGATAATCACGAAAAAGGCGTTTAAGCATTAACTAAAAAATTGTTTCGAACCCTCAAATTTGGCAAAACTTTATTTTTCTTAACATACTTCAATTTTCCGTTGAGAAAAAAAAATCTATTTTTTCAACTCCCCTAATATATATGTATCCACAAACATACATAAACTCACACACGACCAATACACTTACCTCTGCATAATCGTGCAAGCTTTCACGTGGCGCGAAAGGGGGAATAATGCAAATGGTAATCCCATATGGTTGACTCTTGCACACGTGTTGCGATAAATGCTGCGCGTGAAACGATGCCCTTATGCATTGCACTTTTCCGATTATGCAAAGCGTTTTCCGTAAGCGAGAAATCTATCAGAATAATAACGAGCCTCAGCCCACCTCGCGCACGGAACGTTCATCGTTCATCTTCGGCGATAATCGTTTGACACGATAGGAATAAGAGCTGGTGTATTTTTTGTTTTCGTTCACTATTACCCACACCGCTTTATTTTTGCAAAAAGTTGAATAACTAAATTTAAGTCTCTAGATAACTGCGTGCTTCGTATTTTTCATCATTAATGCTTTTTCATCGGCATACTGTGAGGTCGAACATTGGCTAGAGTATTTTTTTTTTATTAGCAGGAAATCATGTCTCGAAATGTAGATAGAAAAACAAGTGACGCCAGTTACTCGTTGGTTTGAGTTGGAAAGTAGGCAAATAGATACGATAATGGATTATTATGCAGTTTTTTATGTTCACATGTACTGTTTATTTATATGCACTTTTTTTATATACTATTTTTTGCACATGTATTGTTTACGTGTCTATGATCGATGCGATACATAGGAAGTTTTTAAATATATGTATAAGAAAAAAATATACGTTTTTGAAAAATGCGCATTAAATATGAATATCAATCACTATATTTTACTTTTTGCTATACAAATATATTTATTTGCATGTTTATTAGACTGATTCAAAAAAAAAATTTCCTTCTGGATTTTCGTGCTATTGTTGGGCACTGATAAAACAAAATTTCTCTAAAATAATGGGCGCGGTCACTGCATTTTTAGAGGTGGCTATCTCGACTTTTGTGTATTTGAATTTTTTTTAACGAACGTATTGCATTTAAGCATATTCATGGCTTCGGATTACGGATAAAAATCGGAAAAGTTTTGAGTTTGTTCTTTTACAAACATAACAGAGAAAAACTGACCATACGTCGAAGTGCACACGAAACGATGAAAGAAGTTTTCGAACAATGGAAATGTGCTGAAATTCAAACGCGTCGATTGAATAACGCAATCTTGAAATCAATAAAACTCCACCTAGTCTGGAAATAACTTTTAAAAAATCGGGTTAAAAAGAATTTGCCGTCACAAATATCGAAGGAGCGTAAATTTAAGAGAGATTTGGACAAACTGTTCAACGTTGCACATTTTCATTCTGCCCAAAATGTTAACGAACTTGAGAATGGCTGGGAAGAAATGTAAATGAGTTTGAAGATAATATAAGCGTAGCATTTTGAAAATGTAAATATACGATTTATGAATAAAAGCTTATAATTTAATTTTTCTTAAAAAGTGCGAAATGTTAATGCGTATAAATAAATCTACATGAATAACGAGAGTAGTATAGACGCCATTATTAATCTACCTGGATTTGAATTGTGAATATTGCAATCTTTTCAAATTGTTAGAGTTTATTTTTGTTACGAAAAAGCTGCTGGATGTGATTTTTATCCGTAATCCGATGCCATGACTATGCTTAAATGCAATACGTTCGTTAAAAAAAATTCAAATACAAAAAAGTCGAGATAGCCACCTCTAAAAATTGAGTGACCGCGCCCATCTTTTTAGAGAAATTTTGTTTTATCAGTGTCCAACAATAGCACGAGAATCCAGAAGGAAATTTTTTTTTGAATCAGTCTAATGTTTATACGTTATTATATAATTTAATTCATATAAAAAAATTAATCATCAATTTTATGGATCTTTGATAGACGTCATATTTTTTTGCTCGTGCCTTTTTCTATAATAAATTAAAGAAAAAAAAACTCATTCAGCAAGCGTTACTATTTTGTATTATATACCTCAATCATTTATCATCAGCAATCAATCATATAATTTATATATATATATATATATATATATATATATATGATTCGTATAAAAAAATAGTATTGTTACAGAAAACATTAAATCAAGACTTACATCGGATCACAAATAAAAATATGATATATAATTCGTATAAAAAAATTAATGATTCTGTCGAGCTTCCCCTCCCGTAACAAAAATTTCCTCATATTCTAATAAAAATGACCGTTGCTCGCTGTTCCGAACTTCCTGTTCCCGAACCCGGCCAGCATCTCTTTCCCTCTCTTTCAGATCTTCTCCCTCCTGCACTTTGCTCGGCTTTTGCTCTCTTCTCTCGTTCTGCGTCGAAAAATTTCGATACACGTACCACTACGGTAATTACTCTTCGACATCGTTGATCGATATCGAGTGCACACACTTCCATGAATAACCCTCGTCGAATGATTGATCAGCATTTCGCGGAAATGCGATGGAAAATACAAGACACGCGCCAAACGAGATTGCTACGACGTACCGTAAAAAATCGAAATGCACGGGGGCCAATCTTTAAATTTCTCTCAAAGGAGAATTCAATTTTTCCGGAATATTTTACTTGGAATTATGGTGATGTTGCGCAGGATTTCTTAAAATTGTCATACAATTTGGGAGTATATTTAATATCAATGTTCATTACTTATTCAATCAAAAAAAATAATAAGTCTACCAATAAGCAAATTCGTTATTATTATTCATTATCATTATCATCATTATTAATGATGATTGATTCAATAAAAAAAAGAATGATAAATTTAATAATTACTAAATTCACAGTTGTTATTGATTATCATTATCATCGTCATTATTATCATTATTATTATTACCATCGATTATTGATTCAATCATTCAATCGAAAAAAAATATAATAAATTCAATAATAAGTAAATTCACAATTATTATTTATTGTCATCATTGATATTATTATTGTTATTCATTATTTGTGCAATCGACTAAATCCTGCATTTGCCAATTGCATAAATAAACCATTCGTACACGATCATTTTACGTAAAGAAATTATCTTCACAGTTACAAACACAGAAAATCAATTCTTGCCACATTAATAAATGAATACATTTTCCGAGAGATCATAATTTGGTCATTCGTATATTTTTTCCTCCATCTATTCTCCGGCTCTTTGCACGTATGCACATGCACACACTCACATACGTATAGGTGCTTCAAAAAGATGTGTATATGCCGGGCGGAGAACGAAAGCTATTTTTCCAACGAACGTGAAGTGCTCGCTCATTTTTCTCTTCACACTCAGTCAGTCGGAAAAAGGTGCGAGCTTTTCTCGAGCACATTCTTAAGAGTGCAGACAAATCTCCGCGTAAATATTTGCAAAACTCTTTTCACAATTTTTTCTTCTAGCCAATTTCCCCGTCTGCTGTATTACGGGATATAACCACTTGCGTAATATTTGCTCATTCTCATATTGCGCCTTGTGTAACACGCGCGACGTAACGAACATCGTCGCTGTTTCAATACCACCTCGGGATGGGCACTCGACGATTTTACGATGCTGTTTAAAAATATATATATGCAGTGTACTTTAAAACGGTTTTTTGTGGTGAAATAAAAAAGTAAAAAGAAAACATAAAAAATGAATAAAATAAAATAAATTGATTCAATTGAATAAATAGAGAATATCAAATAGATAGATCAAGTAAATCAAATAAACCAAATCGAATAAAAATTAAAACAAATGAAATCAAATAGAGTTGCTGCAACCTAAAGCATCTACCATATGAAACAAATTGCGAATATTATTCACAAAAATTCTTTTAAAATATAAAAAAATGTATCCTCTGTGTACTCAATGCGAATACGTGAAACATGCCCACCTCGGAGACGATTGAAAAATTTCCGTATATATTAATTCGCAAAGGTTGAAATCCCTAGTAGTACAGTCGTGCTGTATATTGGAATACGAAAAAATGAGAAGAAGGCTAGTTTTTTTGACAGGTTATTTTGAAGGTGCCGCGGGTAATAAATCCAAGTTTGCGTAAAAATAGGGGTGTAGGGTTTTTAAGGGGTTAAATCCACCCCATGGGGGTGGATTAATGCTGAAGTACAATCCTTACAAGATCGGCGCCGGGAGACAAAATGGTCAGAAAAATCCGGGCTTTATTTTCGTCCGCCGCGCCGAAGTCGTGGAAGTTCATTCTGGGGGTAAAAAAATGGAGGGAAATTTTGAAAAATTAGTTTTAGTTCGATATCTTTTTAAGAAAAAATCATATAATTTTTGTTCAAATGGGAACATTTTAGCCCTTGAAAAGACGCGCCTATCGAGTATTTGATCATCCGTCTTCGATAATATCTTTACTCCCAAAAAAAAGTTGAAATATAAAAAAAAAAATGTTTATCGAATATCTCAAAAACAATCGATTTTTCGGGGATGGTTTTAAGGTACGACATGTAGAGAATAACTTTCTCTATATTTTCCTTTCTATGGACCACCCTTGAATTTTGCTTTTTCCAACCCCAACTCAGGGGTTGAAAACTCAAAATGAAATTCTGGGAAAACTATTGACCGAAAATGAAGAGATACGAGTTTAGCGCTGTGAACAAAAATGTAGCTGATGGTTCAAGCTAAAAATCGTTCGACGGCGACGAATTCGTACGGTCAATAGTTTTCCCAGGATTTCATTTTTTATTTTCAACCCCCAAGAGGGATTGGAAAAACCAAATTTCAAAGATGGTCCATAGAAACGAAAATATAGAGAAAATTATTCTCTATATTTCGTACATTCAAACCATACCCGGAAAATCGATTGTTTTTGAGTTATTCAATAAACCATTTTTTTGGTATTTCAACCATTCGTTGGGGGGAGAAGACATTATTAGAGAGTAATGATCAAATACTAGATCGATGCGTCTTTTCAAGGGCTACAGCGTTTCCATTTGAACAAAAATTGTACGAATTTATCCTAAGAAGTTATTGAGTTAAAACTGATTTTTCAAAATTTCACTGCACTTTTTCACCCCCAAAATGAACTACGACGACTTCGGCGCTGTGGACAAAACTAAAGCCTGGATTTTTCTGAACATTTTGTCTCATAGCGCCGACCTCGTAGGGGTTGTAGTTTGGCATCAATCCACCCCCATCCCCCTTCATCCCCTGAAAAAGAATCCTGCACCCTGATTTTTAGGTAAACTTGGATTTAATACCCGCGGCACCTACATAATCACCTGTCAAAAAATTTGCGTTTTTCTAATTTTTTACGATTACGGAGTTTTTCAGCGACAGCACAACTTTACTATAGCAATCAATATAGAAAAAAAAAATAATTCTCAATTCGCGGATTAAGATATGTCCCGTTAAAATATATAAATCCTTGGAGAATCGCACTGCACATGTGTGCATGATTGGGATGCACGGAGTTTCAAACTCATTCAACTCGTAATCATTTTAAAAGTTGAAACTGTTCCATACAAAAAAAAATCTACTCTCTCGTAGTAAGAGAACTTTCCACTTGGCTGTGCGTGCCCACTTAAGGGTTGAGCTTTGAGCTGGCGGAGCTCAGCGTCCACCTGGGCAGATTTAGTTTAAATTTAGTTTTATTTTACGTAATACCATATAGCTCCTTTTGCGATATTCATATTGCTTAGCCCAAAGCGTGTGTGCTATATGCAATGATTAACCTTAAACCTTAAACCTTTTGGCCGGCTACTTATGGCAAATTATAATTGCTTACGCACCAACACACTTACACATATACCGGGTGAGGGAACAACTATTAGGAGTAGAAATACTTTCCAACCTATCAGACTGAGGAGGAAACTTTTCCTACAAAAGTTGCATCGTTGAAAGGGGGTCATTGAGCAGTGGCTACGAGGCCCATCCAGGTGGAGGAGCCTCGGACTTTCCAAACTTACTTCTATTTTTTTTTTAATGGGACCACCGTCTTTTTTTACAATTTAATGGCTATAGCGCATATCATATCGTTTCTGATATATGCCAAAATAACAAAATCTTGAACATTTTTCGAAAAAAAAAACGTATTTTCTTCACCGTTATTGCCAAAAAAAAAATAGTAAATATGAAAATAGTAAAAAATTCTTGATATGCGCTATGACTATAGTTGCAAAGAATGTGTGGTTAAAATTTCATAAGGATCGGTTCAGTAGTTTCGAAAATTTTGTCAACAAGCCACCGAAAAGCGTTGTTTCGAGAAAAACGCCTTTAAAGTTTGGATTACATAAATACATTTAAAAATGTTTAAATGCATTTTGAAAGTGTATTTATTAAGTGTAACAACTTTTATATCAATATCTATAATATAAGCGTATCAAAAAAAATTAATGAAAATCGCCTTTTTAGCGTCTAAAGTGAGAAGACCCCTTAATTTTAGGACATTTAATGCATCCTCATTTAAAGTAGTACGAGCGCGAAATCTTGATTTCTATAAATTTTGTTCAAATTTGAACCAGACATTGTTCATATCATTATGCATGTTTGAGTGAAATTTCAGAACAGTCGACTATTTGGATTGGGAGATAATGGGTTTTAAAATTGCAACATTTAACACTGCAGGGTCTGCATTGAAATTTAGACAGAATCATTTTCCGCAAAAAATATTTTTCTCCTATAATAAGAAGACATATGGCAACACCGCGGAACAGTATTGTTCAATATTTCGAGAAAAAAAATAATTATCGTGTTCCTAAAGTTAAACATTCTATCATAAAAAAATATTTGCATCATAAATATTAATTTTTTATATTATTTATATTATCTTCATTACCAAATTGAGGTGTTGGTTTCATTCATAACTAATTGAAATCTTTGTTCGATTAAAAATGACTTCAAAATAAAAATTTGTGTTGCGGTATTATTTTAAATGCGGTGTTGCCATATGTCTTCGTATTATAGGGGACAAATATTTTTTACGGTAAATTATTCTGTCTAAATTTCAGTGCAGACATTGCACTACCACCTCCAGTGTTGAAAGTTGCAATTTTGAAACCAATTATCTCCCAATTTAAATAGTCGAGTATTCTGAAATTTCACTCAAACATGCATAATGATACGAACAATGTCTGGTTTAAATTTGAACAAAATCTATAGAAATAAATATTGCGCACTCGTACTACCTTAATTTCTCGATGATATGAATTTGAATCTTCTAGAAGCATTTCGATTTTAGTGTCGAAACTCCTTAATAATAATTAATAGTCATAGACGGCGTTTCATTGTTTCGGGGTTGAAATTCCGAACTTTCAACGCTCTGACGGTTTCAAATTCCGAATTTTAATATTCCGAAACTTAAGATGGGACTGGGTTGAAATTCCGAACTTTGAATGGTCAGAACGCTCAAAACTCCGAAAGAATTTTACACGAAAGACCAAAACTCCGACAATCTTAACACCGTCAAAATAATTCGGCTATGGAAGTTTTAAAAGTTTAAAAATTTTCGATAAATCGACGAATTACTTCAACAATTTTTTTTTTATTAAGCAGTGATTTTGCGTCAATTTAGAAATTTGTCTAGACAATGTTTTACGTTCTACATCATTTACAGTCAACTGTGTAGACTTTTGCTGGCATGATCTTGACATGAGGACCGGGTTTAAATTCCGAACTTTGAATGGGCCGACG
>OZ023317.1:21261734-21349963 GCA_964007375.1 Ophion obscuratus
CGGAGCGTCACCGAGAACGGGCTTTTTGCGTTTGACATTTTTTTTACACTTGTACGGGACGAATCAGGTTCGCGTGAGGAGCGGGATACGTATGAATCAAGGCTGGCGCATTTTTTGCATTTGTTTCGAGTACTCGCCTTTATATTATGTTCCTCGTTCTCCACTAAAGACGAGACGAGTTGTCTCTTGCGGAAAGAAAAAAGAGGGTGGGTAGAAAAGGCTAAGGGGGTGTAAAGACTGTCTGACAAATTGTTCATACAAAAACAATTTTTTATTGTAATAACTATACAGAATTAAGGGGGAGGATACCTTTAGGCGAGGAAAGAACTTGCTGATTTTCATGATTTTTTTTAAGCAAAGATTTCTTCACAATTTTTGAGACTTAGTTTCAATTACTACTTTTTTTTTGTTTTATTTTATTACTACTTTTGGCAGCTAAATGGTATTTTTTAAAATTATTTCTTAGTCCTTAAAAATGACGTAGGTATGGGACGGTCTACTAAACGGGTTGCGGCGGATGTTGTCAGACGGCGTAAAACGTCGGCGGGATCAATCTGAAACAAAACCAACAGAAACTTTTATTTTATTAACACTCTTAAGCAGAATATGAACCAAGAAAAAGTGAGAAATGTTCAAAATCGATTAAATGGTACGCTTGTAAACGCTCAAAGATTGAATTTTCCGGAAAAAATGTCTACATTCTGCTATAAAAAATTCCTTTTTTTTTTAATTTTCAAAAACACAATCAAGTTTTAGACAATACCGTTGGAATCATTTACATCTAATTTCATAAAAATCGGTCGACCAGTTTTTTGCTAAACATCACGCCAGTTTTGAAAATGCATTTTAGAAGACCATGCCATACCTCCGCCATTTTTAAAGATCAATAATTCATACAAAAAATACCATGTAACACCCCAAAGTAGAAATAAAAAATACCCTAACTCCGAAAAATGGAAAATAAATCGTTCCTTACAAAAAAAAATCATGAAAATCAGCAAAAAAAACGTCTCGACTAAGGGTACCTCCCCCCTTAAGTGTCATCCCTCTCCTCCTTCACTTCTCCATTTTACACCTCCCTTTATTCACCCACGCGACCCTGCGAATAATTATTTTCTTTTTCCCCGACTTTTTAAACATATTCCATGGAAAAAACGCGGCGAAAAGTGTGCAAAAGGAATTCGAGAAAAGTCACTCGTGTCCGGAAATAAACCGATTTGTATTCAGTCCACGAGCGGAGCGAAGAAAAATCGTTTCGCACATGTCAGAAACGTTCGCCGCGTCTCGTTGAGTGACATTCCGGATGGTCGCTCGTCCAACCGCACGGCGTGTACATTGTTGTAACTGAGATTGAGTAATGTGAAGAAAAAAACAAAATTACGAATATGACGATCTGGTCGTGGCAGAATATCGATAAGGAGACAAGAAACCCTGGAGCTTGATAATCTCTTGTAGGTTTAAAAAAAATGGAATTTGAGGTACGGAACATACTCGGTATTGCGCACTCTATTATAATTCTCGGGACACGTCGTCATCTTTTTTATTTTTACTCTCTCATTGTTCTTTCTTTCGCTCTTGCTCTTTCAATGAAGGTCTAGCGAGTTTTCCGTTTCTCTCTCTCTCCCTCTCTCTCCCTCTTTTCTTCTTCTTCGATTGTATTATGGTTTATTTTCCACTATTCACTATTATTGTATAATTTTCACTATCCATAGTATTTTTCGTATTTTTTGCGCGATTGTGTTTGTATTATTGTGCATTATATGCGTGATTGTATTTGTATTATTGTATAATTTTGTATTATTTGTGTTTATTCCGTATTTTTTCATTATTTTTATATCTTGGATTATTTACTGGTTAAGGGGTTACCTCCACTTACGATTTTGAAAAAATCGATTTTTTTTATTGCATTTTTTTGAAGTATCTGAGAATATGTCCTGAAAATTTCAAGTCTATCCGAGCAAAATTGACTGAGATATGAGCGTTGAAAGAGAAGAATCCGTTGTGTAAACGACCGGAAATTGAAACTTTAAACGCGTTTTTCTCAAAATGGCATTTCTGAAGTCGGTGACCAAGATTACTCGAACACTAATGAAACGATCTTCTTGAAATTTTGCAGGCTTATTTAATACATAACAATGTAGTCTTTAATCGTTCGATTTTTTTCGTTAAAATCGAACCATTAACTTTGACTGTCCGCCATTTTGTGAAAAATGAATATTTTTTAAAATCCTTCGATTAAAGACTAGTTCATACTTATATTTGACTAAATCCATCCGCATTTTTTTTTCAGATGATCCACTTCGCCGCAATGTTGGTCACCGCAAAGCGTGTATATAAAAACATTATTTCATTGACGGCCATTTGACACTAAACAATGTAATATTTTTCAATAAAAAAGTTACTGAAAGTTCTTCAAGATGTGTTCTTTAAGATGGTATATTGATCGATTAAAAAAGTTTTGTAGTTTTCTTTTAAAAAAATCATGAAAAAGGCCTTTTTTGCGCTACAAGTGGGGTTAACGCCTTAAAGAGAGGAAAATGAATTTTGTACTAGCTCTTATTGTTAAGCAATTCTGTCTCTAAGTTATTAACTAGGGCATATGTAATAAATAAATAAATCAATCAATCCCTCTCTCGATCTCTCTCTCTCCCCCTCTTTCTCTTTTTTCTTCTTCTTCGATTGTATTATGATATTATTTTCCACTATTCACTATTATTGTATAGTTTGCACTATGTATTGTATTTTTTGTTATTATTTGTGCGATTGTGTTTGTATTATTTTTCTATATTTGTATTATTTGTATATCTTGTATTATTTACTGGTTAGAGAGAGCAAAATGAATTTTGTACTAGCTCTTGTGCAGTTTTTGCCTCTAAGTTGTTAACTAGGGCATAAATAATAAATCAATCTCTCTCTCTCTCCCCCTCTCTCTCTCTCTCTCTCTCTCTCTCTCTTTCTCACTCTCTCTTCATCGATCTATATTTTCTGCTCCACCAGCAGAGTGTTGGCCCCCGGCACGTTTGCTTTTTCTTACTCGAAGCCAGGTCTCGTACGAATTCCATACAAAAATTCTGTGCAGGAGCTTCATCCTGAATATGGATCAGATCTTTTTGTACGCCGCGGAGCTTCGTTCTCCATCGTTTCATATTTCACCACCCGAGTAGTCCACGTGACATCGTCCTAAAGTCAGATTCTTCCCATACGATGGGAAATCTTCGTCTGCCTCGATGGACTGCCCCTTTTAAAGACCTCTCGACAAAAAGGGAGGGCTCAGTGGACTCCAGCGTGGAACGGGCCACTGATGTGAATGTTATCATCGAGTGTAACAGGCGGTGGACGCATCAAGTCTAGCAGTAGAATTTCTCGGCCACGCACTGGCTTGCGCGTCGATGATCGAGAGGCAGTCCTACGAGATCGACACCCGTTCTCCTCAGTTTCCCTGTGCCCTCGTGCAAATTCAACAGCGGAGAATCGACAATTGTGGGGTAAAAGTGAGAGGTATGGAAAGATCATTAGTATTGAAACAAACAAACTTGAGTCAATCAGTTGGTGACTCGAATCAGAGTTACGTTTTGTTTTGGCAACAGCTGCATTGGCCGACTTGTCACCAGTATTCATATGAACCCTTTATAACTCAAGACACAGCCCGTAAACCCAAAGAAACCCAAACCACCAACTGCCAATTGTAAGGACGAATTTTCCGAAGATTTTCCTCGAAGATGAAAACACCAAAAACGCACTAACCGGAAGCGCGGTGTAAATCCAGTAAGGGCCCCATCGTCAAGCCAAGTGTGAAATTCCAACCAAGAAACAGAAAAAAACTCAAATAAATAAAGGGTTGTCCGCGTCGTGCGCGGCCCGTGGGGCTTGCGAGCGAGGGCGGCGAGAAAGAGCAGGAAGAAGTTCGGTATCCGATGCCATGAGGAGGAACACACGATAAAGGACGGTCATCAACAGTAGAGAGATGAAGGCCGCTAAAGCGATGATGAGGGGAGGTTTGGCGATGCCAAAGCGCTTCGCGAGACCCAGCGAAAGGAGAGAACAGGAGATATATTTGTAAAAAAAAAGGTAACAACAACCAAGAGGAACGAAAAAACGAACGTCGAAACGAGATGAGAAGAAAAAGGAGCCTGCTGGCCCGCGGAGATAAATTATACGTCGAGGAAATGGCAGGAGGCGAAGGGAAGGGAATAAAAATAAGAGGCATCAAAGGGGAGGTAACGTAGGCTGCTGCCTCGCAAAGATGAGCCATGTTTTTCTAGGCGAACCTGAATTAAAACGGAATGAGATTTATGTCTAGATTTAACGACGATCGTCCAATCAGCTCGAAAGGATAGCTACGCTACTCTCGAATTTATATACCGGTTTATTCCATCTAGCCCTTACCATAGCTGTACAGTCGTGTGCCCATACACACGTATGCATATTACCAGATAAATATAAAGGGTGTCTCAAAATGATCTGACATTTTTATTTATTAATAAAACCTATTATTTATTTGGAAAGTACGAAAATATATATTTTTTTTAATATAACGTACAAACATGGAGGTTATGTGTGGACCACAATGTCCGATAGATGGCATAAACGCCATGGACTTGGAAGACATATTTTTTCAACAAGATGGCCCAACCTGCTTCGCTACGGGCGAAACAATGCAGTCATTGCAGACGAAGTTTCATGGTCGTGTTATGTCGCGCCTTGGCGATGTGAACTGGCCACCAAGATTTATCGGATATTGTATTTCACACATAACCTCCATGTTTGTACGTTATATAAAAATAAAAATGTTCGTCATTTTGAAATAAATGATACGGTTTATTAATAAATTAAAATGTCAGGTCATTTTGAGACACCCTATGTGTGTGCGCGCGCGTGTGTGTGTGTGTGTGTGTGTGTGTGTGAGCTACGATGGTTTGAAGACATTCAAGACTGAGGACAGTCCTTATAGTAGCCATTTGTCATGGTGTTGAATCTTGCATCATTAGAACGCAACGAAAATGCTTCTTCATCTGCATTCATCTATCTCCTTCATCAATTATCTGACGATTTTTTAGGCAAATTTTTGGAGAGTGAAATATTTGCCTAAAAAATCGTCAAATAATTGTTAATAACAAATGAACTATGCAATATAAAAAAAATCTACGTACTTCCATAGACAATGTATTTTTCAAGATATATTCAACATTTCAAGTGAATCGGTTGAAAATTGTCTGAGTTATGTTTCCGGCCAACTTAAAAAATGCAATTTTGAGATAAACGCTGAACAGCCGCCATTTTGAAATAAATCGCTTCAAAAAAATTATTGCATACATTCACTGATATGTATGCTAAACACCCTTTCTGTAATCTCAATTTATTTTGTACTTTTTCATGAAAAACAAATCCCCAAAAAGCCTATTTTTTCGTCCTCTAGAGTGGCCTAGCCCCTTAACAAAGTTGTGAACGTGGGGGGTCAATGGTGTACTTGATTTTGGCCACTTGGTTGATCCAAAAAACGCGATTTTTCTTAAAATCGATAATATTCACGAAGACTTAACCAAGATTTTTGTTGCAAGCGTGTTTCAATGGTCAAATAATTTTTATTTTTTCAATTTTTCGAGGAAACTGACACCGTTATTGTTAATTACTAATGACAAAGTGTCAAGTAAAACGTCGGTCAAGACTAAACTTCTTTTACAGTGAATAAGTATACCCAAGAAGTGTACAAACCCGAATAAGTATACCAGTCAACCCGTTCATTAGATGTCGAGAAGTAGTATGCACCGTATTGAAAAATATAGTTTCGGGAAAAACACGTTTAAAATTTCACTAGCAGTTCTATCGTAATCATAAGTTTACCTTCAATCTGCGATTCCTGCACTGTATATTGGACCTTCCTCTTCAATTTCAGTTTCCTCAAGCAACGAACGAGAATTTTTAAATTTTGACAGCAGCCTAACGCCCCAAACTATTTTTTTCAAGTTGAGGTTACGGATCCTTAATAAGGATCTTCAAAAATGTTTCAGTGATTTTTGTAGCGCTAGTGTGCCAAAAAGAAATCGGCAATACGAAGAAAATAATGTCCTAGCATCCCAACAATGCAAACTCCAACATCATCCAATTTTCCCCACACTCAACATTACAAAAACTCCAATATATTCCAAATCACATTCAAATAAATGCAAGAACGTTCACAAAAAGATAACATTGGAGTTCGCATCGTTTGAATGCAATGAACATTCTTCCTTCCATCCCTAGAATTTCTATTTGTGAATTTACCTCCGAAAATCCTTGAGCCATTCTTTTAAAAGCAGATCTAAAGACTCATCACCTAAATCTGCAAAAAAGGTTTTGCACAGCAATAACGAAGAGGGAAAAAAAATTTTACGAACTTTCGTTGCGTTCCAACGACACAAACTTCAACACCAAGGAGAGGTCCAAGGACGATCCAAAAAATCAACGATTAAAAAAAAAGTTGAGGACCTCAATACTGACAGATAGGCTGATAGCCAACATCACATAGATGGGTTCAAAATGGTATGTCGTGTGTGTGTATGGAAGGAGATAGAAATATGCAGGGAACACAATACGAACATTCCGAGTTCCTTCCGTTACGCCAAGTCTCCCCTGTCTCTGGAGTTGCCTGACTTTCTTCATTTGGCATGACGATCTTGGGCCGCGCCCACGTTGAGCAACTTGTGACTGTGACTGTGTGGCTTTCGCGGGTCTGTCTTCCTCGCAAGAAGTGAATTACGCGAATGCCCCGGCTACCTAGACATCAAGCGATCTCCTGTTGGAAGCTGGGGTCTTCGAGTCTTCTCCCCCATCTCTCCGATCCCTCGACTCTTTGTTTCGAGCCTTCAGTATTCGAGGTCCTATTGCAGCCTGTACGAGCTGAACGAATCCGCCATGACTGGAGTATCCTAGAGCGAAAGGGATGAGAGCTGTCTCTCTCTTTCTCTTCTCTTTCGGGCTCGACCACTCTCCATCCAACTCTTCCTGGATGTTTCTACTTGCGTCTCATCCTGGACCAGCAAGCCCTTCGGTATCCTGGCATACCAGAACCGAGTGGATTCACGTTTATCGGACTTTTCTCGCGCGCGCTGAAACGAGTATAGCAGCGATGCTGTTCAACATCCCGGAGGATTTTGAAGCAGGTCTCGTGGAGAATCCCTCTGGCCGTTCCTCATCCCCAGCAACCCTGCCAGCTGCTATGTCCAGCACACTTTTCCAACCTATGCAAACAAAACTATGTTCGGTGGGCACATCCTTACGAGCGGGGGAATTCCACGTCCCGGGCACACTCCTCGGCAAACTGTCCTCGAGAATCTGCGCCATTTATCGGATATCCACCCTTCATGTACGCCACACGGAAGCCCTTGATCATTCTGACGAAACACAAACACGTTGATGGACTCCAGTTTGGTCTAATTTTACGACCGGACGAACCGGTTTTGGTCAACGAGCAACGACGAATCGTGCGGATGCATCGGAATACTAAAAGTTGATGGACATTTGGGAAAATAGGAACGCAGAATGGGCGCGCCAAGTTTTTAGACAGTGCTTTGGAAGACTCGTACTATTTGGAAGCTGATGACTGCAAAATGTCATCAAGCCCTAGGAGCCTATAGAGAGCCTTCAGTTATGTTCCTCATCAGTGAACAACCGTTCAGTGAGAACATTCTTGATGTTGAAGCTTGCAACGGTGTGATGTGGAAGGAGTTTTAGTTGCTCGAGATTTTCTTTGGCCGATTTAGATCATGAAAATCTCTCGACCCTTTTTACGTATCCTTTTCAGAGATTTAGGAGCTGAATTCAAAAAGGCTTTGGATAATAATACAAATGAAGATATGAAAAATGAAGAAAAAAAAGTGTTGCATCACAACGATGGAAACTACAACACTATCAACATTTATCCATTGTGGAAATTCCTTTTCGGTTCTGAAGAACATTGATAAGTCTTCGTAATTTTCTATGTACACGTATTTAGTTACTACTCGATATGAAAGTACCTGGAAGACAGCCTCGAAGACTAATGCTTGAGGACGTGAGAAATTTTACATTTTGATATGCCATTCAAAAAAATCGTAATACTGATTGTGAGTCGAAATGATCAAGATTAATAATATGAGACGAATCAAAGGCGCATTAATTTTCTTATTATTAAATTTTTGATTCGTAAGTATGTGAATCCAGTTTATTTTAGAGCCCTAATGAGTTTCTACAAAGTCAAGATCCAATTAAATCGCTTACTCATACCCAAAAACCTGCGATTTATAAAAATCATTAGGCCCTCTTCGAAGAAGATAGGTACTTACGAACGTGCAAATATGCAACTATTGCTATAATAATATATAATTATGGAAAAAGCGACAATGCGTAAAAAATCGTTATTGTAAAGTGAATGAATGAATAATTGCTGTGATTTTATTCACAATTGATCTATCGTGTTATTTGCTGTGATCCTATTCACATTTGACTTTCTTTTACGTTTCGGCTCCATATTGATACAAAAAAAATTACTAAAAAAATCAAATCAAAACCATACAATTCTATAGAAATCTTAAAAATGTATGTACGCCTATAAAATCAAATAAAAATTCATACAAAAATCAAGTCGAATGAAACCCAAAAATCCTCAACTCCTGTATTCTATTTACAATTAATTCAACTCATTGTACAATTTTAAAGTCCCTTAATTCGGTAAAAATAAGATCGAAGTCATTTTTCCGATAAATCAAACGGGTTGATTTTGTACATCAAGTTGGTGTGCTGAAATATATTACTAAAAAAAGACGAATATCAACGTTTTTACATCGCCTATCAATGCGATAGTAAAATCACTTATAAAATTCGATAAAACCTTGACATTCTTCTCTCATTGTGCATGAAAAACCAAACTTCTCACTATCGAACGAGGCCCGCAGCCAGCAATTATCCGACTTAAACGGACGTGCAGGATGCATCAGCTTTCACATATTTCATCGAGCGAGACGACAATATTCGTAGGTCTTGCCGCCGGAAGGGCAGTTCACTGTAGAACGTCGTCACGTTTTCCCGTAGGACCATGAGGATCCGAAATTCAACATTCCTCGGATGATGAGACTCGTATACCCGGCACACAATGGTGGCAACAGACGTTACCATCGCTCGACCGTGCTTGGTCCTCGCGAGACATTCTGACGAATTAATAACGCGACCTTCCTCTGTTCAGCCGTATGCTGCAGCGATGTTGCATTCCGTATATTTCCCTGGCTCCCTCTCTCTCTCTTTATCCTCTCCGTGTAGCCTTTACCAAGCGACAGTTGCAAATACTTCCAGGTGAAGGATTGGCCAATCTTCGAAGTTTCTGCATTCTCTCGCTTCTCAACTCTCCCGGGACCACCGACGCCTCTAGCTACATTTCTATATCGGTTATCATCAGGATTGATGGCAGACAAAAGAGCGTAACTTTCTCGATTGAACGTCCTGATCGATACTCCGTCCGCCCATGTAGGTTTCGCGAATCGAACCGTAACGGCCAATACTTGGACCAATGTTGGCGGGACAATGATCAATTAACCAATTATACGCCAATGCTCGGCTGAATATTGACTAGCCAACATTGGTTTGCTGATACGAGGCCAATGTTCGGCCAAATATAGACTCGCTAATCATTGGCTTGTCGATACGAGGCCGATGTTTGGCGCAGTATAGACTCGCCAATCATTGGTTTGCCGATACGCGGCCAATGTTCGGCCAAACGTAGACTCGCTAATCATTGGCTTGTCGATACAAGGCCGATGTTTGGCGAAGTATAGACTGGCCAATCATTGGTTTGCCAATACGAGGCCCATCTTCGGCCAAGTACAGGCTCTCTAATCATTGGCTTATCGATATGAGGCCGATGTTTGGCGAAGTATAGACTCGCCAATCATTGGTTTGCCGATACGAGGACAATGTTCGGCCAAATACAGGCTCTCTAATCATTGGCTTATCGATACGAGGCCGATGTTTGGTGAAGTATAGACTCGCCAATCATGTTTTTGCCGATACGAGGCCAATGTTCGGCTGAGTAACGCATGATCGAACCGCAATTCGTATATTGACGATTCATCGTTTCGCGTTGAAGTCATTGAGAGACGAGATAAATACTTTTTACGAGTCCATTGGACATTATTCTTAACAAATATACTACCAAAAAAATGCACTCATTGTTGGCCGATTCTCGAACGAGCTCATACGCGATATTCTGCCGATTTTTATGAACCATCCTACACTGACAGAAAAATTCTATTAACATTAACTAACCGCGTCTGTTTATTTATTTTTTAGTTGAATTAACTAGATTTTTCGTGAAATCAATTTTTTTCCTATTGCATTCCATTATTGGAATTATTCATTTTAAATATATTTATTTATTCAAATTAAACTTGAACTAATGAACTAATGGTCTGTCTTTATTGCAACACACATATTGACGGGTTGTGGGGGTAGAGAAGGTGAAGAGAGAGGAATGATATATATAGGTTAGGTTTGAAAATTCTATAACATGTCATTCGATAACACTCTCTAATTATCACAATGATATTAACTAATTGATATAGTTTATGTGATACAAATAATGATGAGAATCAATTTGGTATCTTATGCCATATCTGCGATTCAAATTTTACAAGCACTCGGTAGCATAGGGGCAGCGTGTTTGGCTATCAGTAGGGAAGTTCAAGGTTCGAGCCCCATATGGGTGTAATATTTTCTTCGAACTAATCATTTCGAAAGACCAGGTAATGACGAATTACAATACAAAAAACATAATTAATTTTTTTTTGCAGTGCAGGACCATATTTGGTGATCTATATTGGGTCACAATTAGCCGCCAAGACTCGGTCGATAATCGGGCCAAGCTCGAGTACCAATGATGGCAATCGTGAGGGGGCTTATTGTTGGCCGATTCTCGAATGAACTCCTACGCGATGCTCGGCCGATTCTCATAAGCCATTCTAGGGCCAATATTGATTGCGAATATCGGGCCGCTCTTATCATCCAAGGCTCGGTCGATGATCGGGCCAAGCTCGAGTGCCAATGTTGGCAGGCTTGGCGTTGAGCATCGGCCAATCATTGGCCACTACCGATCACCCTACATGGGCGTTCGTTTTCAACATTCTTTATATTTATCCTCGTGGAGTCGCGGGCAGACTATAGACGTCACCGCGAAGAGGTCAACGATGTGTGCCACTGACGCGAACGTCCGGACTGGAATACCGGATAAGACCATTGCAAGGAGTCCACCCTCCCTTCGACATTGTGAAATTTTCCCCACAGGTCTCTCTCTCTCTCTCTCTCTCTCTCTCTCTCTCTTTTCGAGGATACTTTGCGAGAACGTGTTACGAATTGGGATGGAGAGAGGCCACTCGGATCTCTAATTCTTCTCGCCTCTTTTCCCCCCAGGGAAGCAGCAACTTTGCGAAAAGAGTGGAATTTTATTGCGGGGCGATACCGCCAGAGGGCAGCATTCGTTTACATCGTCGTTGTCGCACAATCTCTTCGTCCTCGTTATACATGTATTTGAGGAAATTATATTTAGAGCGCGGGATGCCTATGCAGTGTTGTCTATTAGGACATCTGACGTTTTCGAGGGTACACCGAGTGAAAAGTCAACGTTATTTACAACAAACGCTCATGTTATAAGAGGGGATAGTAAAGTTCGTTATGGTTTAGTGACGCTGCAATCGTAATATGGTTAACCGGATTATGAGCGAAAAGTATACCTAAACATGTGGTTTGGGTGGCAGGTTTGACTATTAGTACAGTCGTGCTGTCGCTGAAAAAACCCGGAATCGGAGAAAATTAGAAGAAGGCTAATTTTTTGACAGGTGATTTTATAGGTGCCACGGGTACTAAATCCAAGTTTGCCTAAAAATCGGGGTGTAGGATTCTTTTTTAGGGGATGAAAGGAGATGGGGGTGGATTATTGCCAAAGTACAACCCCTACGAGGTCGGCGCCGTGAGACAAAATGTTCAGAAAAATCCGGGCTTTAGTTTTGTCCATAGCGCCAAAGTCGGCGAAGTTCATTTTGAGGGTGAAAAAGTGGGGTGAAATTTTGAAAAATCAATTTTAATTCAATAACTCTTTAAAAAAAAATCGTACACTTTTTGTTCAAATGGGAACGTTGTAGCCCTTGAAAAGACGCGTCGATCGAGTATTCGATCATCACTCTCCGATAATATCTTCACCCTCAAAAAATGGTTAAAAAACCAAAACAAAAAAAATAGTTTATTGAATAACTCAAAAATAATCGGTTTTTCCGGTATGGTTTAAATGTACGAAATGTAGAGAATAATTTTCTTCATATTTTCGTTGCTACGGGCCACCTTTGAATTTCGATTTTCCAACCCCTCTCGGGGGTTGAACATTCAAAATGAAATTCGGTGAAAACTATTGACCGCACGAATTAGCCGCCGTCGAACAATTTGTAGCTTGAACCCTCAGCTACATTTTTATCCATAGCGCCAAACTCGTATCTCTTTAGTTTCGATCAATAGTTTTCCCAGAATTTCATTTTGAATTTTCAACCCCTGAGAGGGGTTCGAAAAAGCAAACATCAAGGGTTGTCCATAGGAACGAAAATATAGAGAAAATTATTTTTTACATTTCGTACATTTGAACCATCCCCGAAAAATCGATTGTCTTTTAGCTATTCAATAACCAATTTTTTTGTTAATTCTTCAACAATTCTTCTGGGGGTGAAGATATTATTGGAGAAGGTTGATCGAATACTTGATCGACGCGTTTTTTCAAGGGCTACAACGTTTCCATTTAAACAAAAATTGTATGAATTTGTCCTAAAGAGTTATCGAATGAAAACTGATTTTTCAAATTTCACCCCACTTTTTCAACCCCAAAATGAACTTCCACGACTTCGGCGCTAGGGACAAAAATAAAACCCGGATTTTTCTGAACATTTCGTCTCCCGGAGCCGCCCTCGTGGAGATTGTAGTTTGGCATTAATCCACCCTTATCCCCTAAAGAAAACCCTACCCCCCCGACTTTTAGGCCAACTTGGTTTTAGCACCCGTGACACATACAAAATCACCAGTCAAAAAACTAGCCTTCTTGTAATTTTTTCCGATTCCAATATACAGCACGACTGTGTTATATCTATTATTCCCGAAATGATTATTCACTACTGTTAAAAGCTTGACAATATAGATATGGTTAATTCACTGCTATAACAAAATCGCCGTACAAATACGAATGTTGTATACTGGTCGTAAGATTTTGTTCAGTCAAACTTTTACTATTCTTTTCAAGTTTGTACGATTCATATGGTTAACATCAACGTTTTTCGAGTACAATTTGTTAGAAGACCTCATGAAAAGTGACTAATCGAAACAAAATTATAGTAAAGTTTACTTATAGCGAAGACGTAAATCATTTGCAGTTCGAGCAACCGCAGCTAAATAGTTTTGAGAACTACGCATGTCTCACAAACTGTTACGTAGTATGTTTGTTGCATTGCAAAAATAGGATATCAGTGGAACACTTCTTCTTGTAGGTCACCTTCTCTTCTTGTAGGATACAGGTTAATTTGCATTTAGCAGGTTGTATGATATAATATGGTATATATCACTATTATATGGTACAAAACCATGGGGAAGCGCCTAAAATCCATTTAAACAGTGACTTATATTATGAAAAAAATATCTGTGCAAAGTTACACCTAAATCGCAGGAAACAACTATTCGGAAGTACAGCCGGAATTACTTTTGTCTCTAATGCCAAATCTGCGCTCAAGATGCCAAAAGTACTCGGTAGCGTAGTGGCAGCCTGCGTAGGATAGGCGGGTGGGCTGTTAGGTGGTAGGTTCGATTCCGAATTGGAAAAATATTTTCTTCGAAATCAATCATTACAGGAGGTCAGGGAAGTGCGAGTTATAATAAAAAATCATCGAGATAGAACTTTTAGTTGCGTATGTTATTTTATTTTGGATTTATGAAATATTCTATGCATTAATCAAACAGGCATTGATGTCTTGTACCAACACTTGAATAAAACAACAAATGCGCATATAGGAGGTCGTATCTTATAATATGGTACAAATCACTATAAACATCGTCGAAAATTACAGGCGACATTTTTAATCAATTAATATATATTTCAGTTCACTATTAGTATCTTCGGGATGTACATTTTTGATAGTATCAGGGAATATCTATTTTATGGGAACCTACTATATTATATAGCTTTGAAGAATAAACGTATGTTCGTAAGATTGGTGGTTGTGGTTAACATATGTACATGATTCATACAACTGCTGAAATATCGATAAGCAGTACTATACTTTCGGCAGTATCTATGGCTGTAAAATATTATTGTCCCCGCAGGGAAATATAAAACATGTTACAGAATTTAAAACGACGACGTTTCACCGGCCATGGCATTCCGGATAAAAGTTTTTAATTCGCAGACGTTTTGTCTGTCGCAGAATTTTTTATAAGTTTCAAATTTGAAAAGTTTACGTAAACGTCTTCAAACTGAAAACTTTTATCAAAAATATTAAAAACCATGCCGTACAACCGTGCGCGCGCGCGCATATGCGCGTGTGTGCGTGTGCGTGTGTGTGTGTGTATGGATACCCATATCATCTTTATGGTATCAATATAATCGCTTGGCTTTCACTACCCATAGATCTTATGAGGACGTCTTGGATTACATTCATCCTACGTATTCATTTGTCGAAGGGTACTAAATCAGCCATGCAGACGTACATATACTTGTAGAGCTTCCTTCGTACGCTTCTCATTGCAAGCCGATAGCGGCGCACCACTCGTTTATAAAAGGAACATCATAGGGATAGCTTCAAAGATGACTCCACCAAATTTGCAAAACCGGATACAAAACCTATATCCACGCTACAAGATTAAAGGCGACGACGTTTCGCCGAACATGGCATTACGGATGAATGTTTTGAATTTGTAAAAGTTTCGTCTAGCGTAGATTTTTTGATAAAAGTTTCGAATTCGAAGACGTTTACGTAAACGTCTTTAAATTGTTATCAGAAATATCGAGAACCGTGCCATATTTATACAAAAACAAATGGATATCTATGTCGTCTTTATGGTGTCAATGTAATCGCTTTAATTTCACTACCCATAGGTCTTATGAGGACGTATTAGATTAGATTCTCTCTACGTATTCGTCTGTCGAGGAGTACTAAATCAGCCGTAGAAGCTTATTTGATTTGTATTTGAAGATGTTTATGCAAATATCTTAAACTTCGAAACTTTTATGATAAATTCTACGCCAGACGAAACGTCGAGACGTTGAAAACTTTCATCCGGATTGTCATGGCCGGCGAAACGTCGTCGTCTTTAACTTTGTAAGATGGACACATGTTTTGTATCCGTTGATGAAAATTTGGTGGATTATCTTCGAAGCTATTTCTACGATTTTTCTTTCATAAACGAGTGATGCACCGCTATCGGCCTGCTACGAGAAGCGTACAAAGGAAGCTATACAAGTATATGTACATATCCATGACTGATTTAGTACCCCGCGACAGACGAATACTTAGGAAGGATCTAATTTAAGACGTCCCTATAAGATACATGGGTATCCGCAATATAATCCAAGCGATTATATTGATACCATAAAGATGATATAGGCATCACGTTCAACCGTGCCATATTGTTTTTATTGATAAACGAAAACGTCATTCGCAACAAACTGTATTCAGTAACATTTGAAATGCTGTTTTTTGAAAAGTTACAGGAATCCGCATTTCCTTCGATGATTCTATACAGCCTTGATTATTGTTGACTACAAGATACTTGATCTTGATCATCAGGAGATCAAGCGCTGAGACCATCTCATCTGTTTGTGGACAAACAATTGTTTGTCTCCGTTCTGCCGAAGCAATTGTACGATCGAGTGTTTGATGCAAACATCACACGTAAAACAGCAAAAGTTGATTGACGTTGTCAGTATGGGAACAGGCTACCCAACGTGGGTACTCAGCTCGTCCGTTTTTGGTAACCCTTTAGTCTTCCATAAATGGCGTGATCATGACTGACTGCGTTGCTGGAAGTTCGGATGATAGGCGCTCGGTTTTGAAATGACATCAATGTAGCGTAGATGGGATACGGTGGCTCCGCATCTGGCAATGCTATTGGATGTTGCTTGATGTTCCATTCAACGTGCGCTGATAACTGCAACATATTGGGAAAACACTGGTGACATTTTCAGGCGGTTGGGTTTGGGTTTATGCGACGACCTTGATTTAGAGAGTGGCCATGGGAATACAACCGGATCCATATAGTTTATTCAAGATTTTGTAATCCAGCGTTCCGATGTTTTAGGAATTCCGATAATGTACGAATTCAAACTCATACGTCAAAATAATAGAGGGCGTGGAATTCTTCTCCAATGTATTTATACAATCAATTATTCTCGTTTTTTCTTCATTTACATAGAAAGATTCACATATGTACAACGTTTATGTTTACCTTTAATAATTATTAATGGTCGATCGCTAGACGTCCGTATATAGATTATCTATATAAATTATTAATACATAATAAATCCCATAAATATGAATGATTGAATTCTTATATAAAATATGAAAAAATGTAAAAATTAGTTAAGCAGTTAAAATCAATAATACGATAATTAATAATTTTACGCGTAATAATAATCATACATTTATATGAAAAATGATATTATAATATGAATAATTTATATTTTATAATAATAACTAGGTTAATATTGTATTATAATTAAATATTAATTAAATATGGAATTACTTAATTAATATGAATACATTCAATTTTAGGCAACGTTTTATTTTATTTATAAATTAAATGACATTTAATTCATTTTATAGATCAACCAAAAATTAATTGATTGATTAAATTAAATTTAATCAAAGTTGAGTCTCAACAATACCAAGCATAAGGCCAGAGAAATCGGTATTTCTTTTCCACCACTGGCACGTTTCAGACGGGCACCTATTGTTTCTGCGACAATGCCTATGAGAATAATTTGTTGCTGTTTATCAACTCATTATTGACTGGTCGGTGTTTGTGAGCGGGAATATTTTTAAAGCTTTCGAAGCAAATTGAATGTTGACCATTTCAGACGCCACGTGGAATAGAAAAATGGTGGATTTGTTACTAATTATGCGGAGTATGTTCCACGTATTTTGGAAAACTTTCGGTGCTCGAGGAGATGATTTTCATTCGCTTGTGCCTATACACCAATCGCGATAGTTACAAACTTATATTTTCGAGACAAAATGAATATCCTCTTTCAAAAAATAGGTAAGTGATGTTTTTATTACGAAAGATTCGAACAGGAAAGAAGAATAATTCCGTGATCGCTTTACACGTACACGATTCTTATAGCATCCAGTAGCGACAAACGTATGTTTCAATTAGAATAATTGTCATTAATGCGGGACCCTGAATTAGAAGGTCCAAAAAAGGCGTTTTTCCGGGAATTTTTTTAAAAGGAAAAAAAAAACAAGTGTACCCAGTAAACATTAAGGTATCTTTTCATATATATTTGAACTGTATAAAAAAATGTTCTACATTGAACAATAAATGACTGCAGATTTATCAGCCTATTCCATGTGCGTCTTACCACTGCAGTTCCCAGTCAGCGGGAAAGATGCCGCTCGTAATTCTTGACTGAACCAAATGAACCAATAAAATTTTCAATTGTCATATATTTTTCTTCTGGGTGAACTAAAAAGCTGAAAAAATCGTGAAAATATGACTTTTTTCAGGTTAAATAAAAACATTTTCACGTGCTATAAAAATTATTTAAAAAGAGTTTTTCAACTACTTTTTAATTCACTTAGAAGAGATTTTCATACTGAAGAAAATGAACTTTGGTTTGATTTAATAAGTCGTTTAGTTTTTTTTTGCTATCACGCCCGCCAACTTGGAAAAATCGTGAAAATGAAAACTGGAGAAAACGCGTTTCAAAGTTTTCAATAGGAGGAAACATCAACATCAAATACCAATCGCGTCTCTGCTTTTGGCCTTGTATCTTCGAAAATATTTACAATTAGCCTCTGTAACTTTGTAAGTATATTCTTGGATAGTTTATCTACCGATTTAAGGTAGTACCTCCACAGAAGAGTTGAATTAAGAAATGGTTGAAATTTGACATATATGTTATTTAATACATTATCCAACCATCTGTGCAATTTGAATAAGTTTTACCACCCCAAACCTGAGATATTTACACTCAAAGTTGTCTCGGTTTACACGTAACAAATGCGTTACGACGAGCAAACAGAGCATCATTAATTCTACCGTCAAAACTAAAATTAAGAAGTTGATAAAAAACGAGGTTAAGCTAGAGCAAGATATCACGAATAATGTGAAAAAAAATGAGAATGATTCACCATCTAGTTTCCAAGATATAACCATGAGAAGCCCTCACAATTTTGGTGCAAAGCATGGCGAAGCCTGGAAAAAAAACAATTGGGGCAAAGCCTGCACAGTCTCGGCAAAAAGTTTACTGGCAATGGTAGATCAAAAACACAACATAAAATATATTTTACGGCAACAAATGATATCCATCGTATTATCTACTAGTACCAAGTCAATATTGCGTAGTTTTTAATGGTATTTATTACTAATTAAACCAATTATCAATCTTTTCAACATGAACATGATATGTAAACTTTTGGTTGAGATTTTCGCAGAGGAACTACCTTAAGCAATAAAAAAAAAAAGTTTTTTCGGACCTTCTAATTCAGGCTTCCCACCAACATAACCTCACAAATTTTCCAACCAAATTTTTTCATAGGTTACATTTTTAGGAAAAACAAAGCATTAGGCTCTGGAGAATTCTTTGATGCAGAGCTTGATGATTTCCTTTTGCCCTAAATATGATTCATCTCTGAGGAATCTTTGTTCAAAAATTTCAGCTATCTCTCTCGCACTCATATGTCACGTGGTACATCTTCTACGTTGCCTTAAGATGTCGATGACAAAAATACATGCATTCGGGGAAAAAACGAAGCGAAAATTGAAAAATCAGTGGGCCAAATATTTAAGCAAAGTAATGGTATTGTAAACGAGAGTTGTGCTGAAACGAAATTATTGACGATTTTCTTGGCGGTCTTAATGTTCGGAATTACAAAAGTACCTACGTACGTAGGCGCTAATGTCAAATTTAACTTTTACGGTTAAATTACCGTATAAGTACCAATTGTGAGGAATAGTCATTCAAAATTGCCAGTCTTTGTTATTTTATCGTTAATTAATCCGTTGATGTAGTTCAGGTCTTGCTGCCGCTTGTATTGGCTTTGCGAATAGTCGTCTCCGCAGAAATGTACTGACGGCTAATAGTGAGACAAAAGAATAACGGGATGATCTTCATGCGAATCGTACTTCAGAAAGTGCAGTTGGCCTGCGGACGTGTAGCCAAAAGTTCAAGAAATGCTATTGTCAAAAGAAAGAAATTCTAGTGTCAAATTTATATACTAGAGAGAATAAAAACTTCAATTAAAAAAGTAGGAAATTTACGTAAACTGTTTAATCATTTCTCGGATCGATAAGTTTATGACAATCGGTTTGAAAACTTCATTTAAGGAGGTTGGGACGTTAGCCACAATCTAAGGTTAAGTTTGATGAAAAAAATATATTTTATTGTTTACACTATACGAACACCTTTACGAATTTTTTGAAGTTTTTTCACCACCAAACACCAGAGATAAAAAATAGTATAATGTATGTAATTTAACGTGCGGTTCGATGAGCAAGACTTTCACACTCAAGATTATGTAATTTTTATTGTTATTTAGCACCAAGATAAATCATTTTCAACAACGGATTAACGCAACGCACCTTTGTGAACATTTAGAAAAAAAAAATCCTCATCTTGCCCATCGTAAACCATGTGCCAATAATCTCGTGACGTAAATATGAATAGGCATATAATTATGAATTACTCAAAATTTCATTGTGAATTGTATAGAACATTCGTTGTCGTAGTTTTTTCATAATAATCATCGATAATGTTATGCTTTTTCAAGTTGGTAGTAACACAAAAGTTTTTATACTTTACGTAATAAAAATGTTAAAATTCATAATTTTGCCCTTTAATTA
The DNA here is from genome assembly GCA_964007375.1 of Ophion obscuratus. Lineage (NCBI taxonomy): Eukaryota > Metazoa > Arthropoda > Insecta > Hymenoptera > Ichneumonidae > Ophion > Ophion obscuratus. The sequence continues at coordinate 21,281,823 of OZ023317.1, forward strand.
TATATTTTTTAAAAATAGCATATATAGAATAAATCTGTACCTCGTATGCATTTTTTTGAGGTTCATTGAAAAAAAAATCAGTAAATCGTCATTTGACCCAACTGAATCGCTCCAACCTCCTTAAAGGGCTTCTGTGACGATACCAAAGTCAGGTTTTTTTTTAAATTCATTTTGATGAAATAAGTAACATGATTGAAAAATCATTTGGACATTCATTTGTATGTACATTAATAGAGTTGTGTACCAAACTTCATAAGAAAATATGAAAAATTAAAGAATTTATAAACAATCTCGTGCAAGGCCTTTGAACATGAGGGGCTCAACGGTGTAATCGATTTTGGCTAACCGGTTCATCCGAAACACAAAAAACGAATCTTTTCTTTGTAAAAATAGATAATACAGGATAATACTTAACCAAGCTTTTTTTGTTATCGTGTTTCGAACATCAAACAAAGTGTTCAATTTTTTTTCGATTTTTCGAGAAAAAAAATCACTTTGTTATTATTAAAAATCGATAAAAAAAATATGAAGAATAAAAGCGACGGTGAATACTAGAATACTATTACACTGAAAAAGCGTACAAAATTTTGAGTCAATTCGTACATTAAATGTCGAGAAATCGTGTACACCATTTTGAAAAGCATGTGGTTTCGAGAAAAACGCGTTTGAATTGTATTTCGCTGTCTCGTCCTCTATATCAACACGTAGTCACGCTAGCTGCACTACCAATTGTCACAGTTATGTTGAAAAAAATCAATAAAATTTGCGTGGCCTCGATCTAGGAGGCGCCTGTTTACCGATCATCATTACGCTTTTCTGTGCGTCCAACGTCACACGTTGATCTTTCTCAGATTTTTCCTTTATTATGGAATCCGAGGATAATTATAAGAAAAAAAGTAAGAAAAGAAAGAGAAGTAGGTCCAAGGTTAAGGAGACCCTGGAAAAATTGTATCAGCTTTTGAAAAGAGAGGTTCGAACACGTGATTCTTCGTCGTCGGAGAAACGAAGACATCGTCGTTCACGATCAAATTCTTGGGAATCCCAAAAAGGATATCAGTCACCTGAAGGTCGTGAACGCCTTTTCCAAAGACGAAATAGATCTCGTTCGACTTCCTCGAGACATAGGGACGACTGTGACGATGGCGAGCATAGCCCGAGAGGCATGTCACATCGTGGTCGTCCCAGACGTAACTGGAGAGTCTCAAAATCCCGGAGCATGAGCATCGACCATCCTGAAGCTCAGATATCTGGAGTTCACTCTCCCGATGACCTTGACGATGGTGAGCATAGCCTGCGAGGCGTGTCACATCGTGGTCTTTTTATTAATACGGACGGTGAGCGTTTCGAAGGAGGAACGTCACGTCTTCCATATGGGTATGTTAAAATTTATCTTATGTCTCATAGGGAGAAACTCAGCCCATCTACATATATCAAAGAGTGACCAGGAGAAAACAGAGACGGACCAAAGTGCTGACATTATAAAGGCACTGGTAGTCAACGACGAAAAAACCGAGGCAGGTACCGCCGACTTCCCCGACGAAACAGTTCTCGCACTTCTTGGTGGAGATCCAATGATAACTGACAAGATTGGCCCAATTATCAATTCAGCGGTTGCCGATATGTGGTCCAAAATTACAAAATCGGGTTTATCAAAAGATACAAAACAGGAACTTATAAAAAAGTATCCATCACCTGAGAACTGTGCAGGTTTAAAAGCACCGGGACTTAATCCAGAGGTCAAGTCAGCAATGAGCGTTACAGCCATTCGGAAGGACACGTACCAAGCAATCACTCAGACCCAATTGAGTGCTGGGATAACAGCTATTGCATTCTGCCTAACTGTTACGTTAAAAGAGGATAAAATTACCGACTCCCAAGATAAGGCGAAACTCATCACGTATATGAGTGATGCGGGGAAAATTCTAACCGATCTACACCACGAGATCTCGTTAACCAGGAGAACGTTTATTGTCCCCGGTCTTAACCCCACTATAAAGGCGATTGCGGACGACGGCGCAGTGGAGTCCTTACTGTTTGGCGAAGGGCTTGCAGAAAAACTCAGAGCGGCCAAAGCAGTTGAAAAATCCGGCCAGGATTTGGCGAAGATCGGAAAGCCAGCGCTCGAGACCAGAAAAGTCCACCCACAAATGACCAAGCCTCCTCAGGGTGGAAGGTATCGGTACAGCGGGTCGTCCCACAATTTAAACTTGAGGAGCCTCTCCCGGAGGAACCAACAGAATTCCCGACCGGAGAGGCCAAAGCCCCGGTATCACCCAACTCAACAGAAGAACGGGTCCCGGAAATAGAGGTGAGCCAAATCGCGGGACGTCTTCGACACTTTACGCGAGTGTGGGCGAAATTTACATCTGATCGTTACGCTCTGGAACGCGTTAACGGTTACCAAATCCCCTTTACATCAAAAGTTTGTCAAAATAACCCCCCGATTGAGTCTAAATTGTCGATACAAGAGCAAATCTACCTCGATAAAGCCATAAACGACTTGCGGAAAAAAGGGGCTGTTGTCCAGTGCGAACCCTGCGAAGGACAATTTTTATCATCGTATTTTTTAGTAGATAAATCGTCAGGGAGCAAGAGGTTTATTCTGAATTTACGCAAACTAAATCAGTTTATATCACCTCGCCATTTTAAAATGGAAGACACACGAACATTCCTTCGCTTATCGTCAAAGAATTGGTTCCTGGCGTCACTCGATTTGAAGGACGCATACTTTTTGATCCCGGTCGCGCAAAGTTTTAGAAAATATCTGCGTTTCAGCTATAAAGGAACAATATTTGAATTCAATTGTCTGCCTTTCGGATTGTGTACGGCACCATATGTCTTCACAAAATTGTTGAAACCTGTAGTTCAACATTTAAGAGCCAACGGTTTTATATCCGTAATATATTTAGATGACATCTTGTTAATATCAAGGTCTAAAGCTGAATGCTCAAAGAATGTCGAATGGATGAGTTATACATTTGAGTCACTAGGATTTATACTAAATCGTGACAAATGCCAATTAACACCGAGCCAACAGTGCCAATATCTTGGTTTTATTTTTGACACCCAAAGAATGACAGTTGCACTGACTCAAAAGAAGAGAGAATCAATTCTGGAATTAGCGTCGTCCTTCCAAAACAAGAAAATATGTACAATTCGACAGTTTGCTCAGTTCATCGGCGTGCTCGTTGCAGCAATTCCAGCTGTCAACTATGGATGGCCATATATTAAACAATTCGAACGCGAAAAGCTCTGGGCGCTCAAAGAAACAGAATTTTGACAAAGAAATGAACCTTAAGGAAAGTTTGAAATCAGACCTAGACTGGTGGATCAGGAACATAATGACAGTAAGCAACCCCATCAGATCATACAAGTTCGAGCTCGAAATATTCACAGACGCATCCTCGGTCTGGATGGGGAGCATTCTGCAAGGGTAAAAAAGCACATGGGTGGTGGAATCTAGTCGACCAAGAATATCATATAATTTTTTTAGAACTCCTAGCAGCCTTTTACGGCCTCAAATGCTTCGCAAGTGAAGAGCGAGAGTGTGAAATTCTGCTCAGAATCGACAACACAACCGCAATATCATATATAAACAGGATGGGAGGCGTACAGCACCCGAAACTCAGCAATTTGTGCAAAAACATCTGGAAATGGTGTGAAGAGCGAGAAATATGGATATTCGCCTCATATATCTGCTCTAAAGGAAATATAGAAGCCGATAAAGAGTCAAGGATCGTGCCACGAGAAACAGAATGGGAACTAGGAGATTGGGCTTTTAATAAAATTCAATCAAGGTTCGGAAAATTTCAAATAGACCTTTTTGCATCGTACGTAAACGCAAAATGTCGAAAATTCATCTCATGGCACAGAGATCCGGACGCGATCGCAATAGATGCGTTCACTGTTTCATGGTCGAAATATAATTTTTACGCCTTCCCACCTTTTTCAATGGTACTTCGGGTGTTGCAAAAAATCCAAATGGACAATGCAGAGGGGGTAGTGGTCGCTCCTTACTGGCCGACACAACCGTGGTTTCCCCTGTTTAAATCTCTAATAATATCGGAGGAAATCATTCTTGAGCCACACGAAAGCTTGCTTACCTGCCCTTTCAAAGGTTCTCACCCATTGGACGCGACGCTTACCCTGGTTGTCGCTCGCTTATCAGGCAAGCGTTTGAACTAAGAGGTGTTCCGGATGACGCATCGATCATTATATTGGAATCTGTCGGACGGAACGATCAAACAATACAACAAAGCACTGCGACTTTGGTGGATTTTTTGTCAAGAAAAAGAGGTTTCTCCATTTGAGTACTCCGTTCCTCGAGCCCTACAATTTTTTGCTTCTCTTACCAGGGAAGTAAACTCCTATAGCACACTGAACATGTATAGATCGGCAATTTCCCTTTTATCATCAAACGAACTGGGAAAAGATTCAAGAATTCTACGGTTTTTCAAAGGAATCTCAGTAACAAAACCGCAAAAACCAAAATATCCATTCATCTGGGATCCACACCCAGTCCTAAATTACCTAGCAACACTGTATCCCAACCCAGAATTGACATTGGAAAACCTGACAAAGAAATTAGTGACATTACTTGCCCTGATCACTGCACAACGGGTCCAAACACTGTCCCTAATAAAGACAGAAAATATTACGTTTACGGAAACTCTGGCTCAAATAAAAATACCGGATCGCATAAAAACGTCCGGACGCGATAGGGACCAGCCTCTCTTGAATATCCCCTTTTTCAAGGAAAAACCAGCCCTTTGTGCTGCATCGGTTCTACAACAATACATACAACAAACCACAAAGCTGCGACAAAACGAGTCCAATATGTTAATCACGTTTAGACGACCTCATCGACAAGCATCATGTCAAACGATTAGTCGGTGGATTAAAGATTCACTCGAAAAAGCGGGTATTGATACCCAAATTTTCAGCGCACATAGCACCCGCCATGCAGCTACATCGTTCGCAGCTCGCAAAGGGGTAAATATTTAGGTAATCCGTAGAACGGTGGGCTGGACAGAGAAATCAAAGGTGTTCAACCGATTCTATAATCGGCCTATGCTTCGTTCAGCTAATTTTGCATCTGTAATTGTTAACAATGTTTAAAGTTTAGTTACCTTCTCAATAAAGAAAAAGTTCTACCCAACGTAAGAAAGGGACTTTTATGAGGTCATATCTTAAATCGCCACACGCTTTAAACAACTACGTGTTGATATAGAGGACGAGACAGCGAAATACAATTGGAAATTGAACGAACTTACCTTAAGTGAAGTTCGATTGAAATTGTGTGAGTTGTCTCGTCCGAATATATCACTTCCCTCCCAAAAAATTTCGTAAATTCTTAACCCATGCACCCTTATGAAGAAACGGCGATTTAAGGGCTTTAAAATATAATGAAGATCGGTAAACAGGCGCCTCCTAGATCGAGGCCACGCAAATTTTATTGATTTTTTTAAACATAACTGTGACAATTGGTAGTGCAGCTAGCGTGACTACGTGTTGATATATTCGGACGAGACAGCTCACACAATTTCAATCGAACTTCAATTAAGGTAAGTTCGTTCAATTTCCAATTTTCACTAGCAGTTCTATCGTTGTAACCATGAGTTTACCTTCAATTGGCGTTTCCTGCACCATATGTTAACCCTTCCTCTTCAATTTGAGTGACCTCAAGCGACGAACAAGTGTTCTCCATTTTCGCAGTAGCCTGACCTTTCAACAAAAGATCCAAGTTACCAAGCTGAAGCGATTTGGTTCTGAAATTGGTCGTACACACTGAGGAAAAAATGTATGGGGTTTACAACATGCACCCGTGGTAAAGATAGATACAAAGATAATTAGCTTATTGGCCAGGCAATAAAAATACAGCTGTCACTGTATTAAGGGGTCTTCTTACTTTAGACGCTAAAACAGGCTATTTCCGTTAAAGAAAGTATATTTATTATCTGTATAGTTATTACACATAATAAATAAACTTTCGAAATACATGTGAAAAAAATTAATGTATTTATGTAACCCAAACACACTTTGAACGCGTTTTTCTCGAAACAACATGTTTTTTGTTGATAAGATCGTCGAAACTACTGAACCGATACTTATAAAATTTTAACGATATATTCTTTACAACTATACCTACAGCGCATATTAAGGATTAAAAAAAATTAGATATTTACTATTTTTTTTGCCACAAACGATGAAAAAAAACGTTTTTTGTGTTTTTGTTTTCTTTTTCGAAAAATGTCCGCCATTTTCTTATTTTTGCATAAATAAAAAATCGTGTGATATGCGCTATATCCATTAACACACTGGATCGAGAACCGTTTAATTTTTTTGTTTCGGATGATACATCTCCGAGATTTCATCAACAGCGCAGACCTACAATTTTTTTAGGACATGTTTCTAACTACCACTCTCGTCTATAAATAGTGACTTAAATATATACATTTTTTTAATGTACTTCGAAAGTGTGTTTATTCTAAGTTCTAAGTTTATTCTAAGTTTATTCGAAGTGTGTACTTCGAAAGTGTATTTAATGTACTTCGAAAGTGTAACGATTGTTATATCACTATGTATAATGTAAACCTATCCAAAAAAATCACGAAAATAGCCTTTTTTAGCTTCCAAAGTGAGAAGACCTCTTAAGACTGCCTAGCCAGTAGACTGTAACTAGTATAAGTATAAGTACACTGGTGGAATTAATTCTGGATAACTATCGAATTTAAAAAAAAATGTTGCTTTTATTGCTCATTTTTACGGTTTAATCACTTTTATTTTCATATTCTCATCGAATTAGGCGCATTGAAACAAATATTAAGTAGAAACATTATAGATTAAAATAAAAACATTGTAGTATCATTTCGGCGTAGTAGAATATATATTTTCTGCGTAGATATAAAAAAAAACCTAAATTCTCTTAAAAGTGTCCAGAATTACTTTGACTAATGTGTACTTATACACAACAGTCTTTTAAGGGGTACATTCTTCATGCAGGTTAAAACGATATACTGGGTAATTTCATGTCGCCAATTTCAATTCGAGAAAAATCTTACCCAACTATTTCTTCGATGGCTGTATCCGCGTAACTAACTCCGGAAAGATCGTGCTTCGGACAAACTGGCTCTGTTTGCAGGCTGCCAACGCTGGTGGTACGAGACGCGAAAAAAAGATTATGTGTGAATGTAAAACTCTGCTCAGATTTATAAAGGCAAATGTATAACGGGTGTCCCATTTTAATCTTACACCTGATTTATCTCGAAAAGTACTGCTCCGATCAAGTATTGAGTATAGTAAAATTTTTAGGGTTCAAAGGGAGACTAAGGGAGTTGAGAAAAGGAAAGGAGACTAAGGGAGTTAAGGAAAAATATTTTTCGGTTCAAAATTCAAAATGGCGACGTTCAGATAGCCAACATGTTTTTTTTTTCTAATGGGATCATGCATTTTTTTTCACCAAAACTTTTATCAGGTCAAAACTCCCAACTTTTGTAGGAAAAGATTTTTAAAAACGTCCATAATTTTTTGGTTAGAATGCCATTTTTGAGTGAGTTCTGTGACGATGATGTGAGTTCTGTGACGAGCCATAGAGACCAAATCCTTGTTTGGGTTTGTTTGGGTTACCGAACAAACCCAAATAAAACCAAACGAACGCAAACAAACTCACACGCACACTTACACTAGGGATGTCAATGACTTTACCTCCTTGTGATACATTCTGGATACCGCTAAAATAGTAAAAAATCGTATTCTAACCTAAAAATTATAAACCGCATAAAAAAAATTCCTACAAAAGTTGTGAGTTTTGGCCTGTCAAAATTGTTGGTGAAAAAAAACCGTCGTGTTTCCATTCTTTAAAAACACATCGGCCGTCTTAACGTCACGATTTTTAATTTTTTACCAAAAAATATTTTTTTTAACGTTTCCCTTCAAGCCCTAAACGTTTCATTGTACTGTACACTCGATCGGAGCGGTATTTTTCGAGATGAATCAGGCGTGAGATTGAAATGGAACACCCGGTATACGTCCTGATGCAGTGCACATGAATTTCCACCTTTGTGCGAATAATTATTCACTTTTTCCTCGCTATTCCGGGTTTTAACAATGGACAGCGTATTGGTAAAGTGTCACGTAGTTCGGGCGTTTCTTGGAAAGACGTTGTCTTTCGAGCTACCAATCGCTCCGACCTGTATGCATATTTCCCAAATACATTGTCGCCTCATAGCCGGAATATAAGCGAATCTTTCGAAATATGGTTTTTTTTTTTATTTCGAAAATGAATGTAATTTTATTCACAATGTATTCGAAAATAAACATTGTGGTGTTTTTTTTCACTTATCGCTAGTACACAGATGGGGCCATGGAATGCTGATTGAAAAGATCATGAGCAAAAATCACTGCAGAAGATATTCGCCCATTGATCAAGCAATCGGTTTTTAAGGGGTCTCCTCACTTTAAACACTAACGAAGGCTATTTTCATGAACTTTTTAAATAGGTTTATATTATAGATATTGATATAAAACTTGTTACACTTAATGAATAAACTTTCGAAATAGTTTTAAAAAAATATTTATTCAAGCCGCTATTTACAGACGAAAATCGTAGTTAAAAAATGTCCTAAAAAATTGTAGGTCTGCGCTGTTATAGCAAAAGGTTTTAGATTCAGTATATTAATGACTATAGCGTATATCATACGATTTTTTATATATGCAGAAATAACAAAAGGGGGACATTTTTCGAAAACACGTGTTTTTTTCACTGTTTTGGCAACAAAAAATTGTAAATGTAAAATTTGTTAAAACACCTTGATATGTGCTCTAGTTGTAAAGAATATGCGGTTAAAATTGCATAAGGATCGGTTCAGTAGTTTCGAAGATTTTATCAACAAGCCGTCGAAAAACGTTGGTTCGAGAAAAACACGTTAAAGTTTGTTTGGGTTACATAAATACTTTTTTTTTTTTTTTTAATGTATTTCGAAAATGTTTTTATAAAGGCCTTAGGCCACAGTAACGGGTGTAAAATCATGTGCGAATTAAAAAAAAAAAAATTCGGATGAAAAAGTGATTCACTCATAAAATTGATCACACATCTATTTTGTATGAATATCAAACTGTTAGAAAACATATATATATATATTTTTTCGATGTACAAAATGGCCGACTACTCGAAACTTCTCGAAACAGCTTATTTTCAAATGGCGTGACGAACAACTTCAACAATTTTCACTCGATTAACTTCAAATTTCAAAGTTATGTTGCTAATTGCATTTCGCAGAGAAGTACGTACGGAATTTCTGATTAATCGAAAACTTTTCATTTTATGAGCAGTTATAACGAAATTGTTCACTGAAAATTCATTTCTTCAGTTCAAATGCCCACAACTTTTAAATGAAAACAATATTTTTTTAATTCCGTACGTACTTCGCTAGGTATTCAAACGTAGATTGACGAGAATTTTTGTTTTTTGTTCTAGGTTAAAAATTATGCATGCTACTTGTCACGCCGCGGAGCGCTTAAAAAAAGATAACAAAAGAAAATATTAGCCGTCGGCCATTTTTGACATCGAAAAATATATATATATATATACATATATTTTTTTCTATCAGCTTGATATTCATATAGATGTGTAATTAATTTTATGAGTGAATCACTTTTTCATCCGAACAAAAATTGTTAAATTCGCACTCGATTTTATACCCGTCACTGTGGCCTAAGGCCTTCATAACTGCTCGGCTAGATGAGCTTACGACAATCCGACGGGAAACTTAATTCATCAAAAGATAAAATTTACTAAATTGAACCAACTGAGCTTTGAAATTAGTAATTTTGATAATTCTTTGAATAAGTGACTTTTTCGAAAAATTGGCCTACATTTGTTTTGCTATCTTTTTATTTACTAGGTTATGAATGATGATATTCAGTCGGGGTACATATATTTTTACGGAAAATTATTCTGTCAAAATTTCAATGCAGACCATACAGTGTTACAAGTTGCAACTTTAGAACCCATTATCTCCCAGTCTAAGTAGTCGACTGTTCTGAAATTTCACTCAAACATGCATAATGATATGAACAATGGCTGGTTAAAATATGAACAAAATCTATAGAAATCAAGAGCGCGCGATCGATCTACCTTAATATAGGTCTTCATAGCAACTCTTTTGACGCCGGTCGAAAAGATTATGTCGCAGTGATGATTTTTTTAAATTCCATTTTGAGAAGAATGTACCGAATTTTCATATGACTGGATCTGTATAATTAACCCTGGTACAATCGTGCTTCGGACTACCGGCGCGCAGAAACGAATCGCTTGGCGTGGAACTTTGCTACGACGTAGAGAATGCAAACATATATAACTCGCAATGCATATTCGTTGCATATGAATATCCATCTTTCAGCGCATCGTTAGCATTGTCTCCCTCGAAGACCGTCAAGCTTTTTCAGAAGGACCAAAATTCCGAATTCAGTAATGATGAACGTTCCAATATAGATAGATCAATCTTGTGATAGTATGTAAAATAGTTAAGGTAGTACCAGCGGATTGACTAGTCAACAGAAAATCTATAAATTATCGAATCTGAAAAAAAAAGACAAAATATAATGTATTTGGGTATAATAATAAACATGATACAGAAAATAATTATGTTAGAAGTGCATGTGATAACTGTTTGTATTATAGTTTGGTGAGTGAAGTAAAATCACAATCAGATTTGACTTGAGTTGTCACAGGTCGCCATTTCACAATTCTGGCAATATCCGTGGCAACGATGTATTCAGGTGCTTTCGATATACTCGTATGTCAAGCTTGAGTTTCTTCACCGTGTGTGTAATCGTGTGTTGAAGTGTATGTACAATGTGCACATTGTAACAAGAGAGATGGCAGACGCGGCTAGCGAACGCAAAATCGAGTCGATTGAATTGATTATATCTGCTCGAAATGTCCCGTAACCGCTATTTTTAATGAACATACGTGACCGCGACAGTTTTTTTTTTTGTTATTCGTCGTTTTTCACATAGCTCTGATCTAACCGGGAACCATTATTATTTCCGTTCCAAAGTTCGATCCGCACGGATTCTTCATATAGTGCGGGATAAATGCATTGATTTCGTGTATTAATTGCCATTATATTTAGCCGGTTAGGCCTGCAGAGTTTTCACGGACGTCATTTTTTATGTCTCTAATACAGCGTACAAAAAAATCAATTTTTTTTCTAATGAGGAGGTTAGTGCACGTACCACCTTAATCGAAATTATGGATACAAAAATCTTGAAGTTTATTTATAGCGAAAACAAATATCAGATTTAACAAAATCATGAGAGATATAATATGGATTCGCCTGTATATAGACAACAAATAATTCAAGACGTAATACTATTTGCGCTTCAGAATAAAAATGGCAGATGGCGTTAGTGGTCAGTCGGGTCAGGCAGCCATGCCATGTTCGCCATTTAGGTATTCGCCATTTCGGACCATCGATCATTTGCGTTTCTAAGATCTACACACTCGAAGTTTGTAGTCTCGAATATATGGCTTTTTGGTATAGACGGTATTACCAGTAGTAGATACTCACTTTTTTCTATTTCGAAGATATGAACATTGTAGATTGTTCGAATCTGGATATGCGTGACTCAAAATACAGACTATCCGAATATATGTGCTCGAATAAATGAGCTCGTGAATAAATAATCCCCTTTGGTGTAACACTTATTCGATTTCGTCATCGGTCAAAGGATAACATTTCGAACAATTTAACCTTCGTTATTTTGAGAGGTCACAATTCTGTCGTTTCGAAATCTTTGTCATTCTATATTTGGTCATTCGACATTTTGACCCCCACCCGTTAATCCAGTCACCATTTTGTAGGGGTGTGCACTTGAGATGGCGTACTTGCACGATAAATTTCTCAGCCAAAGACGTCGTAGTAGGTTTTTTTGCACGATTGATGGATGTATATCTTCCGAAGGTGGCAATAACGGAACAAAAAAAGTTTGTTAAGACCCAGCCATCTGAGGTAAGGATTAGGCAATGGAGTGGTTTTTCGCAGAAGAATGTTAACAATCACACGTTTATTTATTTGCTTGCTCCCGTTTCCAGGTTATACATTATTTTTATCATCTCGTAAGTCACGTCTCCCATGCGGATTTTTCATCTTTATATGCCCGTCTACAGGGCCAAAAGTATTTGTACATGCAGGATTTAATACACTTATATTCATGTTACGTAGTCAAATACGAGGCCGTTTCGGCGCCCATTTAATGACAGTCGGACGATCTGACTGTGGAGTCGTTTTGTTTCCGATGAATTTTTCTATGAATGTTTTAAATTTTACAACGTTTATGAAGTACAAGGCACGATGATTTGTTCGGCGTTTCTCCGAAGCTATCCCTATGATTGCGTTGTTACATTCGAGTGGCCCACCGCGATCGGTCTGCAATCAAAGGCACATAAAGCAAGCTATACAAGTATATGTACACATATATGGCTGATATGGTAGCCCTAGGCAGACACACAAGGAAAAATATAATCTAAGACGTCCCCATTAGATTTTTGGGAAGTCAAATGCAAGTAATTGTATTGATACCATGAAGATAATATAGACATCCCTCGCGATATAAGCGAAATCTAAAACTCGTACTGTAGAAATATTCGCGAGCAACCTTCCCATTTTTTGGTCCTCCAATAGTCATGTGGAACAAATTATATTTCGTTATTTAGCTGCTTTTCGATACGTTCGAAATTATGCTGTTCTTTTAGCAGATACAGTAATCCGCTCTTTCCTCAATTACTCCGTACAGCATCGATTATTATTGATTGTATGATACTTGATCTTGATCATCCACAGGCACATCAATCGGTTAATCTCATCTCCTTGGGGAAAAACACTCCCCGGTAACGTCTTTCATTCTCGGCGGTGGGAATTCTTGATGGCTACGTGCGTCATAGTGCAGAATGGCAATGACTCTGATCCGTGCTTCCGAGGTGTTTGTGGGGCCGGGTTGAAATTGCGAACTTTGAATCATCAGAACGCTCAAAACTCCGAAATAATACTACCCCGAATGATCAAAACTCCGCAAGAAATTTACTCGAAAGACCCAACCTCCGAAAATCTGAACACCCATGAAATAATTCGGCTATGGAACTTTTAAAAGTTTCAAAATTTTCAATAAATCGACGAATTATTTCTATTTTTTTTCTTTTTTTTACTAAGCAGTGATTTTATCCCAATTTTGAAAATTGTCTAGACAATGTTATGCGTTCTACATCATTTACAGTCAACTGTGTAGACTTTCGCCCACATAATCTCCATGAAACTATTAATTTCGGAACATTAAAATTCGGAATTTTAAACCGTCGGCGCATTCAAAGTTCGGATTTTAAACCCGACCTTCATGTCAAGATCATGCCAGCGAAAGTCTACACAGTTGACTGTAAATGATGTAGAACGTATAACATTGTCTAGACAAATTTCAAAATTGACGCGAAATCACTTATTAATGAAAAAAAGTTCTTGAAATAATTCGTCGATTTATTAAAAATTTTGAAACTTTTAAAACTTCCATAGCCGAATTATTTTCGCAGTGGTAAGATTTTCGGAGTTGTGGTCTTTCGTGTAAAATTCTTTCGGAGTTTTGATCTGTCGGGGTACTATTCTTTCGGAGTTTTGAGCCTTCTGGCCATTTAGTGTTCGAAATTTCAACCCGGCCCCATCTTGAACTCGGAACATTAAGTTCGGAATTGTAAATCGTCGGAGCATTTAAAGTTCGAAATTTCAACCCGGCACTGTGTTTGTGCATTCGAGCGTTTCATGGAAGAACCTCACGAAAAATCAAGAAAATTGATTCACATGGTCAATACGGGAACAGGTTAAGTAGCGTAAGTACTCACGATGCTTATAATTTCGGGTCGCCTGAACGTTCCATAGAGGCGAGAATCAGAATCAACTGCATGTTCGGAAGGTCGGATCATCACATTCAGTTGTTGCAGGCCAGGTTTGCCATTTGCAGACCATCGGAGTTGAATCGCCGTGAATGTTACGCGCTCGCAATGCGGCGACGCTGCATTTGGCAATGCTATTTCTTTTTGACGTTCGCTAAATTCGATGTGCCCTGATAACTGCAACGTATTGGAAAGAGACGAATATACTGTTCAGACGGTTAAATGAAGGATTATGTGACGACCTCGATTTAGAGAGTACCCACAGGATTACAAACAGACCGTTTATTCACGATTTACTGATGCAGTGATTCGATATATAAGGAATTCCGATGACGTACGGATTTAGATCATTAAATCAAAGCGATTAAGGGGTTACCACCACGTGCGATTTTGAAAAAATCGATTTTTTTATTGCATTTTTCTGAAGTATAAGTATTTGAGAATATGTCCTGAAAATTTCAAGTCGATCCGAACAAAATTGACTGAGATATGAGCGTTGAAAGAGAAGAATCCGTTGTGTAAACGACCGGAAATTGAAACTTTAAACGCGTTTTTCTCAAAATGGTATTTCTGAAGTCGATGACCAAGATTACTCGAACACTAATGAACCGATCTTCTTGAAATTTTGCAGGCTTATTTAATACATAAAAATGTAGTCTTTAATCGTTCGATTTTTTTTTTTCGAAAAAATGGCCGTTTTATAGCCAAAAAACGGCCGTTTTTTTTCGTTAAAATCGAACCATTAACTTTGACTGTCCGCCATTATGTGAAAAATGAATATTTTTAAAAATCCTTCGATTAAAGACTAGTTTATATTTATATTTGACTAAATCCATCCGCATTTTTTTTCAGATAATCCACTTCGCCGCAATATTGGTCACCGCAAACCGTGTATATAAAAACATTATTTCATTGACGGCCATTTGCCACTAAACAATGTAATATTTTTCAATAAAAAAATTACTGAAAGTTCTTCAAGATGTGTTCTTTAAGATGGTATATTGATCGATTAAAAAAGTTTTGTAGTTTTCTTTAAAAAAATTCATGAAAAAGGCCTTTTTTGCGCTACAAGTGGGGGTAACGCCTTAAGTGCGTGGAATATTTTTCGTTCTCGTACCGTGATAACAGCTATGTTGTACAAGGATTTTTCCTCGAAGTAGCCTTCGTGTGGAGAGATGGTTTCTATCCTATGTCCATCATCCATTCGGTTGTATTTATCCGTACCGATCACCACTCTTATCTCATGAAGCGGTGTGAATGATTTATCTATCACACAGTCTGCCGCGGTGAGAACGTGTCGCGTGCTTAGCAACGCACCACCGCATACATGACTACCATTCCGTCTTAACGATACGAAATGAGGTGCGTCTTCAATTGAGATTTCCTTGCCACCGCTGGCTCGTTTCAAACGGGCACCAATTGTTTCTACGACAATACGTATGAAGCTATATTGTTGCTACTTATCAACTGTTTGGTCTGTGTATTTGAGCGGCAATATTATGAATGGTTTCGAAGCAAACAAAAATTCGAAGCATCATGGCTGATATATACGGTGATGTTGAATTAAAAAATGTTGCAGTTCTCACTAATTATGCCGAATATATGTTTATACGCCAAGGGCTATAACCGCTAATTTGTATTTCCAAGATAAAGTGAATATCCACTTTCGAAAAATCGGTAGGTGAGGTCTTTATTACAGAGGCATCAAACTAGGAAGAAAAATACTTTGACAATTGCTTCGCAGGAACACGACTCTCCTAACATCCAATAGCGAAAAAGTATGTTTTAATTATGATGATTCGCACTGAGATGTTGATTAAAAAATACATGCATTCGGAGGAGCAACGAAGCAAATTTTGAACAACCCGCAGGGCAAGCATTTGAAGAATGCAATGGGATTGTTGTCAAGTCGTGCTAAAACACCTTTTGTGACGATTTTCTAGCGGTCTTAATGTTTGCATTTACAAAAATGATGACGGACGTGGTCGCTAACATCAAATAATCAATATGACGTGTGGGATGGTACTTCCTATTTTATGAAATTTATCATGAAAAAGTAATGCATTATTCATTACTTTTTTTTAATGGGTAATAAAAAAATATTTAATTACCCATTGCATTGCATTCAGTAATGTAAAAAAAATCCATTACTCATTACATTGACATTTGATAATGTGAATCATTTTCATTACAAAATGCAATGTAATGTGTAATAACCAAAAGAATCGTTACACATTGCATTGTAATAGGAAATGGATATTTTTTTACATTACAAAGTTCAATGTAATGGATAATGGAATTTTCTACATTACAAAGTGTAATGTAATGATTAATGGACATTTTTTTACATTAAAAATATAATGGAATGCGTAATGGAATTTTTTTACATTACAAAATATAAGGTAGTGAGCAATGGAATTTGTTCACATTAATAATGTAATGTAAAAAATCTCCATTATTCATGACAAGGTAATATCTATTATTATGCTTTTTCGATCGGGTCAGATCGACCCAGTACAAAAACCATTACCCCTAATGGGAAACGAATAATAATTCTCATTACAATGTAATGTGTAATGATGTTTATTTAAATTGCATTGCGTTAGCAATGTGAAACAATTCCATTACTCATTACCTTATATTTTGTAATGTAAAATATTTCCATTGCTTATTACAGTACATTTTGTAATGTAAAGAAAATCCATTACTTATTACATTACATTTTGTAATGTAAAAAAAATCTATTACCCATTACAACGAAAATATTTCACATTACAAATTCCAATGTAATGAGTAATGAATACGCTAATGCATTAAAAAAAGTAATGCATTACTTGCAACCCTGGTACTAACTTTACGAATGGTCGTTTATGCAGAAAGTCATAATATTTGTCGGAGGACATTTTCATTGTAACCTAACGAAAAACGTTTTCAATGTACTTACCGCCGAGGGCGAGGCACACGCATAATAAGATAACCTTCATGTTGGCAAGACTTCGGAAAATGCAGTGGGCAAAGGTGCACCTAGAAGTATTTTCGTCAAGAAATTCCATTGTTAAATATATGTACGTACCAGAACGAATAAAAATCGCAATAAAAAAGTACAAAATGTACTTCAAGTTTTTAATAGCGGTTGGGCGCGATGAGTCTATGACTATTCGTTTGAATACTTTATTGAACAAAAGATTAAATTCACTCAACGGAATCGTTTGAACTTCGAAATTGGCCGTATACAATGAGAGAAAACATTCTGGTGTTTGCAACAAACACTCGTGGTGAAATTAGTGACAACGATAAATAGCTCGTGAGCAAGACAATAAAAGTATAGCAAAACAGCTATATTAACATATAATTGTCCAGCCATTTAATTGTGATTGGTATGTGTACGAGTATACTTATACATAACTGATTGACTTTTAATGGGAACTTTTTCAATTCAGGTTAAACTATACTCTGGGTAATTATATTTTTCATATTTCCATTTCACAAGAATGTTACCTTTTTGATGCTTTCGTAGTTTTATCTGCGTAACTAACTCCCGTAAGATCCTACTTCGGATGAACTCGCTCTGTTTGGAGGCTACCAACGTTGATGGTACGGGACGAGAAAGAATATAATTTATGAATTTGAAACTCTGCTCACATTTATATAGGCAAGTGCACACGCGTCATGATGCAGTACATATGAATTTCCATCTTTGTGCGAATAATTGTTTACTTCTCCGTCGCTTATCCGTGCTTCTAACAATGAGCAGTGAAGTGGTGGGAAGTCACGTACTCTGGCCGTTTATTCGAAAGGCGTTATCGACGTATCTATTGATAATAGCTCCCACCTCTTCATGCACATTTTACCCAAATACATTGTCGCCGTATAATCGAAATGGAAGCGAATTATTCGAAATATGATTTTTTAATTCCGAAAATGTACTTAATTTGATTTATAATGTTAATGAAAATACACATAATCGTTTAATGAGGTACTTTTGGCACACAGATAAACAAAGGGATACAGATTCCGAAGATCATGAAAAATAAATCACTACGAAAGATATTTCCCAATTAATCGAGCAATCATGTTTTCGTAAATGATTCCACTTACCAATAATAACTTTAGTTTGGTGCATTGCAATGGTTTGTTCAGTATACATAGTTAACCAGCATCACGTTTGCCATCTATTTTGACTATACAATTGTATATAAGATGATAAGTAAAACCAATGCGCGCGAAAGCGTATTGACGGGTTTGCATCTTGGAGCCCATTGACAATATTTTTTTCCTTATGAGAGACGAGATCGGGATTTTACCCACAATTCATACATAGTCTTGCCAAATGTGGCCTTTATTCTATTAAAAACGATTAATACCAATTAAGTTATCATCGTTGAAACAAAGTGTCACGTACAAAATGTACAAAATGTCGTAAGTACAAAATGTACGTCACGTACTCAATCACTGCTTTGATCGATTGATTTATGACATTCCACTTAAAATACGCGAAATTAAACTTAACGGGCTACACCTAGTTCGCGGCTGGAAAAGAGGTGTTTTCGCGAAATTTTTTTTCTTTCGGAAATGGGTGCAGGTTTTAAACTTTTTTTTTCATAGTAAAGGGTATCATTTCAAGTATCTTTGATATTTGAACGCTGTGCAAAAAAGATCGTTCGCGGTAACCACTCCTGCTCGGGAACAAAATCATATGAAATCAAAAAACCGAATGAATTTAGTTTTCGTACCGTATTATCTAGTCTTTGATCGAAGCATTCAAGAACATAATGATTTTTGAAAAAACGGCCGCCGATCGAAAGTGATCGTCGAAATTTCGGTGAAAAACACGCTATTTTCTATTTAAATGTCTGTGAAATTTGAAGCAAATCGGTTTAGTTGTTTTTGCGATATCTTGGTCACCGATTCTGAAAAAGTCATTCCGAGAAAAATGCGGTCAAAGTTTTACGTCAGGTATATACGTAGACCGCCGGACTGGCCTGTAAACGCCCATAACTCCCCCAATTTTCAACGGACCGACTTGAAATTTTCGGAGAATATTTTCGAATGGTTATATTATAAGAATCCGTCAAAAACGAAAGAACGATTTTTTTCAAAAATTCCAACCAGATGTAACCCTTTAAGAGAACTATATGAGTATCAGTATATGTATACTTATATACAAATATACAATTTGTATACAATATAAGGCGTATAAGCAATTTCAATATAAGTATGGATATAAGAACAATATATGTATTCTAGTCTTTTCAGGGGTTACGCTACTGAAAGGACCCGAAAAACGGTGTTATAAAAAGATCATGTTTGAACAAATAAGTACGATGATTAAAACATCGTTTGGACATTTATTCGTACGAACTTTAACGAAATTGTTATCAGTACAAGTATACTTACCATGCAAATATACAATATCTATAAGATACAGAGCGTATAAATGTCTATATAAGTATGGATATAAGAACAATATACGGATTCTAGTCTTTTCAGGGGTTAGACTGCTGGGAGGACTCGAAAATCAGTATTATTAAAAAAATATTTGAACAATCAAGTATGATGATTAAAAAATCGTTTGCACACTTATTCATCCGAACTTTAACAGAGTTGTGTACCGAATTTTATAAAAAAATTTAACCATTTAAAAAGTTGTAAGTAATCTCGTGAAGGACCTTGGGACACGAGGAGCTTAACAGTGTTCTTGACTTCTGGCCACCCGATTCATCTGAAACAAAAAAAGACTCGCCCGTGTCTTATTTCGTTATCATGTTGCAATTGTTTAAAAAAATTGCATTTTTTTCGTCTCTTTGAAAGAAAATTGGATCATTGAGGTTAATAACTGATGAAAAAACAAAAAATAGTTAAGAAGAAAAAAGTTCGTCAGGACTAAAGTACTAGTACACTGAATACGTGTACAGAATTTCAAGTCAATCCGTTCATTAGATGTCGAGAAATCAGGTACACGGAATTAAAAAAACCGTTTCGAGGTGAACGCGTTTTTTAAGTTGAACCAGCAATCCCATCGTTGTAAGCATAAGTTAAACTTCAATCTGCGATGACTGCACCATATGTTGGGCTCTTGAATTCGAAATGGCTCACCCTTCGAACGAGTGTTCGACATTTTTACAGTAGCCTAACCCTTTGATGGAAACTTTTTCGGCTCAGGTCGAAGTAATAATGTGGGCAATTCCATTTTTTTTATTTTAATTTAAGAAGAATGTTACATAATTTCTGTATCGTGGCATCCGTGTAATCAATTTTGGTAGAACCGTGCTCCGGACAAAAGGCGCGAAGAAAGGAATCGCTCGATGTGAAACTTTGCCACGATTTGAATACGCAAATATATCTAACTCAGGGTTGCGAATTTATCGCATCAGAATTTCCATTCTTCAGCTGATTTTTATTCACTTTTGTGGCGCGTGGCGTGGCGGTGGTCTAACAATAAGCTTCGAATTGGTAAAAAGTCACGTAATACACGCCTTTGTTTAAAAAGTATTATCGCCAAGGCCACTGAAAATCGCCTCTACTTTTATGTACACTCGACCCAAGTACAAACACTTTGATCACCTTTTTCATTTTGAAAATTTAGGCAATTCAACTTATAACGCGATTGAAAATCAACATCAGTTTAAAAAAAAATTAGTCTCAAGGAGGAACAATAGCGTATATATTACAAAGTTCCTAAGATTGAAATATCATTCCGAATGATCTTGCGAGATTGGGACGTTCATCTGAGTAGAAAAGAAGTTACCGATTTTTTCGCATTGGCTTGAATGATGTACAAAATTCACAACAATGATATACAAAAGGAGTTATGCGTTAATTTTTGTTTTTTTTTGTTCTAATTTTTTGACATCATTTTTCGAAATGCACGAAACAGCCTTCCGTTCGAAGTAGCAATTTGGAGTCGTTTGGTCCAGTCGTTGTACAAAAAATATACAACGACCCAACAAGTAAAGGCCTACGATGAAAATGCCCTCCTGGGTGCACGCGTAATTCAAATGAGAGCTTCAATATCGCCATGAGTCTAAATCATTCAAATGTGAGCTTCAATATCGTCGTGAGTCTAAATAATTCAAATGAGAGCTTCAATATCGTCGTTTTTAAAATTGATAGGACGCATAATTTGGGCAGTTTTCATCTGATTGACTTGAAATGTTAGCTGTAGTTTCTTAGCTAGATTCTCTAAAGAATTATACACGATTTTTACGATTTATTAACAATTCTCGTACGAACACAACACTTCGAGCACTTTGTAACCAAGAAATACGCGAAATCTCCAAAGAATCATTTATCTCCAATTACGAAGATACATGTAACTTAATTTATAGTGTTTATGAACATAAACAGCATTGTTTTTTTTTCATTTAGTACGAAGGTGGAGAAATGGCGTATATATTACAAAGTTCCTGAGAATAAAATATCGTTCCGAACGATTTTGCGGAGTAAGGTTCCAAAAACCCCAACATACCTTTCTCTTAAGATCTTAAGACAACCCCTAAAGGGATTTTCGGCGATTCGCAATAGTTTTCGACATATTGAATTGTTAAGTTTTTTTTTAACGAGCCCCGACTATGTCTATATCTGTTACGTCCCCGTTCATACCTATATTTTTTTTTTTTTTTATTGGGTTTGTTCCAGTCGTACAGGGTCCTTCCCTTTTAACGAGCCCCCAATCCGCCTCTACCGCCAATTCCACACCCCCCCCACCTGCGGCCGCAGCCGACTTCCCCCTCTGTATCGTATTCACCATGACATATCTGTCATGGGTATAGGGAAACTGCGGAAAACCTATACCAATACAGCCGGTCATCAAGTTCGCTCCCCAGTCGTGGAACTAGTCTTATTTCGCCGTGAAATGCCGAAGAAAAACATTTCACGACGAAATGTACGCGGCTGGGTTTCGAACTCGGGACCTCCCGGTCCGCAGGTTTAGTGGCGAGCACGCTAACCACTAGACCATCGCACCGGTTCGGTTCATACCTATATATGTTAACGCGCTCTCCGTTTTGTCCAAACAAAAATATCCATACAAAACTAAACAAACCCAAACCCAGAAACTAGAGCGCGTCGCCGAAACCCCTTTAGAATTGTCTTAAAATATTAAAAGGAAGATTTGTGTGAAATTTCGGACCCATACCTACTTTCCAACCTCACACTCAACTTTCGCGGTTCGGAACCTCACCCGGACATCGCAGTAGTTTTTTTCCCACGATGAATCGTTGGTATCGTTTGAAGGTGGATGCGTCACGATGTAGTGCATATGAATGTCCATCTTTGTGCGAATAATTATTTTCTTCTCCGTCGCTTATCCGTGTTCTAACAATGAGCAGTGGTGTGGTGGAAAGTCACGTAGCTGGCTATTCATTCGAATGGCTCTATCGACGGAACTACTGATAATCGCTCCCACACTTTACCCAAATACATTGTTGCCTCGTAACCGGAAAGTAAGCGAATTCTCCGAAATATGATTTCTTTAATTCTAGTACAGTCGTGCTGTCGCTGAAAAGACCCGGAATCGGAGAAAATTAGAAGAAAGCTAGTTTTTTAACAGGTGATTTTGTAGGTGCCGCGGGTGCTAAATCCTAGTTTACCTAAAAATCGGGGTGTAGGGTTCTTTTTTAGGGGATGAAAGGAGATGGGGGTGGATTAATGCCAAACGACAACCCCTACGAGGTAGGCGCCGTGAGACAAAATGTCCAGAAAAAATCCCGGCTTTAGTTTTGTCCACAGCGCCGAAGTCGTGGAAGTTCATTTTGAGGGTGAAAAAGTGGGGTGATATTTGGAAAAATGGGTTTTAATTCAATAACTCTTTAGAAAAAAATCGTACGTTTTTTGTTCAAATGGGAACGTTGTAGCCATTGAAAAGACGCGTCGATCGACTATTCGATCATCACTCTCCGATAATATCTTCACCCCCAAAAAATTGTTAAAAAACAAAAAAAAATAGTTTATTGAATAACTCAAAAACAGTCGGTTTTTCGAATATAGTTCAAATGTACGAAATGTAGAGAATAATTTTTTCCATATTTTCGTTGCTATGGACCACCCTTGAATTTTGATTTTCCAACCCCTCTCGGGGGTTGAACATTCAAAATGAAATTCTGGGAAAACTATTGACGGCACGAATTCGCCGCCGTGGGAGAATTTGTAGCTTGAACCCTCAGCTACATTTTTGTCCACAGCGCCAAATTCGTATCTCTTTAGTTTCGGTTAATAGTTTTCCCAGAATTTCATTTTGAATTTTCAACCCCTGAGAGGGGTTCGAAAAAGCAAAATTCAAAAGTTGTGCATAGGAACGAAAAAATAGAGAAAATTATTCTCTACATTTCGTACATTTGAACCATCCCCGAAAAATCGATTGTTTTTGAGTTATTCACTAAACAATTTTTTTCTTAATTCTTCAACAATTCTTTTGGGGGTGAAGATATTATTGGAGAGGGTTGATCGAATACTCGATCGACGCGTCTTTTCAAGGGCTACAACGTTTCCATTTGAATAAAAATTGTATGAATTTGTCCTAAAGAGTTATCGAATGAAAACTGATTTTTCAAAATTTCACCCCCAAAATGAACTTCCACGACTTCGGCGCTATGGACAAAAATAAAACCCGGATTTTTCTGAACATTTTGTCTCCCAGCGCCGACCTCGTGGAGGTTGTAGTTTGGCATTAAACCACCCCTATCCCCTAAAAAAATCCTACCCCCCCCCCCCATTTTTAGGCAAACTTGATTTTAGCACCCATGGCACCTACAAAGTCACCTGTCAATAAACTAGCCTTCTTCTAATTTTTTCCGATTCCAATATACAGCACGACTGTACTATTCGGACAATTCACATATTTTTTTTATAAGGCAAATAATAATAAACGTAATCGTTTTTCACTCATTTTGAGCATACCGAGGGAACAATTGGATACAGGTTTCCATAAAATTAAATTTAAAAATCACTGCAAAAGAGATTTCCCATTTGATTGAGCAATCATTTTGTTGTAAGTAATTCGACCTACCAATAATAACTTGAGTATTATTGGTGCATTGCAATGCACCTTGGGGGTCTGCATCTTGGGGGTCTGCACCTTGGGTCTGCATCTTGGGGCCGGAAAAACAAGTCAATTGTCAATGTTTTTTCTTCTGGTAAGCGTATTGGGGTGACGATATCGTCAGGTTACGGACAATCGATATATAGTATTGCAAAATTTTGAATTTTATTTCATCGAAAAATATTGATAAACAATTGACTCATTATTATTTAAACAAAGTGCCGTCGTTGCTGCTTGCCCAATTGCTGCAAGCTACAAAGGCACTTAAAAGTGCTCTCGTTAAGAAATTCAATTGTTAAATTTACGTTCCAGTGCGAATAAAAATTACAATAAAAACACTTGAGAGGCACGTGGTCGCTGGATGACGCCTTTCCTAGACGACAAAGGACCAGATGAAGGCCCTGCAAGGGGCATTCTTGAAGACAGTCCATGCAGAACCGTTGACAAGAACGCGTACATCGGCAGTTCCTTGTTACGCACCAAAGATATTAAGAGACGCTACATTATTGCCATACTACGAGAGACTTTATATTACCATACTGTACGAGTCCGTTGGGCCTTTTATAAAATATACTCCTAGTACGGAACTCTTACTACAGAAAAAAAGAGTGTTTTTTTTCTCCGAATAGACAATATTGGCTGAGGGTTAACCGAGCTTTGTTTTGTTATCGTGTTTCAATCATCAAACGAACATTTCTTTCCGATTTTTCGAGAGAAAATGACATCGTTATTGGTATTAACTAATTGAAAAAATGCCAAAAAAAGAAACGTCGGTCAACACTGAACTACTATTATACTGATTAAGTGTTACCTAATTTCTGTATCGTTGCACGTGTGTAATCGACTCCGGTACACTTGTGCTTTGAACAAAAGGCGCGAAGAAACGAATTGCTCGATGTGAAAATTCCTACGACTTGGATACGCAAATATACCTAGCTCAGGCCTGCGAGTTCATTGCATAGGAATTTCCATCTTTTAGCGAATGATTATTCACTTTTGCGGCGCGTGGCGGAATTCTAACAATAAGCATTGATTGAATGGGTAAAAAGTCACGTAATCCAGGCGTTTGTTGGAAGGTATTATCGCCACAGCTACTGATAATCGCTGCAACTTCTATACACACTCGACTCAACTACAGACTCTTCGATCACCTCGTAACCAAACATACACGAATTCTCTAGTTTCGTTTTTTATTTTTTTATTTTGAAAGTATGTGTAATTCATCTTATAAAGTAACTGAAAATTAGCATCACTTTTTTTTTAAATTTAGTACAAAGGCGGAACAATATTGTATATATTAGAAAGTTTCTTACATTAAAATATTATTCCGAACGATTTTGCGAGATTGGACAGTTATATCGAAGTAAAAAAAGTTAACCTTTTTTTTATTAGGACTTGGAATTAATTCGTAGCTCTTTTTTAATGAAAAAAAAACAATTATTTTAATTGAATATAAAAAAATCCAACAATGAAAGTATTGCCCTTCGCTTTCTACTACTTTTGACCATTTTTGAAAATCTTCGTAAGAAGTGAACTTCTGCTCAGGCAGGTTAAGTATGAGGCATCGAGCGAAACAAATGGTAATCAGAAGGAACGATATCTGCAGAATACGGCCGGCGGGGTAGGACTTCCCATTTAAGTGTTTCCAGATGTTGCACCGGTTTTGCGATGTGCAGACGAGCATTGTCGTACAGCAAAATGACTTTGTCGTGTCTTCCGGAATTTTCCGGCCATTTTTCTTTCAATGCACGGCTCAAGCGCATCAATTGCAGTCGATAGCGATCCCCAGTTAAGATTTCATTCGGTTTCAGCAGTTCATAATAAATCACACCCCTCTGATCCCACCAAATACAGAGCAGGAGCTTAGACCCATGGATATTTGGCTTTGCCACTGATGTTGATGGTTGACCGGGCTAAACCCATGACTTTCTGCGCTTCGGATTGTTGTAATGGATCCATTTTTCATCACCAGTGACAATTCGATTAAAAAAAACCGGGAAAAAAGCGGGAAGTAAAACTCCCCGCAAAAACACTTTATTCGGCACAAATGTTGACATATTCAATAAATTACAAAGTGTTGTCATTTACGATTCAAAAAGAGGTTATATACAGCAAATGACATTCAATGATAGCTGTTTCACGATGAATACATTACTGTCGGTAACAACGAAATACTCTACTACCTACGCCATCTCTTGTAAAACGCTACGAATTAATTTCAACACCTAACAATTTGCTTAAATTGTGTATAAATATCACAAATTAAAAATCACTCCACCGTTTTTCAGGATCCTCATTAAAAATCTACAACACAAATTGGCAAGAAGATATTTTTGTTAATAATGAAAATATATAAATGAAGGAAGAGAAAAAATAAGATGCATTCAACTCGGGCGCAATTTTACCGAGGAAAGTTGTCAGCTTTCTATACGAATTGTCAGTTAAGGATGGAAGTCACTGTGCAAGAACTTGCACGGTAGCTTTCCCCCTTGCCCACTTTCTCCAAGCAAAATTTCGAAAAACACCTTTTTATTTTTTAATTTTTTAAATTACATATATTCGAAAATATGATGGCAACATTTTTAGTCAGAAGTCCGAAATTTGACGAAGTAACAGTCACTTTAGTGGGAACGGGGAGCGTGACCGGTAAGTGCCCTCAGTCCCCACAGATGTGGCATACAATAATTTACGTATCAATATTCTTATAAAAAAACATAACTTCATATCAAGAAAAACGGAACGAAAACTTTGAACGCATTTTTCTCGGAACTCCTTTTTCGACCTTGTCCCAGTTAATACTCAAAAACTTATCAACCGATTTTCAATTACTTTGTTTTACATTTTAGTAATCGCAGTGACTAAGGTTGTACGTAGTCGATTTAAGGGCGGGGTAAAGTATTAAAAATTTTTCTTTTTTTTTTAAATTTTTTAAATGAATGCATAATATATCAAGAATATTGTGTTAAAATTTCAAGTCGATCGGAGTAAAATTGACGAAGTTATGAGTATTTGCGCGTCCATTGCTCCATGCCGTTCTCTTCTCTTCTGCGTTTTTCAAACCGTTTTTCTGAGACTTGTCATATTTGAAGTCCGTGTGCACGATAACTCAAAATCTACTGGACCAATCGCTTTGAAATTTTACACAGTACTTCTTCACATAATTCACCAGGTATTGTCGAGAGCTTTTTTGTTTTTTTTAATAATGACTAATTTTTCAACAACAAATTCGCCGATTTTTTAGCGAAAATCGGGTTTTTGGCTCCGAATTGCTACGAAAAATCGAAAAAAAAATCCTCCCGTCATTACCTCGAGAAACATCTCCTTTAACAAATGCATTTTGATTTTTTTGTTTCAAATGATTCTGTTGCGAGTTATGGTGCACACCGCAAACCAACTTTTTTCGAGGCGCCTCCGGGGTTTAATTTTCACTCGCTCAATTTTGAATATTTTGCAATGCAAATTTAGTAGAATGTTGTTCAAATGTTACGTTATTATATGTAAATTTTTCAATAAACGAACACTATTCGTTACGCCAAAAAAAATCTTAAAAACGTGCCTTTTTTTCGCCGAATTAACTTTACCCCGCCGTTAAAAAATTCTAATCTTTCAATACTCAGCAAGTATCGGGGCTTTTTTGAATTAAGTGGGTTCCGATGCACTTAACTTTATGTATGAATGCGCTACAAATGATATTACTTAAGTAGAGAAACCGCTCATTTATCGCCGAAATCGCATTGGTCTGAAAATCTCCAATTCTGCTCTCCTCGATGACCAATTAAAACGCTCAAAATAACATTTCTATGTTTCTCTGTCCCGGCGTAACAGTAGAGGTTATATTTTGAATAATGAATAGTAATGGCCAAGAATTTTGTAATTGTTACATTAGTCCGCTTAACCATTGGACATTTTTCTTCAATGACGTCTTGAAACACACATTCGTGAATTGGGTTTTCGAGAATTATTCTTTGCTACAATACGAATATCATACGTACCTCGTGTGATATCAATGCCAGTCATAGCGTTATACGCTGTGCAACTCCAATGCACCGACTATCTCAAGATTTTTTAAGTGTCCTAACTTTTGTCTTTTTCAAACCTAGAACGGTCAATTGTTTCATTATTTTTGAGGCAATTGAACCTCTATGTTCCAACTGAAGATTATGAATTCGACAGGCGAATCGAGTAAACGCTTGGCCAGAAAAATATTAATGTCGCCATCGATTATCTCCCTCCGAAACTTAAGGGGCCAGTCTACTTTGGAGCCACGAATAAAGGCTATTTTCGCGATTTTTTTTGAGGATTTTATAAAATATATGAATATAAAGGTTGTTGGGCTTGATAAATAAAGTCTTGAAATACATTTAAAAAAATTAATTCATTTTTGTTCATTTATAAGTACAAAATCTATAGTTTAACGTAACGCCTCAAAAATAGGTGGGTTAGGTAGCTCCATCACAACTCGGCAACGGCTTGTCTGAATAAAAAAAATCGTAGTCCATTAGATTCAGTATGACACCAGCTACAAAATGACCCTCGGATATAAAGTTTTATCAAAAAATACAAAAATGGCAGTTGAAAAACGGAAGAAGTAAAAAAAACGCGTTTTTTCGCAGTTTTTCGCCAAAAAAAAAGAGTAAAAATCAAAGTTTTAAAACCATCGAGGGTCATCTTGTTGCGAATCGCGTTTACAGTATGTGATTCAAATTTCAAGAGAATCGGTTTATTAGTTTTAAAGATACGATGGAGCTAGATCTTGAAAATGTTGTTTCGAGAAAAACGCGTTTGAAGTTTATACTACGATCGGCCGAGCGCGCTCAGGTAGACGAAATGAGGTCCTGACGTTCAGGTTAAAAAAAAAATACTTAGAGAGCTCGGCTTTTCATAAAATTTTGACACAGTATTTCTGAAAGTATGTACTTTCGAAAACAGTAAAAAAATCGATTTTTTAACATTTTCGAAGTGGACTGGCCCCTTGAAGCTTTTGCAGAAAACATTTTTCCGTTGGCATTTATTTGATACAATTATTTAGGGTGTGCACTTGAAATAGCGCATTTGCATAAAAAATCTTCAGCTAGGAATATCGCAATCGATTTTTTCCCCTTATGACCGATGTATGTTTATCTTTCGAAAGTGGAAATTACGATGCAAAAAAAATGTGCGTGAAAAACCCGTCAACTGAGGAGTGGATTAGGTCACGGGGTGGTTACGTGGCGGAGAAAAATATCGAAACACGGACTTTTATTCATTTCCTTGGTCCTGTTTCCGAGTAATACATTATTGTGATCGGTTTCTATGTTACGTATCGCACGTAGATTTTTACATTTTATATGCCTTGCTACAGGGCCAAAAGTATTTCTACATGTAGGGTACAAAACATATATCCATCTCACATAGTTAAAGCCGAATACGTTTCGGGGCCCATGAAGTTACGGATGAACGTTCCGAGTTTAGAAATATTACTGTAGCACGCAATTTTCTATGAACCTTCCGAATTTAAAGACGTTTACGAAATAGCACCGATGCCTTTCTGATAGTTTGCTCGGCAAAGCGATTCCTACGATTCTCTTTTTATGAACCAGAGGTGCACCGTCATCCAACTACAATCAGAAGCATATAAAACAAACCATACAGGTATATGTCCATATCGATGACTGATTTAGACCCCTTAAGGGGTCTTCTTACTTTAGACGCTAAAAAGGCTATTTTCATGAATTTGTTTGATCGGTTTATATTATAGATATTGATATAAAAGTTGTTACACTTGATAAATACACTTTCGAAATACATTTGAAAAAAAAAAAGATATTTAACTAAGTCACTATTTGTAGACGAAAATGGTAGTTAAAAAATGTCCGAAGAAAATTGTAGGTCTGCGCTGTTGATGAAATCTCGGAGATGGATCATCCGAAACAAAAATCAAACGGTTTCAGATTCAGTATGTTAATGGTTATAGCGCATATCGTACAATTTTTGATATATGCAAAAATAACAAAATGGCGGACATTATTCGAAAAAAAAGCAAACAAAAAACGTGTTTTTTCGCCGTTTTTGGCAAAAAAAAGTAAAAATAAAAAAAATTAAATCCTTCATATGCGCTATAGCTATAGTTGTAAAGAATATGTGGTTAACATTTCATAAGGTTCGGTTCAGTAGTTTCGAAGACTTTATCAACAAGCCGTCGAAAAACATTGCTTCAAGGAAGACGCGTTTAAAGTTTGTTTGGGTTATATAGATATGTAAAAAAATCTTTTAAATGTATTTCGAAAGTGTATTTATTCAGTGTAACAATCTCTATATTGATATCTATTTGATATCAATATCTATAATATAAACCTATGAAAAAACATGAAAATAGCCTTTTTTAGCGTCTAAAGTGAGAAGACCCCTCGACGGACGAATTCGTCGGAAGAATCTAATCTACGACGTCGCCATAAGTAGTGAGATCCAAGCGATTATATTGATACCATCAAGATGATATAGGTATCCATCGCATCAAAAGTGAACTCTATAACTAGTAGGAACTGTACGAATGTTCACGTGCAACCTTGTTATATTTTTTTTCACAATCTAAATTGTCTTTTATAATCCAAAATTTAGAACAAATTGTGTTCCGTAAGTGGGCTAGTTTTTGTATGGTAATAACTCTCATCCGTTTTTCCGAAGTCTTTGTACATTCAAGCGTTTGATGAAAGTATTTTCGCAAAACAGTGAAAATTGATTCACGTGGTCAGTACGGTACCAGGTTACCCAACGTAAGTACTCACCAGGTCCGTTTGGCCATAGCTCGTTATTCCAAAAATGGCGTAATCACCAGCCACTGCGTTCCTGAACACTTGGGTGTATGGGAACATTTTCACGTTCAACTGTTGCAGAGAATCTTCCCTAACCGCAGTATCCATTATGTATTCAAATGACGTCAATATGGCGTCGTCGAAATACGCTGGCTCTGCATCTGGCAATAATAACGGGCCTTGCATGGTGTTCCATTCGACGGATCCGACTATCTGCAACGTATTCAGGGAAGACTGATGAAATCTTCAGGTGGTTGGGTTTAGACTTATGCGACGACCTTGATTCAGAGAGTAGCCACGGGAATAGAACCGGATTCAATAGTTCATTCACGATAGGACAAAACAGTGTTCCGATATATTAGGAATTCCGATGACGGGCGGATTCAGACTCGTAAATCCGAGTGATTGAGTGCGTGGAATTTGTTCTCCAATGTATGTATATTATCAATGATTTTCTTTTTTTTTCCTTCATCTATATAGAACGCCTCACACATACACAATGTCAATATCTTAAATACTATACTATATAGTATTTATTTGTTATACATGTATTTATTTACTTATATAATAAATTTGATGAATATCTGATGTTAAACACTTATATTAAATGTTCGGAAATTTGAACAATAATTAAGAGGCTATACCAGTGTGACACTTGAAAGAAATCGATTTTTTTGCCTTTTTCGACAGTTTATACTTTCAAGAATATCATTATCATTTATATAATTTATATCAATTTCATTTTATCTTGCAAAAATCGATAGTTAAACCTTTGAACGCGTTTTTCTCGAAATGAGATTTTTCAAATTTGCTGACATTGTAACTCAAAGAGCAAATATCCGATTGACTTGAAATTTGAACTGAAGATATTGAAGATATTTGAAGATATTTATTCTACAGTGACGTAGGATATTTTTGATTGGACGAAAATTGACGATATGGCATTGAAAAACAATTACCATTTTATACGCAAGAAAACAGACTTTTCGTTCATAACTATGCCATTTTATTAGATTTTGATATTTTTCGAAAATCCTACGTCATTTTACAGGAAATACCTTCCAGTTTAACGACATTTTTTCCTTTTTCGGTTTCAGCTACTCAATCGGCCGGAATCATGTCAGCAGTGGAGGAACTTTTTTTGGCGCCTCCGAAGGTAGCGCATAAGTCGCTTGGATCTCAATATTTGTCTATGAAAAAATTATGTAATATAGGTCAAATATAGCCAAATATATTCTTAACTTTCCGAAACATTTAATTGAGTACTTCTCTTCCGAAAAATTCCCGAAAATCACCCAAATTTTCAGCGTTCACACTGGCAAAGCCCCTTAAGCTATGAACATGAATGATAGGATTATTAATTATTTGACGCATAATGATAATAATCATATATCTATATTAATATGATATCTTATATATAGAATTTAATGGGTGAGAACCGAGGGAACCATCGATGGTTGGAGAGTATAGCGGGAAGAAAGTTTGCTTGCAAGAAACATCACTTTGGTGTTCTCCTCCGATTTTGTTGAAACTTTTTTATGTGGAAGAGTATCAAAAACTAAGAAACACGTATTTTGTTTTTATCGGCGGAAGAACGGTTTTATGGGGTGAAACACACCCTCGAAAATAGGGGTGTTTTTCGTCGCTAACGTTATCGTTCTCATCTCCAATGTATAGTCCAAAAAAAATTAATATTTTTGCAATTTGAATTTTTTTTATATCTCGTACCGTCAAAACGTTACCGACGAAAAACGAAAAACATCCCAATTTTTGAGGGTGCGTTTTCACCCCTTTAAGCCGTTTTTCCGCCGATAAAAGAACATGCGCGTGTTTTAGTTTTTGATACTCTTCCACATAAAAAAGTTTCAACAAAATCGGAGGAGGACACTAAAGTGATGTTCCTTGTCAGAGACCTAAAAACGAATTGAAAATTGTAAAAACGGAAGATAAAATATTGAAAAGCGAGTGAGTGGAAGAAAACTAAATCTATCAATACTTAGACGGTGATGTATGCAAGATAGAGTTGGAAAAGATGTAGCACACCGTACGGTGGAATAAATAAAATAAATACCGTGGAATAAATCAATAAAATAAAACTAACTGACTAACTATCCCGTGCAGAAAATTGATAGGGCGTCCCTAATCAAAATAAGGGCCTTTAAGAGCTTCTTTGAGGCTTTCCCTATCAGGGAAGCCTCAAATAAGCCCTCGAAGGCCCTTATATGGCAATCACGACAAGGGTTGGCATAATAAGGGCCTTTGCGGGTCCTATTATGGCAATATTGCCACAAGAGGGCCAGGTTTGGTCATTATAGGAAACGGACCAGTATACATAGGTTGGACTAAATCGTTTGTGGTATTTTAATTACTACACTCAATTATTCGATAATAGGTCCAAATAAGATAAAAACGTGAGGGCATTAAAAATTATTATATATTACATTTACAAATCCTTCAAAAAATTACATATTATTCTTATTGCCTTATCCACTCATGGAGTGATGCCAGCGCGTATCTTTGAACAATCCCATTCGGTTTTTTTAAACAATTTTATAGTGACTATTTTCGCCGAATACTTTCCACATGGAAAATTATCTCGCGTTGTGATAGTTAATATCACAATGATATTGACTGATATTGTTTAAGTGATACAGCAAATAATTATAGGAATTAATTTGGTCTCTCATGCCATATCTGCGACGAAGATGTTACAAGCACTCGGTAGCATAGGGGCAACGTGCGTAGCTGTGAGTAGGTAGGTACTAGGTTCAATACCGATATAGGTGAAATATTTTCTTCGAAAAAAGTCATTCCGAAAGGCCTGGGCATGACGAATTACGATACAAAATCATTGTGGTAAACTATCAATTAAGTGCTTAATTTCATTTTGGATTTATAAAATATTTTATGCACATAGTACACTTAGATTTATAGTGTACATTGTAAGCAAATAAAGATTTATGTGGATCGAATCTTTATTTATTCGATTTGAATATATTTGATACTTAAAAAGAATAGCTAAAACGAATAAAAAATATCTTTGAAACGAATAAGATCGTAGTAGGCCGTGAGACGAGGAAAAAACCTATCTCATTTAAATAGATCCTATTTAAATAAATTTAAAAAAATTGGCAGTGTATCGTCACCTTATATAAATGGACACACATACATTTACACATACGTGAGCATATCCATTGACAGGGATAACTTTTGGGCACACCATGGTTTACATGAGGCGTCGATCAGGCATCCTTGAAGGCCCTCATTATTCTGCCTTTAATGGCCCTCAGTAGCAAAGTGTGACCGGCCACCTAGGGCTCATGTGAGGCTACCCGATTGGGGTCCTATTAAATTTAGGGAAATTCTATATGGGCCCGACCAAAGCCCTAGTTCAATTTCCGCACGGGATATTTTATATAAATATAATAAATGAATAATTTATATTTGATAATAATACATTAATTTTTATTATATTATAATTCAATAATAATAAAATATTTAATTAATGAATCCATTTACATGAATTGAATTTTTAACAAAAATTCAATGTATTGGTTTTTCGTTTTCGTACCGTGATAACAGCTACGTCGCACCCTCCATGTAACTTATGTGTGCAGAAATGGTCGCTATCAAATACTCAACATCTATTCGACTTTTTTCATACCCAGTGATATTATTAGATTTATCTATAACACAACTCGCGGCGGTCAGAACGTGTCGCGAGGTTATAAATCCGCCGCCGCATATGTGAATCCCTTGCCGTCTCAACGACGCGAAGTACTGTGCCAGAGAAACCGGTATGTCATCTCCACCACTGGCACGTTTTGGACGGCCACCTATTGTTTCTGCGGAAATACCTATGAGAATAATTTGTCTCTATTGTAAGCGTTTTTTTTATTGGTCGGTCTTTTTGAGCGACGATACGTTAAATGCTTTTCAAGCCACGTAATTGTTGACAATTTTAGCGACCACATTGAATCAAAAAATGATGGATTTGTTACTAATTATACGGAGTATGTTCTACTTTTTTCGAAAAACTTTCAGTGCCCAAGAGGATGGTTCCTTTTCGTTTGTGAGTATATACCGATCGCAATAGTGGCTGACCTTTATTTTTGAGATAAAGTGAACATCCTCTTTTGAAAAATCGGTAAGTGAGATTTTGATTAAGATATTCATTAAAAGCTGCATTTGGGAAATAACAAAGCAAATACTAAAAACGCCGTGGGCCAAATATTCAAGAAGGTATTAGGGTTGGAAGCAAGATATGTTGTGAAACAAAATCATTAACGATTATCTTAGCCGTCCTAATATTCGTACAGTGAAACTTCAGTTATACTTTTACAAGGGGCACATCAAATATGACGTATAAGTGAGAATAACGTAGAAGTGAAATACAGCGATGTATCTGAAAATCTTTAACATTTGAAAATGGCGATTGGTGCATAGTTCACAATATTTTTTAATAGTCCCTCTATTATGTTAATATTTGTTTTTCCAATTGAAAATTTGATTGGTGATAATTGAGTAATGAGCCAGCTCAATTTTTCGAATTCCCGTTTTGAACTTTTATTTTATGCAAGTTAGTAACACTAAGCTTTGACGTTTTATACTAGTAAATAATAGACAGGTTCCTATTGATAAGAGATATGTAATCACAGTATATGCATACATAGTCGAGGTCAGAAAGATCAAAACATCGAAAAAAACATCAAAACGCATTCACATGAGATTTTATCCGGCAAGAGAATTTCACGTGTGATTAACGTATAACTGAGAAAAAAAGAACCTCGAAACCGACGCTGGGGAATAAAATTAATAACGTATTAGCGTGAAAAACGTATAAGTTAAAAACAAAAAAATTAAATTTTATTACCATTTTTATGAACGGAATCTGCCGGGGATAGAGAATTTTGACGTATAAATGATAAAAACGTATAAGTGCAAAACGGATAAACGAGGTTTCACTGTATTCCTTCTTCACTGTAGGCCTTCTTCTAGAGAAGAAGGCCTACGTACGCGGCTGCTAACGTCCAATTGTTAATATAACGTACGAGGAGGTATTTTTTCTTTTAAGGTTCAATTACTTTCTAAGTATCAATTGTGAGGATTCAGTAATTGCTGGTCTGTGTTGTTTTATCATTATTTTATCCGTTAAGCGTTCTTCTCACTTTAGACGCTAAAATAAGGTTATTTTCATGGTTTTTTTGATAGGTTTATATTATAGATATTGATATAAAAGTTGTTACACTTATAAATACACTTTCGAAATACATTGAAAAAAAAAAAATTATTCAAGTCACTATTTATAGACGAAAATGGTACTTAAAAAAATTTCGTAAACAAATTTTAGGTCTGCGCTGTTGATGGCATCTCGGAGATGGATCACCCGAAACAAAAAAATCAAACGCTTTTAGTTTCAGTATGTTAATGGCGATCGCGCATATCATACGATTTTTGATATACACAAAAATAACAAATTGGCGGACATTTTTGAAAAAAAACAAAAAAACGTGTTTGTTTCACCGTTTTTGGCTAAAAAAGTGAATGTGAAGATTTAAAAAAATCTTGGATATGCGCTATAGCTATAGTTTCAAAGAATATGTGGTCAGAATTTCATAAGGATCGGTTTAGTAGTTTCGAAGATTTCATCAACAAGCCGTCGAAAAACGGTTCAAGAAAAACGCGTTTAAAGTTCGCTTGCGTTACACAAATACGTTTCAAATTTTTTTAAATGTCTTTCGAAAGTGCATTTATTAACAATAAGTGTAACAACTTTTATGTCAATATCTATAATATAAACCTATCAAAAAAATGGATGAAAATAGCATTTTTCAGCGTCTAAAGTGAGAAGACCCCTTAATGTAGTTCAGGTCTTGTGGCCGCTTGTATTGACTTTACAAATAATCGTTTCTGCAAAAAATCACAATGCCTGTCCAAGAAGGTGCTCACTCTAACTCACGAGACGGCCATTAAATGTACTCACTACCAATTGCCAGGCAAACGAACAAAAGGATGATCTTCATGGTAGTTGTCCGTCAAAAAGTGCAGTGGGCTTGCAAACGTGTATCCGAAAGTGTTTCTGTCAAGAAATTTTGCTGTCAAATTTACATACAAGAGAGAATAAAAATTGCAATGGAAGAAGTACGATATGTACGTCTACCTCTTGATAATTACTCGGACCGATGAGTTTACGACAAAACGCTTGAAAACTTCATTTAACAAATGACAAAATTTACCAAACTGAATCGATGAGGCTTTGAAAGTGAGCATAGACACCGAGGAAAAACTCTGTCGTTTACAACATGCATCTGTGGTAAAGATTGATACAAAGATGATTAGCGTGCTGGCAAGGCACTAAAAAACCGCGGTCACAGCCACCTTAAGGCGGGGCACCACTGTGAAGGGTCAAAAGAGTTGATTTTTTCGCATTTTCTCAATCTCTACGTATTCAAGAATATGTGAAACAACGTCAAGATAAAATATTGAAAATTGACCAAGTTACAAGCGATTCAGCAAGAGCACGTAGCGATACTACTTACGTATACTAAAACTTTCAATCGCGCTTTTCTGGAAACGAGTTTTCTTGACCTGGTCGGAATCACAATACTAGCGATAATTGACCCATTTTCAATTTTAAAAAATCACAATTTCCGTAATTGCACTAGCTATCGCTGTTCGTAGCCATTTTGTTTTAATTTAGAATTTTTTGAGCCCACGAATGAAAGTAAAAATTTAGCCAAAATTATATTATTTATGAACACCCACCATTTTTGATTTTTTTTTCGCAAAACCGCTACTCTCAACGAGAACTACATTTATACGCATTATAAAACTGTTTTATTCTTATTTTTCAGACCAACCATTGTCGAGTTACCGATCCGGTCGTTGGACCACACTTTTCACACAGAGGCTCTATTTGACCTTATTAATGTTGTCAATTTTTTATTTCTTCAAATAGAAATTTCCACGAAATAACTTCAATGTATGCTTATCAAAATTCCCTTTTTCGAAATCCCAAATAAAAAATCTAGTAGACGAAAAAATTCGGAAAGAACGACCTTTTTTAGATGGTCTCACAATCGTGTCCGACCTTAAGGGGGGAAATACATGCAAAAGGGCGAGAATGACGAAAAATTACGGGATTTTTTTTTTCAACGTAACTATTGGACCAATCGTTTTGAAATTTGTAGGGTACTTCATGGCACATTAGAAGACATGAAAAACTTTTTTTTTTATCGACAATAAGTATTCATCAGCAGCCTGCAGCCAATTGCTGCTGAACGAATTTTCGAGATTTGCGGTAGCGATAAAAAAAACTATTTATCCGATTAATTTCAACTAAAGGTGTTTAGACACATAATTGCAAATCCTCATCGATAAACATCGATTTTTAATAAGAAATTTAATTAAACAATCATTTTTTGCATAAAAAACACGAAGACTTTGGTGAAAATTCGATTTTTTTCTCAGTGTCGCTATTATTACACCATTCGACTTTTTAAACTTTTTCTTGGTTTATCAACACCGTACTTTCACATACAGGGTGTCCCAAAACTCAACGATAATCTGAGACCGGATGAAAGGCCAAGTTATACCAGTTCTGGGAAAAATACAAAAAAAAATCCATATCACTCAGTTCAGCGATAATAGACATTTAAAAAAAAAAGTTGAAATTCGACACCCTTGGTCGCATTTTCAAGTCCTGTGATCACCAATGTCACAATTTCGCTGTGATTTTTTTAATTTCGTGATCTTCATTAACGATGCTATTAATCGCAACTACAAATTAATGCAAAAAACATTGTTAATTTAATAAAATAAGTTAAGTTTTAGTGAGTCATGGTTCACAAAAATATTGTTACTTAACTTTGACACTTCATTTTGAAAAAAAATGTACTACACTACCCTTGGCAAGTTGTTTCAAAAGATGGCGCATTTAATCAAGATTTCAAAATGGTGCAACACTTGCCACTTTTCTTGCCATTAAAAATTTTATTTCTTATTTTTTTCAAATTGAGCTCATTTTGAACAACTCGACATTAGGAATTTTTGTTACTAAAATTTGTTATTTTTTGTTTCTGGTCTGAAATAAAATTATTATTTTTAGTAAAGAGGTAATTGAGTCAGTTAATAACCAATTTTTATTGTAAAAAACATATGTTTTTTACAAAAAAAATGTACT
The DNA here is from genome assembly GCA_964007375.1 of Ophion obscuratus. NCBI lineage: Eukaryota > Metazoa > Arthropoda > Insecta > Hymenoptera > Ichneumonidae > Ophion > Ophion obscuratus. The sequence continues at coordinate 21,320,774 of OZ023317.1, forward strand.
ACACTACCCTTGGCAAGTTGTTTCAAAAGATGGCGCATTTAATCAAGATTTCAAAATGGTGCAACACTTGCCACTTTTCTTGCCATTAAAAATTTTATTTCTTATTTTTTTCAAATTGAGCACATTTTGAACAACTCAACATTAGGAATTTTTGTTACTAAAATTTGTTATTTTTTGTTTCTGGTCTGAAATAAAATTATTATTTTTAGTAAAGAGGTAATTGAGTCAGTTAATAACCAATTTTTATTGTAAAAAACATATGTTTTTTACAATAAAAATTGGTTATTAACTGACTCAATTACCTCTTTACTAAAAATAATAATTTTATTTCAGACCAGAAACAAAAAATAACAAATTTTAGTAACAAAAATTCCTAATGTTGAGTTGTTCAAAATGTGCTCAATTTGAAAAAAATAAGAAATAAAAATTTTAATGGCAAGAAAAGTGGCAAGTGTTGCACCATTTTGAAATCTTGATTAAATGCGCCATCTTTTGAAACAACTTGCCGAGGGTAGTGTAGTACATTTTTTTTGAAAATGAAGTGTCAAAGTTAAGTAACAATATTTTTGTGAACCATGACCCACTAAAACTTAACTTATTTTATTAAATTAAAAATGTTTTTTGGATTAATTTGTAGTTGCGATTAATAGCATCGTTAATGAAGATCACAAAATTAAAAAAATCACAGCGAAATTGTGACATTGGTGATCACAGGACTTGAAAATGCGACCAGGGGTGTCGCATTTCAACTTTTTTTTTAAATGTCTATTATCGCTGAACTGAGTGATATGGATTTTTTTTGTTGTATTTTTCCCAGAACTGGTATAACTTGGCCTTTCATCCGGTCTCAGATTATCGTTGAGTTTTGGGACACCCTGTATACAAATATACGGCTTGTAATTTTGTATATAAGTATATTTTTATACAAAGTATAAGTACGAATATCAGTGTACTTATATTTGTATATAAGTTTACTTATATACAGAGTATAAGTACAAATATAAGTGTACTTATACAAGTATAAGTATACTTATACAAATATAAGTATACTTATACAAATATACCATTTGTATATAATATAGGACTTGTGTACAATTTTCACTTAAGTATACATATAAGTACAACATGCGAATTGTAGTCTTTCAAGAGGTTAAGCTACTGTGATGACCGGAAAAGCAGATTTATTTAGAAAAATTAATTTTGAAGCAATACGAAAAATTAAAAAATGGTTTGGGGATTTAATTGTATGTACATTAACAAAGTAGTGTACTAAATGTCGTCGAAAATATTAATAATTAAAATATTAATAATTTAAAAAAACGGACCTTTAGACGTGAGAAGCTCAACGGTGTACTTGATTTTCGGCACAACCGATTGATTTGACACAAGAAAAGAAACGATTTTTTTTTGCAAAATAGATAATATCGGCTAAGACTTAATCGAACTTTGGTTTGTTATCAGGTTTCAACATTTATAAAAACATGTAAAAAAAACTTTCCCGATTTTTCGAGGAAAAATGACATCATTATTGTTATTAACTAATTTAAAAAAAATATTAAGAAAAACGCCGGCCAAAACTAAACCACTATTACACTAAATGACTGTACGAACTTTTTAGACAATCCGTTCATTAGATGTCGAGAAATCGTGTACACCTTTTTGAAAAACATAGTTTCAAGAAAAACGCGTTCACAGTTTTACTAGCAGTTGTAATCGGAAGTTTACCTTCAATCTGCTATTTCGGCACCATCCGTTGGACCTTTCTCTTCAATTTGAGTTGCCCAAAACGACGAACGAGTGTTCGTCATTTTCTCAGTAGCCTAACCCCTTAATGGAAACTTTTTCGCCTAAGGTCAAATTAATAATCATAGGAATTACGTTTTTTAAATATCATTTTGATAAAAATGTTACATAGTTTCGGTAGCGCTGCACGTGTATAATTAACTCTGGTACAATCGTGCTTCGGACAAAAGGCGCGAAGAAACGAATCGCTCGCTGTGAAACTTTGCTACGACTTGGATAGGAAAATATATCCATCTCGGCGTTGCAAATTCATTGCATATCGAATTCCATCTTTCAGCGAATAATTATTCACTTTTGCAGCGCGTGGCGGTATTTCAACAATAATCATTGAAATGGTAAAATGTCACGTAATCCAGGCGTTTGTTTGAAAGGTATTATCGCCACGGCTACAGATAATCGCTGCAACTTCTATACACACTCGACCCAACTACAAACAATTCGATTCCCTCGTAACCAAAACATACGCGAATTCTCCAAAATTTCATTTTTTTGAAAATATATGTAATTCAATTTATAACGTGAATGAAAATGAACATCACTGTTCCCTTCAAATTAAGTACAACGGTGGAACAATATCGTATATAGTACAAAAATTCTGAGATTAAAATATCGTTTCGTTCGATTTAACGAGACGTTACATCTGAGTGAGTAGAACGAATTTTTTTGACCGTTTTTTTTTTCATTACCTTAAATGATGCATAAATATCACACAAATTATACAAAAAACGAGTTATGCGTGAAGTTTTAGGTTTCTTTAATTTTTAGATGTCATTTTCCCAAACGCCTTTGAAACTCACGAAACAGCCTAGCCAAAGATCGTTTTTTTTAAATTATAAACATATATGCAATGTAATATATATTGCAATTGAAAGCAAACACCTTCGTTTTTTCTTTCAGTCGAAAGGTGGAACAATGGCGTACGTTTCGCAAAGTTCCTGAGAATAAAAAAATCATTGCAAACGATTCTGCGAGATTAATCAACAAATTATTTTAATTTTCGCATCAATTGACCGACCAATAATAACTTCGGTATTATTGATGTATTTCAATCGTTTATTCAGTATACTTACCAGTATAGGATCACCATTATCATCCGAAAGTTATCAACCTTTGTCACAATCAGAAGGTAATGGGATTTTTTTTTAATCAAGTGGGTTCGGATGCACTTAACTTTATTCGTGAATACGCTACTAATGACATGAGTCGAGTAGAGAATTAACTCACTCATCGAGGAAATGACATTGCTTTAGAAATCTTAAAATTCTGCTATTCTCGGTGGCCAAATAAAACTCTCAAAATAACACTTTTATGATCCTCTGTCCCAGCGGAACAGTATAGGTTATGTGTTGAATTATTGATACTAATAGCCAAACATTTTATGATTGTTTCATGACGCATTGAAAACTATTGGACACTTTTTTTATCGGCGGAAAAATGGTTCTATTGCGAGGAACCATCTCGCAAAGAGAGGCGTGTCAGCCCTTAATTTAATTTTTTAAAATACTACTAAAGTCGATTTTACATCGCCCGACATCAGAAGAATTTTGGTTTTTGTTTCATTCACATCGGTAGACTGCTTGTGGGTGAAACTAAAAAATCATCCATCGACACGATTTTCAACACATTTCGCTCATTGATAAAATATATTGATTTTGAAAAAAGTCATCATTCGACTCTTACAACTAGGTCTTTTACCCCTTTAGTGATGGTCTTTGTTACTGTAGGTACGGCTGAGCCGCTATTTTGTATTTTTTTCATACTTCCTTTCCGAATACGTCAATACATGTTGTCGTATAAGAATAAGCCCGCGAAACCGCATTTTGATTGCTTTTTTACTTTTGTAAAAAAAATCCCAAAAAAGTACCATTTTTCGGTGAGCCACGTGGACGCAACGCCTTTAATAAATGTCAAACGCGGCGTGTTCGGTCACCAGTGGCGTCGAAACCGTCAGTGACGTTGGAATATTATTTTTTATTACCTGACGTCGAGGCGTTGCTGCTTCTTGATATACATATAGAGGGTGTCCCAGAACTGCATGCGTTGCCTGAAATGGGAAGTTGGGGGTGAAATTCTGAGTCGATTGATGTAAGCATGTATGGGTCCCAGATCAACCCCTGAATTATTATTGATGTTTAAAGGCGGGCCAATCGGGCGGGCGGGTGCGCCCGCCTTGAAAAATGAATAATAATTCAGGGGTCGATCTGAGACCCACAGATGCTTATATCAATCGACTCAGAATTTCACCCCAAACCCCCCATTTCAAAGAAAGCATTTAGGTCTGGGATACCCAGTATACATATATATATTTCGGTTTATATATATATATATATATCTGTGTGTAATTTTTTCTGGGCACTTCTTATCTGATTCAACGTTCTCGGTCTTAATCGTCGCATTAAAAAAAACGGATACCACTGCAATGATCCCCAATACTTTTCTCTCCAGTTTATCTTCACCTTTCTCTTAACCGCAGCGACAAAGTAACTAAAAATTATTCGAGTGTAGCTTTGAATCGCGATTCTTCACGAACTATAATGATTCAGGGATAATAAAGTCACCGAACTCACATCTCTCTGACGAGACCACAAACGAGTCACTTATCTCCTGTGACAGGACCTTTTTTCCTTCGGTTTTGTTCCATCGTTTCCTTGGACTCGTGAATTTTTGATACGTAAATATGTGCATCTTGACGGGATGTGAGGCGAAATGGAGGATGGCCATAGAGCAACCGGGAGAACAAAGCGATGGAAGAAAAAGTCTTGACAAGAAGTACATTAAGGGGAGGGGCCGAGCCGAATGCGCGGGAAATCTTTTGCATTTTCCCTCAGCAATATTTATGGACTTGTACAACTTTTGTTCCGAGCACCCACGCTTTCTCGCGACAGAAAGTGAGCTCTCTCTCTTTCTCGTTCACGAGCAACGGACCGTTGCTCTCCTTCCCTTTTTTCGTTCCAGTCTCTTTCTTTTCATTCTTTTCCAGCGCTCCATTGAGAATGTTATATCGCGTCCCGCAAAAGCTCCTCTTCTTGGCAGAAGACTTTCTCCCCCTGCTCTTTTTCCAGCAGGTAAGTTGTGGCGCAAGGTGAGCGACTGGTTAAAAAAGTTTGTCCGGAATATTCCGCCTTTCCGGCCAATATTTTCTGCTCAAAGCTTCATGTTTTCGTTTCACTTCTCTCTCTCTCTCTCTCTCTCTCTCTCTCTCTCTCTCTCTCTCTCTCTCTCTCTCTCTCTCTCTCTCTCTCTCTCTCTCCCTCTCCCTCTCCCTCTCCCTCTCCTCTCTCTCTCTTTCTTCTCTTACCTTTTTCTTTGTACTACCCCCGTTGGCAAACGCGCGAAAAAGCCCGTCGAGATTTATCCTTCATTTATCACCATCGGGAGCGTGAAGGAAAAAAAAGGTGCGCGAGCTTAACTTCACTCGTGAGAAACGATTTCTCACTCTCTTCTTATTGAGTAGTTCATTATCGTTTAGGAGTTCCTCTGTCGTGTTAGCAGCATTGGCCGGGGTCAGTAGTCGGATCGGTGACCGCTCGCGCACTGGTAGTGCAAGGGATAGCGAAAAACCCCAAGGAAAAATCCCAACGACGTACGAAGGAACATTGCAACAACAAAAAAGTGCTTTTGGCAGTTCGAAATTTCTGCCAGGTCGAAGTTAAGGAGGTTGGAGCGTTAGCCACAATCGAAGATTAAGTTTTTTAAAAATATAGTTTATTATCTAGACTATAATATATCTTTGCAAATTTTTTGAATTTTTTTCACCACCAAACAACAGAGATAAAAAATAGTTCTATGTATGTAATTTTACGTGCGGTTAGATGGGCAAGGTGTTTACCCTACGGGTAGTGTAATTTTTGTTGGCCATTTAGCAGCAAGATAAACTATTTCTAACAACGGATCAACGCAAAGTAAACCTTTGTAAACATTTAGAGAAAAAAACCATCTTGCGTGTCGTAAATCATATATATATATATATATATTAGGGTGTGCGGAAAAAATCGATACTTTTTTTTCGGTTGCATCCACCAAAAAAAGGTGAATTAAGGTAAAAAATGAAGAATCCTCGAAGGAGAGCTCACAAAAAAATTATTTCGAATGGCGCATTGCATTTGAATATTTTCCATAAGAATAACCCAGGAAAATATTGGGATTTCTGAATGTGGTAGTGCAAATCATCAGGAAAAAATCACACAAAGATGTCATTAACATATTCTCATGGAGAAACGAATTTCCAACAAAGAAGTTTTTACGAATAATTAGCTCAGAACAACCGTTCAACTGGAATCACTGTCTGAAATTGAATTAATAGAAAAAAAATAATTCGAAAGGCTGTAAAAATCGAATTTTTCGCTTTACGAAAAAACTTTTTGGGGTTTTTTTTTGTAGAGAATGTTCTGCTCTATCATACAATTTGCATGGAATCGTTCTCAAAATATTTCTCTGATACAAAAAAGAATCAAGTACAACAAGAAATATAAAAGAAACGACGTCCATCATTGATCGTGTTTCGAAAAGTTTTATTCAATTAATTTGGTTTAATAAGATAAAATAATTTGTTTTTACATTATAATGCTTGATAATCATCGTTCCTTTTCTTAAGAGTCTATTTGTTGCAATTAGGGTATTTCTGTCGATGATTTTGCACTACGCCCAATAAATATTGTAGCTGCTCTTCGTTTTTTGTTAATGAACCGTTATATGCTTCTATCAAAGAGACACGACGTTCGGCTACGTTATTAACGACTTTTGGGTTAAAAAAATCTAAGCAACTTAAATAAATGGCATTTTCTGGCCATAATTCAATATTTACTCTCAAAAAATCATGAGGTAAATTGAATTGCTGGAAAAGAAATAAGGATTCTTGAGTGACGAAGTCGCTTATGTCTTTTTTCAGCACCATTTCCCAATCTTTTTTTTTAACAATTACTCATTCGGAAGGATTTTTGGATTTTTCTCGAGATTGCAGAGCTTGTACCATTTTTGCCTTTACACTTATCGGCACAGCATTGTCAAAAAACGACAAAGCAACAATTTTCTCGTTAAAGTACAACAAGTGACTAGCTAATTTTTTCGAGGCAGCCTCCCCTACTACAGGATTCACTTTGCAATAACGAATGAAATTTTGTAGCAGTGACAGATCTTGATTCGAGGCCAAAAGGAGGGGAAAATGTAGCGGTTTCCCGTTCGTGGCCTTAGTGTGAAGCTTGTGATTTTGCACTACGAGTGCAAAATCACTCGCAGCGTGTGCCATGGCGCGCACGTCGCTTAAATAAAAAATTTAATTTCGGACAGCGATACCACTTGAACGGTTGTTCTAAGCTAATTGTTCGTAGGAACTTTTTTTGTAGGGAATTCAATTCTCTATCAGAATATCTTAATGACATTTTTGTGAGATTTTTTTCTGAAGAGTTTCACTACGACGTTCAGGAGTGCCAATATTTTCCTGTGTTACTCTTATGGAAAGTATTCAAATGCAATGCGCCGTTCGAAATAATTTTTTTTTGAGCTCTCCTTCGAGGATTCTTCTTTTTTTACCTTAATTCACCTTTTTTGGTGGATGCAACCGAAAAAAAAAGTATCGATTTTTTTCCGCACACCCTAATATATATATATATATATATATATATATATATATATATATATATAGAGAGAGAGAGAGAGAGAGAGAGAGAGAGAGAGAGAGAGAGAGAGAGAGAGAGAGAGAGAGAGAGAGAGAGAGAAGAGAGAGGACCAGAGTGGACATTCTAAGGGAAATGAAAAAAAAAACAGTTATAAAATGTCATATTCAAACAATTTTTTTTGCTATCGGGTGCTAAATTTATCGTAGTTTAATAGTACATTCACACATTTCCAGTAAATCTTCAAAATCCAAATAATGAAACCATTTTTAAAACTCTGAGAAATGGTCGCTTTGCCCAGGGGGGGGGGGGGGGTAGCCTAAAGTGGATACGGCTTCTAGCGGGCACGTAGAAGGGAAAGCGAGCACCCTGTATTTTTCCTGAGATTAGCCATAAATAAGAAGAAAATAGGAAATCATATGGGGGAAAAAACTATGAATGCACTCACATATTTTATTGCAGACAAATCATTCTTATTATCATAAAAGAACAAAAAAGTAGGGTGTCTTCTTAACAGTCAGTGAACTTTATTTTTTTGGCAATCGTCACAGTAAAATTAAAGTTATTTAAATGAAGTATCAACTTCATTTCCCTTACCAATTTTTTAAACTAGGCATAGTGGGCACGTGCTCGCTTTGCCCTGCCCGCTTTGTCCTGCTGCGCTATTTGACGTTTTCACCAAACCAGACCAAAAAATCATTGGAATACATTCAAGCAAATATGAAAAAAAAACAAAGTGAAGTAGGCATAAAACAATAGTCACATTTTAGTATCGATCTACTTTACTCACAAATAGACAAAACACGATGTACATACTCTGCTTTTTTTTCAAAACCCATGGAACTTTATTTTTTTGCCACACGAGCCGCGCGTTCGGTCGCAGTTGAGCTTCGCGACTGCAGCAGGTCGGGCGGGACGGGTGCTCGCTTTGGCCCTCCTTCCCCTATCCAATGTTGAACCATCAAGGTTAGATGAAAGATTACGAATCTTGGCAGGCGAATGAAGAGCATTGCTGCCAACCTCACCGTCCGCGAAATTGCCGTATTTCGATTGGAGTAGAAAATCCATAAGTCGAACTTCCATAACCGAATATCCATAAGTCGAATATCCATAAGTGAGTATAGAGCAGAAATGAGTGCCAGAAATGGCGGGAGATAGAGGAAAAGTGAGTATAGAGGAACCCAAACAAACTCAAGCAAACAAAAAGTAAACCCAAATAGACCCGAACAAACTCACTTATCTCTACCGCCGGCTATTTCTGGCACTCATTTCTACTCTATACTCACTTATGGATATTCGACTTATGGGTATTCGTACTTATGGATATTCGACTTGTGAATATTCGACTTATGGATATTCACTCACGGATATTCGACGACAGTGGCCATATTTCGGCAACACTTAAGGGACTATACCAGTGTGAACGCTGAAAATTTGGGTGATTTTCGGGAATTTTTTGGAAGAAAAGTACTCAATTAAATGTTTCGGAAAATTGAGAATAGATATGGCTATATTTGACCAATATTACAAAAAAATTTCATAGAAAAATATTGTGATCCAAGCGACTTATGCGCTGCCTTCGGAGGCACCAGAAAAAAGTTCCTCCACTGTTGACATGATTCCGGCCGATTGATCAGCTGAAACCGAAAAAATAAAAAATGTCGTTAAACTGGAAGGTATTTCCTGTACAATGACGTAGGATTTTCGAAAAATATCAAAATCTAACAAAATGGCGTAGTTATGAAAAACGTCTGGTTTCTTGCCTATGAAATGGTCGTTTTTTTTAATGCCAAATCGTCGATTTTCATCCATTCAAAAATACTCTACGTCATTGGAGAGTAAATATATTCAAGAGTACTCAGTTCAAATTGCAAGTCAATCGGATAATTGCTCTTTGAATTACAACGTCAGCAAATTTGAAAAATCTAATTTCGAGATAATCGCGTTTAAAGATTTAACTCTCGATTTTTGCAAGATAAAACGATTAGAGATACGGCCTTGAAATTTTTACAGGAAATTCTTGACAGTATAGACTGCCGAAAAAGGCAAAAAAAAATCGATTTTTTGAAAGTGTCACACTAGTATCTTAGTCACACTAGTAATCTTAGGAATGATTCAAATTAAGGCACACTCCAACGCTATAAATTTTAGAACTGACGTCAAAAACTAAGCTCAATTTACAACTCTATAATATAATTATTAAAACATTTTACAGTATTAACCGCACATAATCATTTTTAATTATTGACACTATAAACTAATGAATACACTGACACGATAAACTCATTTTTAATGATATTATCACTAATCTTAAATATCCCTACCCTGACACATCTATTTTATTTTCCTTGACACGTCACTGCCTAAATGATCTCACCCCCCCCCCCCCCCGATTCACCGTACAGACACTCGAATAAGCTTTAGAAAATTACACACATCTCAGTTTCTCTCGAACCCTCGTTGACCACAAAACTCATCATGTAGGAGAAAAAATATTGTAAATTTCGAGTTTTTGCTCATTTAGAAAGGAAAACAAATTCTTAAAAACTAATCTCAATAGGTAATTATCGTAGTCCTGGGATTGTAAAATATTTTCACTTACAAAACACAAAACTCTTTTATAATTAATTATCCGCCACAGACGAGGGAAATCGCCGATAAGCGAGAATACCTTATCGATTGAGTACTTTCTCACCAAACATTATTTACATCCATAAATAATCTTCTACAAAATAACCTTCCTAATATCTGCAAAAACTTAAAATATCAACAATATCGAGGTTAGTTACATCACACATTTCATCTCTTTGTTACTTCATAATAGAATAACCCTCTCTCTCACACTTCGCACATCTCAAACACTAACACATAAAAATAAATAAATCAACAAACGAAAATTTGTTCATACTATATTAACATAATTATAACCAAAACACAACTAACAGAATTATTATACAAAACGACATAAAACTTGTATAACGGAACCATGACCAAAAACGCTCATATATATAATTTTGTCAAACATTATTGTAAAAAAAATGTGTATCACAATGTATACAGAATAAAATAACTTCTGAAGAGGACCCGAACCGAGGGCCGAAACGTAAAAGGAAAACATCCTCTAGTTCCATTGCTGACTTTGGAATAACCTTCGTTGGCCGGACCGCAGCCGAATCCACACGATCAACTTCACACTAGTATGGCCCCTTAATATCAATTACTGGTAATCATAACTAATCCCGTGATATAAATAAGCATAATTATAATTGCCTCAAAATTTAATTCTAAGTTCTATAAAACATTCGCTGTAGTAGCTTTTTTGTAATACTCATCGATAATGTTATACTTTATCAAGTTCGTAGTAACACAAAAGTTTTTCTTATTTACGTAATAAAAATATAAAAATCCAGATTTTCGCCCTTTAATTACATATTTTAACAAAAATTAGCATCTACGCAATAAATTTACACCTCGTATTTACACCTCGTCTGAGGTTCATTGAACAAAGAAAAAAGTATAAACCGTCATTTGAGTAAACTGGATCGCTCCGTCCTTAATTCATCGTTGCTTCGATTGCAAAATTAATTGCATCAATTATAAGTAAAAAACGTGCTTGTTTTTCTTGGCTCCAATCCAATTTGCTCGGTGATCGAGAATCAAAGCGCGGACTGAAGACCGTCCGGTTCGCTGCAGCGCATTCTTCGGCGTCTTGGAAAGCTCTCGCGTCGAGTGCGCGATGGAAAACTCTTGTTACCGCGAGGTGAGAAGTCAACGAGTGGCAATCGTCGATCCTAAAGAGACGAATCGAACGTCGGGAACGCGGCGACGAGAGATCTCGAGGATAGGCTGCTCGAGACATACTACCAAAGTTCGTAATTTCTTCGAGTCCACGTCGAACGATGAAGCGAGAAGGAATCTCGGGCTATTGTGATGTCGTAATCAGCAAACTTCCTCGTAACTAGGCTATTTGCGTGCAAGTTCGTCGAATCGGTGATTGCTCCACAAAGGTCTTGATAATCTACCACGGATTGTCGAGGGAAAAAACTCGAAGATTTTCCGCGAGTTCCTGCGAAGAAGTGAAGTTTTTAACGAAACAGATCGACTTTCAATATTTTTTTTTCATAAGAGCATTTAGTACAGTCGTGCTGTATATTGAAATCGAAATTCTAGTTTGCCTAAAAATCGGGGTGCATGGTTATTTTTAGGGGATGAAAGGGGATGGGGGTGGATTAATGCCAAAGTACAACCCCTACGAGGTCGGCGCCGGGAGACAAAATGTTCAGAAAAGTCCGGGCTTTATTTTTGTCCACAGCACCGAAGTCGTGAAAGTTCATTTTGGGGATGGAAAACTGGGGTGAAATTTTGAAAAATCACTTTTAATTCGATAACTCTTTAGAAAAAATTCATACAACTTTTGTTCAAATGGAAACCTTGTAGCGCTTGGAAAGACGCGTCGATCGAGTTTTTGATCATCCTTCTGTAATATTTTCACCCTCTAAAAAATGGTTGAAATATAAAACGCAATTGTTTATTGAATAACTAAAAAACAATTGATTTTTTGGGGATGGTTTAAATACACGAAATGTAGAGAATAATTTTCCCTATATTTTTGTTTCTATGGGCCACCCTTAAATTTTGCTTTTTCCAACCCCTCTCGGAACTTGAAAATTCAAAATGAAATTCTGGGAAAACTATTGACCGAAAAAAAGAGATACGAGTTTGGCGCTTTGGACAGAAATGTAACTGAGGGTTCAAGCTACAAATTGTTCCACGGCGCCAAATTCGTGCGGTCAACAGTTTTCCGAGAAAATCATTTTTTATTTCCAACCCCCGAGACGGGTTGGAAAAAGCAAAATTCACGGATAGGCCATACAAACGAAAATACAGGGAAAATTATTCTCTACATTTCGTACATTTAAGCCATACCCGAAAAATCGATTATTTTTTAGTTATTCAATAAACAATTTTTTTGGTATTTCAACAATTTTTTTGATCGCGAAGATATTATTAGAGAGTGATGATCAAATACACGATGCACGCGCCTTTTCAAGAGCTACAACGTTCCCGTTTGAACAAAAAGTGTACGAATTTATCCTAAAGAGTTATTGAATGAGAACTGATTTTTCAAAATTACACCCCACTTTTTCACCCCCAAAATGTACTACCACGACTTCGGCGCTATGGACAAAACTAAAACACGGATTTTTTTCAACGTTTTGTCTCACGGCGCCAACCTCGTAGGGGTTGTAGTGTGACATCAATCCACCCCCATCCCCTAAAAAATCCGTGCAACCCCGATTTTTAGACAAGCTTGGATTTAGCACCCGCGGCACTTACAGAAGCACCTGTCAAAAAACTGGCCTTCTAATTTTTTCAGATTACGGGGTTTTCCAGCGACAGCACGACTGTACTAATTGAAATGCTGGGGTCCGGATCTTACACACAATTGATATTGAGTCTTGAGCAGGCTTGAGTTTTTTTTTTAAACGGAAAAATATTTGTAAACTATGGAGTTATTATTGCTTAAACAAAGTGCCGTTGTTGCTGCATGGCCAATTGGTGCAGTCGGTCTGGCAACTGGGGTAATCTTAAATGAAAAATTTAAAAAATGTACTTTTAGTATAATAATAAATATTTTCCGTATGGCCGGATGCTTTTTTTTAATTTTGAAAATTACGAAAATGGCAAGCTGCAGAAAAAAAGCTAATTATTTCCCAGTAAATTGATTCAAATAATTTGTTATCAACAAATGTATAAACATATCAAAAAATGATCCAGTCAATTTGAAGCAACTCGAAGGCAAAAAAGGTAAATTCTAACGAAGCGGTTCGCTGTAGCTCAAAGATCTGACGCTTCACAAAAATCGTTATAACTCAGTGAATTTATGGAATTTTCCCAAAATCTTTGTTGCAAAAGTCAACAACTTAGGCTATAAAACTAAGCAACGAAAAATCGTATTTTTTCGAATTTGCAGCTTAGCCACTACGACGGGCCGAAAATGTCGATTTTTCGAAATTTCGAAAAAAGTTATCTCATCAAGCATACATTAAATTTATTTCGTGTAAATCTTTTATTTTAAAAGATTAAAAATCATCAACATTATTGATGGATAATAAAGCATCGCCATAAAAAATGTGGTCCAACGGCCGGATCGATGACTCGTCAATGGTTGGTCTGAAAAATAAAAATGGGAAATGTTTAAAAAGAGTGTAATTTGGCGAAATATTTACTTATATTCGACGGCTTAAAATAATACTAAATTGCCAACAACAAAAAAATGGCTACGTGCAATAATGACTACTGCAATTACGAAAATGTTAGTTTTTCAAGATTGAAAGGTGGACAATTACAGCCAGAGTTATGATTCCGGCCAGGTCGAAAAAAGTCGTTTCGATAAAAACGCGATTGATAGTTTTAGTGTTCGCAAATCGTTGCGCTACCTGCTTTCATTAAATCGCTCGCAGTCCAGTAAAAGAGACGAAAACCCAGCACTTTTTAGCGTAGAATATGATTTTTTGACTGAAGGTAGATGGTTGTATACTGAAAGTAATCCCAATTGAATGTTGCCCCTCAGCTCGCCCCAACCTTAAGAAATAGGGGTTGAAAACTTAAAAATCGCCGCATCTCGTTAATTAATAGCCCGATGAAAAAATGTTTCAAAGAAAAACACGAGACCACCACTGACCCAGAGAAGGACGCAGCGATATGTCTACTCCGCTCGCACACGCATCAACCCCGAATTTTCGAATCGTTTTTGTGCCGCTATTTTCAGAGATAGGGGGTTGGACGTCACATAACTTTATACGAATTTTATTATTCCAAACAACTTTTGTTTGAAATATTTTTTGATCGGGCTAGTAATTATCGAGATACGGCGATTTTTAAGTTTTCAACCCCTATATCTTAGGGTTGGGACGAGTTGAGGGTCAACATTTTATTGGGGTTACTTTCAGTATGCAACCTACCTACCTTCAGTTAAAAATTCATATTCTACGCTAAACAGTGCTGGGTTTTCGTCAGTTTAACTGGACTGTTGGTCAATTTTCAATATTTTAAGGCGGGATACACATTTAAACAGGAAAAAAATGAGCAATATAGAGGGATTTTTTAAACTAAGAAATAATTATTCTACAATAATCAAATTTTAGGTATATTTTAATAGTATATTTAAGTTTACAGAACAATTTTTTAAAATTAATTCATCATCTGAATGACGGAGCTGTGGCAGAGTGTTACAGCAAGGTCGCCGCAAGAGTTTCAAATCGGCGTGTAATCTAGCTTCCCGTAGACTTTGATTTGCGAAAAAATTCAAACATTCTTTTCAGATAGAACATGTTATTTATAAAAATTTCATTACATATATGGAACTTTTAGCTGTCGAAATGTTACCTTACTTGTGCAAAAAAGCTTTAATTAATAGAGAAAAAAATTATTTAATCAGCAACGGTGACCCGACTTGACGTCTCGTGGTAACTGCTTATTGTTTTTTGCTAAGACGCGCCACTTCATGCGTGAGGGCATAAAAAATCCAAAAACTGTCGCATCTCAAAAAGTAAAGGCCTTTCAGGTTCCTCAGAAAATTTCTTACAAATAATAATTAAAGAAAAAAATTAATTAATTATTTCTTAAAAAATACGGTGTTCGATCATTGGGACATAGAAATTGCAGTGTGTCCCAATTATTGAACACTTGAATTCTCCAAGATGGCGTCATTAAACCCATCAAAACATCGAGACAGTTAACGTGTGACAGATCGTGTGAATCGGATTTATTCAAACAAAAACTGTAAGTTCCTGAATGAACTTACCTTTATTCTTTTAATAATAACTCTAAGAACGTCAAATATATTTTTGATTTGTATTTTCGTGCAATAAACATAAAATGAAAAGTAAAAAAAGAATATAACCTAAATGTAACCTAAAAATACGAATGTAATGTTCAATATTTTTTGCTCTCCGATATTTCAGGGTGTCAAGCTGCGACAAAATCAAACAAAAACAGGACATAAAAATGAGGAAGTTGAAAAGAAAAATAAAATAAAGTTCGAGTTGAAAAGCAAAAATAAATCAAACGCGAATGAACCAAAAACCTGTCAAAAGAGACTAAATATATATTTTTGTATTTTTACATGATTAATAAACGATTATTTAAGTGTTTGATTTTGCTTTTATTTATTAATATTGTACCCAAAATAATATTTTCAGAACGGAAAAAGAATTCTCGAAAGTGTTCAATAACTGGGACATGCCTGTTCAATATTAGGGACATAGGCACTTCCAGTGTTCAATAATTGGGACATTTGCATGCTTCACATTGTTATTCTTTTTTTTTCATTTGAAATTATTTAAAAATAATTTGAAGGGTGATTTTTCGAAAGTAAAAATATCAAAGTATCATTTGAACATGAAAGCGATGGTTTTTTCTTGATTTTATATATTTTTCTCACCGAATTCAATCCCCCAGATCCTTAGCTATTCAATAATTGGGCCATTTATCTTACGCCGCACACGATAAAAAATCCCACCGTAACTTGAATTTTTTTTCGCATATTCTTGAATATGTCAAATATCTATACTTTGATAAAATGCGAAAAAAATAGATTTTTATGCCCGTCGCAGTAGTGTCTCGCCTTAAGGGGTTAGGCCACTCTAGCGGCCGAAAAAATAGGGGTTTAGGGGATTTTATTCAGAAAAACTACGAAATAAATCGAGATTACCAAAAAGGGTGTTTATCCTACATATCAGTGACTGTATACAATAACTTTTTTGAAGCGATTAATTTCAAAATGGTGGCTGTACAGCGTTTATCTAAAAACTGCATTTTTAACCCTTAATAGTCACACTGGGTCTATGGGACCCAAACAAATTATTTTCATGCCGTACAACTTTTGTTTCCCAATAAAACGTACATTTTTTTATATGCGTGAGCGTTTAATTATTTCCTTCTAAATCGCACCTGCGTTGGATGAAATAAATAGACACTTTGAAAAGTTCACAGAAACCGCTATGTCTATTTCAAAGTACATTGTTTCCATATTATAAAATCATTTTTTTGTGAACAATTACAAGAGTTACAGCAATTTATGTAAAAAAAAGTCATTTTTCACGTTTTTTTTTTGCATAATTTTTTTGCTTATTTAAAATTTAATTTTTCATTTCTAACCAATATCCTTTTATTAAACAAGGTTCAAATTATACCTCACTATTTTTTCATATCTCTCAATGCATTATTTCATTATTTATAACAATTTAAAAACGCCTGGGTCCCATGGACCCAGTATGACTATAACGTGATTCTAGCTAAGTGTGACTACGAAGGGTTCAGTTGGCCGGAAACATAACTCATACAAGTTTCAACCGATTCACTTGAAATGTTGAATATATCTTGAAAAATACATTGTCTATGGAAGTACGTAGGATTTTCTTTTATATTGCATAGTTCATTTGTTATTAACAATTATCTAACGAAATTTTTCACTTTCCAAAAATTTGCCTAAAAATCGTCAGATAATTGTTAATAGCAAATGAACTATGCAATATAAAAAAATCCTACGTACTTCCATTGACAATGTATTTTTCAAGATATATTCAGCATTTCCAGTGAATCGGTTGAAAATTGTCTGCGTCATGGTTCCGGCCAACTTAAAATGCAGTTTTGACATAAACACTGCACAGCCGCCATTTTGAAATTAATCGCTTCAAAAAAATTATTGTACGCAGTCACTGGTATGTATGATAAACACCCTTTTTTGTAATCTCGATCTATTTTGTAGTTTTTCTGAAAAAAAATCCCCAAAAAGCGTATTTTTTCGGCCTCTAGAGTGGTCTAAGGCCTGAATTTACTATTTCAAGTACAAATTTATATTTGTGATAAAAAATCGCTATTTTTTCCTGTTAGCTGACCAAACTGGGCGAAGCGATGGGTGATGTCAAGTCAGCGACCAAAGTCCCCCCCCCCCCCCCCCCGACCTTCCAGGCCCCAAGGCATCCGGATGACCCTAGAAACGTCGTCTGCAATTATTTTAACCGCAGCCTGTCAATTATTCGAAGCGTTTATCCATTCGGGCGACAGCCATGCGCGCTTTCGGTTGACGATCACTGTGTTATTTTTCGGCGAGGAGCAATCAATGCAAATGCTCATCTAGATTTTCGGCGAAGGGACGCGCGAGGGCCTCGCGCGCGGTGAAGTTATTACAAGGGTCTCGGAACACCGCTGAGGATGCGTCTCGTGGGGCGAGGTATATAGCTGCGGTAAAATAGCCCGGCTACCGGTTCTTTTTTAGCTTTTAACGATCTACGTGTGTCACGGCGGAGTGCGGAGTTGTTTTTCTTTTTTACGAGCCCTTTCCTCGCTGCAGTCGAGGCTCATGGTGAACAGGTCGTCTCGTCGAAAGAAAACGACTGGCTGATGTGTTTTATACGTGGTACGCTCGGTCCACGAGGCTGCTAATATTACGAAGAAATTATTACACCTTAAGGGCGCTTAGGACGGCGCCAAGGCTGGCTCAATCTGCCAACGAGATGCAATTTGTGCTTCTCGAATCGCGCGACGATAATCGCATCGAACTCGCTTCCCATTGGAGCACGTTGAGCAGCCTTGGCCCGGAACAATAGCCGGATGGGTGACCGCTCCTCGCTCAAGGGCGAGGCCATACAGAAGGAGCGTTGGAAATGAAATTCATTTTTCTATTTTTCCAGTCGGAGTATCATTAACTATATTTTGTAATTTATTTTTATTGTTTTTTTATTTATACGTAGGAGTATTTATTTTTTGGAACATGAAATTATTTGCCACTTTTGTCAATTTATTGCCTGAATCCTATCATTTTTTTTTTAATTCAAATAGAATCTATTTAAATCAAATTCTTTGTTTCAAAGATGTGTTTTTATTTGTTTCAGCTATTTAAAAAAAATATTAAACATATTGAAATTGAACGAATAGAGATTTGCTTGCAATATACACCATGATCCAAGATATTTAGATTTGTACTTTATTTTAATAGGTGTGCGATACTGACCTTGAACGACCTTAAACGACTTTGACCCCTAATGTTTTTCATGCGGCTTAAGGTGCTCCACAATATGGTTGAAAGAAAAATGTACCGTTCCATGAAAAAAAGTGGAGGTGACCTTCACAGTGCGTCAGCGCCTCCAACGAAATAAAAAAAAATGGTCGCATTTGATGGCCCCTTCCATACCGTACAACTTTTGTCTGGAATATTTTTTTGTGACATCGATAATTACCGATTTATTTCGGGTAGCAGAGATAAAAGGGACACCCTGTATATATATATATATATATATATATATATATATATATATATATATATATATAATTCCTCTCTCTTAATCCTCTCTACCCCCACCTCTCTTTGATGTGTGTGCGTTGCAATAAAGACAGACCATTATTTCAATCAAATAGAAAAATTGTTGACTCTATGAAAATTGTATTTAATTTAAATGAAAAAAATTAAACAGAGGCATTTAGTGGTTTCAACTGAATTGTTTTCAGAACAAATAAGATCAAATTACAGATTTATTACGATTAAATAAAATATTTAGTTATTAGACGATATTAAATAGATTTCGATGTGAATAAAGAAAATTGTTTAAAATAAATCATTCCAATAATAGAATGTAATAGGAAAAAAATTGATTTCGAAAAAAATGTAGTTAATATGAATTTTAAAAATCAAATAGACGTGGTTATTTAATATCAATAGAATTTTTCTGTCAGTGCAGGCACTCCTTTCCGTTAGTTCATAATCCAAGAACTTCTTTTGATTGACGGGAAATTTTCCATTGTAAGGGAGAACGCCCTTTCTTTAGAAACTGCTTTGTTCTCCAGCTGGAACATAAATTTAACAAACGACTCTCTGAGCCTTCGGATCATGGATTTCTTTCACTGCGTATGGTAAGCCTGCTCGGATTTAACGTTCCTCACTATCTCTCCCTGTCTTCCCTCTCTCGCAGAGGGATCTGAAGGGAACTGAAGCTCCAGAGCATGAATAAACCAATGTTCTCTCTATCTCTGTCCAAAATGGAAAGACATAAGCTCCGATATGGTTCGCCACGTGCTATTAAACATCGAGCCGGACTCTCGTGAGCGATAAAACGATTAGAGCCGGTGTACAGCCAGTGGCCAGGCGCCTGCCGATATACTTCCATATCGGCACCCAGAGCGAGAATTTACTTCGACCCTACCGGAGTCCGTTTGAGCCGACGTAATTCGCTTTTTAAATTTATGTAAGACGAAAAATGTCTGAAATTTCTTCAATTTCATTCTAAGTCAATTTTTATTCCTGATCGTGCTACTTAGATCGAAATTAATATCTCTTTTTGATTGCACAATTTAATTCTGACGTTATTTCTATTTCTGACTCCGCAGTTCAGTTCTAAGTTATTTGCATTCCATGTCTGATTCTGCGATTTAATTCTAAATTACTTTCCATTTATGATTTTGCAATATCATTCTAAGTCGATGTTCATACCTGATACTGCAATTCAATACTAAGTTCATTTGTATTCCTAATCATGCTACTCAATTCCGTGTTAATTGCTATCTGCGATTCTGCAATTTAATTCTAAGTTAATTTCTATTTCTGAATTCGTAATGTAATTCTAAGTTACTCATCTTTTCTTATTCTGCAATTTAATTTTAAATTAATTTATATTTTTTATTCTGCCGTTTGATAATTTATTATTTATTTTGTACTTTAATTCTGTTGATTTTTATTTCTGATTCTTCAATGAAATTCTAAGTTAACTTCCATTTCAGGCTTTGTCATTTAATTCTAAGTTAATTTCCAATTCTGATTTTACAATTTAATTGTAAGATTTTGTATCAGGTACGTATAGAAATGAGTGAATGAGCGAGGCCAAAGGACCTCAAAGGAGTCAAGACCACTCGACCACCACTCTTAAGGGGTCTTCTCACTTTAGACGCTAAAAAAAGCTATTTTCATTTTTTTTTTGATAGGCTTATAGAAGTTGAGAAAAAGGTTGTTACACTTAATAAATACATTTTCGTAATACATTTGAAAAAATGATTTATTCAAGTCACTATTTATGGACGAAAATGGTAGTGGAAAAAATGTCCTAAAAAAATTGTAGGTTTGCGCTGTTGATGAAATCTCGGTGATGGATCATCCGGAACAAAGAAAAACCAAATGGTTTTAGATTCTGTATGTTACTGGCTATAGCGCATATCCTACAATTATTTATATATGCAAAAATAACAAAATGGCGGATATTTATCGAAAAAAAATACAAAAGAACGTGTCTTCACCGTTTTTGGCAAAAAAGTAAATATCAACATTGAAAAAAAATCCTCAATATGCGCTATAGCTATAGTTTTAAAGAATATGTGGTTAAAATTTCATAAGGATCGGTTCAGTAGTTTCGAAGTTTTTATCAACAAGCCGTCGAAAAACGTTTCGAGAAAAACGCGTTTAAAGTTTGTTTGGGTTACATAAATACATTAATTTTTTTAAATATATTTCGAAAGTGTAACAACTTTTATATCAATATCTATAATATAAACCAATCATAAAAGTTCATGAAAAGAGCCTTTTTTAGCGTCTAAAGTGAGAAGATCCCTTGAAAAGCTCCTTTTTAGCTCCGAGAGTGCTCCCTTTCGGGTCGCGTCACTCCAGCGATCTTGGCATTGCAATTGAACGCACAAGTGTGTTCATCACCGATTCTTCGTCGAGTAGATTCGACTCTCGGAAACAAAAGATTTCAGTGACCCGAATAACGTGCGGCTCGAGGCAGCGCCTGAAATAATCTCGACTGCTCTCGCACGGCTGGCCAACGAAAAAACGAGCAGGAATATATGAGAAAAGTGCAGTGAGAAGCTCTGTTCTTCATTTCGTCGCGAATCCGATGGAGCTTCGGAGAAGAACACGGCGATGACGAGGACGCGGAGAACAAGACGGAAATATGGTAGACCGGACGTTCGTGACGGCTGCCCTGGTTCAGTAGTTTCCCGCCCTTTATTGTTTAAAGGGCCTGTATAAGCTTGAAAGTTCGGAAATACGATTTTCTGCATAGGGCCTAGTTTTATAGCCTAGGGTCTTAACTTCAATTTGCGCCAAAGATTTTGCAAAAATTCCAAAAATTTACCGAGTTATGAAGATTTTTGTGAAGGGTCGGATCACCCGACTGCGATTCACCCTTATTTTTTGCGTTTTTCTCGTAACCATGAAAGGGTGTAAGTCGTACCTCAAAATCTCTTCGTCTGGACTCGCTTAAAATTTGTACAGAGCATAGTTAATCACATTTTTTATCGTAAGGCCTGAGGATTTATCAGTATGATCATCCATTCGTTAACAATAAATTATTGGAATTTTTTGTTAGTTGCAAAGTAATTAGTACCTACTCAACGACCCCATTTCCACCCCACTTTGAAAATTACGCAATGCCACCGGACTTACTGACAGTCTCGACGCTTTTTAGGATTCCGTGGCCACTGGAAACCCATGCCATTGTAGTGTGCATCGTTGAAACGCAATAAAAATCAATATTTGGAAATTTCCAAAATGTTATTTTATTTCTTTTTTAGGATCCTCACTTAACGAGGCACAAACTAAATCCGTAAAATGTGATTTTGAATAAAAATAAAAGTACAGAGTTGAAAAGAGTGTTCGTTCCATTCCAACGATGCGAACATCAACCCCATCGAAAAATAGAATTCACCCAGTATTTTCAAGTAAAATCATTGCAGTTGGCATAAAATAATTAGTTTCGGAAAAATAAAAGAAAAACGATTTTACATTTGACAAGGTCCTTTCTGCCACATTCTCGACAAACTTTAATTGTTATCGGTGTTTGCGAAATTTTGTTGCTGATGAATGGCACTTACAAGGCAAACGCTTTTTAACGGGAGATGTACACCTAGATAGATGGTCGAGGTCGAGGATTTAGAAGCTACGAACATTCCGTCGACCGTAGAAGACCTACACTATGGGCCCGGTATCGATGATTCCATGTAAGTTGACAAATTTCATGATTTATTCATTCCCAAATATTCAAACGCGTTTTTCTCAAAACCACGTTTTTCAAATCGGTCCCCAAAATTTCTCGAAAACCAATGAACCGATTGCCTTGAGGTTTTTTGTGGTTATTGTATACACCATTATCTAGTACTTTTCATAGGTTTTTTTTCCGTTACTTAGTTTTTATTTTATAAGCAAAATAATAACTAATTGTTGGCCCAAAAATCACTATTTATGTTCAAACGTCCGCCATTTTGTCATAAATCGATATTTTCAAAATCGGCTGTGACAAGTACTAGATTATAGTATCTAATTTAATAATCTTGTTGTTTTTTTTTCAGATGATTTTTGAAGAAACCCCAGTGGGTACCGTATACGCAGATTTTTTTACGACGCTCCAAGGATCATACAATATCCTTGTATATTTTTGATATTTTTAAATAAAAAAAATTCAACATATTTTTGAATGTATATACTTTTAGATAATTAACCCCAATCCGAAATTTCAAATAGTTTTCCTTGAAAAAATTCACAAAAATGATTTTTTTTCCGGCTCCTAAGTGTATATCTCCCCTTAAAGCAGTGAAGTTTCAATCCAGTATGACAATTGTACCTACTCAGCTAATTCATCGCAAATTGTACTTTGTGACGGGCCGAAAAAGGTCGTTTTTACGAATTCTTTTCGTCTACGAAATTATTCATTTGGCATTTGGTGAAAAGTTATGTTATTAAGCATACATTAAAAATATTTCGCGTAAATTTTTATATAAAAAAAAATGTACAACCTGATTGAGGTATAAAGAGCCTCTGTATAAAAAATGTAGTCCAACGGCCAAATCAATAACTTGACAATGGTTGCCTGAAAAATACAAATAATTTTTTTTTTTTTTTATAATCTATATAAATATAATACTTTTTCCAACAAAACGTAGCAATTTTTCTCAAAAAAAATCCACGAAATGGCGGGTGTTCAAAACACGAAGTGTAACTTTGGCGAAATTGTTTCTTATATTCGGGGATAGAAGATACTAAATTTTGAAAAACGCTTACGTACAACGATAGCTACTGCAATGACGAAAATGTTGGAGTCTTTTTAATTGAAAATCGGGCAATTATAGCTAGAGCTATGATTCAAGTCAGGTCGAGAAAAGTCGTTTCGAGAAAAACCCATTGAAAGTTTTAGCATGCGTACATCGTTGCGCTACTTGCTCTCACTGAATCGTCTGTAATTTGATCAATTTTTAGCATTTTAACTTGACATTTTTTCACATGTTCTTGAATACGTACACTTTGAGAAAATGCAAAAAATCGATTGTTTACCCGTCACAGTGATGTCTCGCCTCAAATTTCAACGTTTATAGTATTTTTTAGACTTATGGGAGTTTTCTCGTACCATAAGAGCTTAAGGGATGAAAGTAAGTCTCGACATAAGTGTCGGTCAGGCGAGGTCGCCTTCCTCGAGGCGATCTATCAAATGACCAAACGGCAGTCCCTTTTCCAGCCACACACACACACACACATACACATCTACACCGATTGGAGGTACGTGAACAATTTCGACGCTTTCCATTTACCATCGACTCAATCGCCTCGTCCGACCGACCGTTTAATAAGAATCCTCCGCAGCGATGTATCGTCCTGAGAATTTTTCAGCAATGCCGATTCCACCCGTTATATGGGTCGCCTAAAACTCTTGCGTACATGCGAAAATTGCGGCGGTGCGGTCAACCGGTCGAAAAATCGTGAGAAGGGAGCTAATATGTCGTTGATAAACGAAAATAACAAAAAGTTATTCAAACATTTGTTGAAAGTTTCATTTAAAGCGCGACTAATTTTCCAGAAATCACCTGTGAGCTGCACAAGACGCAAGCTTGGGGCCCAAAAAATCAGTCGATTTTCAAGATTTTTTTCTGATAAGAATATTGGGATGACGGGGTAGTGGATTTACTCACAATTCATACATAGCCTTGCCGAAATTGAGTTTTTATTGCATTAAAAAATATTGATAAGCAATGCAGTTATTATTATTTGAACGAAGACCCGTAGTTTCGGCATGGAGAAATTGGTGTAGGTGGTAGTGGCAATTAGCATGATCTGAAAGGAGAAATAAAATAATTTACTCCTAAAAGTAAACATCACATCAGTGTCTACCTTTTTTTTGAAATTTTGTTGAAATTCATTTTTATGATAAATTATTGAGAACTAAACACGTGTTTTTTTTTTATCGGCGGAAAAACGGCTTTGAGGGGGGAAACCACGCCTCCAAGTGAGGTATGTCCCCTCGATTTTTTTTTTTTTCAATACGTCTATAGTGAATTTTGCATCGCCTTAAAGTCTTGATTTTTGTTTGATTCAAATTGGTGGACTGCATATGGGTGAAACGGCAAAATCATCCCTCGACATGCTTTTCTTCAAGTGGTGGTTTCCACCCTTAAGGGGCTATACCAGTGTGAACGCTGAAAATTTTAGTGATTTTCGGGCATTTTTTGGAAGAAAATTACTCGATTAAATATTTCGGAAAATGAAGAATATATTTGGCTATATTTGACCTATATTACATAAATTTTTCATCGAAAAATATTGAGATCCAAGCGACTTATGCGCTGCCTTCGGAGACGCCAAAAAAAAAAGTTCCTCCACTGCTGACATGATTCCGGCCGATTGAGTAGCTGAAACCGAAAAAGAAAAAATGTCGTGAAACTGGAAGGTATTTCCTGTACAGTGACGTCGGATTTTCGAAAAATATCGGAATCTAACAAAATGGCGTATTTATGGAAAAAAGTCTGTTTTCTTGCCTATAAAATGGTCGTTTTTTGTGAATGCCAAATCGTCAATTTTCATCCAATCAAAAATATCCTACGTCATTGTAGAGTAAATATATTCAAGAGTACTCAGTTCAAATTTCAAGTCAATCGAATAATTTCTCTTTGAGTTACAATGTCAGCAAATTTGAAACATCTAATTTCGAGAAAAACGCGTTTGAAGATTTAACTATCGATTTTTGAAAGTTAAAATGATATTGATATAAATTATATAAATAATAATGATATTCTTGAAAGTATAAACTGTCGAAAAAGACACAAAAAATCAATTTTGTGAGTGTCACTCGGTATAGCCCCTTATAATCTTTTTTCCGCCGATGAAAAAAATTCGTGTCTAATACAATGCTCGATCGAAATACTAAAACTTTCCTATGACCGGGTACTTTTTTGTTATTTTGATAATTATGAAAATGAAAAGCTGTGGAAAATACAGTTCGACTTTCAACCAATAAAAATGACTTTAATTGGTTGTTAGTACCAAATGGATAAACATATTTACAAAACTATCCGTCCGATAGAAAATATTACGAACTCCGTCCGAATAGATTTTCAAATACGACTTAAACCCTATTATGAAACACAGTCTCGATTTTTTTTAACTCAAAAAAGGGGAAATCGCGGTGGGCGATCTCTTTTTCCAAAAAAATCACAATTCGGCCAATTATCCCAATGTTTATAAAATCTTCGTCTCAAATCGAAGTTGAGAGTCTCGCTTATAAAACTATGCAACAAAAATCGTATTTATGAAATTTTAAGCTTATGCAAAGCCCTTGAGTATACAGCCACAACGTTAAACATACAGATACCTCGGTTACCAAGAACCACGTGCCCCGGTCAAAATTTGCTGGTGCAATTTAATCGACTTTTCCCCAAGCGATTCAATGCCTCCAATTTCTATGCACTTTCCTCGTTTATTGCTCAACCGTTCAGCCACAAGTCCGTAGCTTTTGAGCGACCTGTAGCACGTACCGGAACATACGTAATGGCCAGTGTACCGAAATTATCTTGGATTTCGAGGTATTTTGCTAGTACGGAATGCAGCATGTATACGTTTTGCATCCATCAGATTGATGTATACATATATATTTTGCGTGAGTTTACCCACAGGATTGCATAATACTAAACGAGCATATGCAGAGAATTCTCTCTCTCTCTCTCTCTCTCTCTCTCTCTCTCTCTCTCTCTCTCTCCACTCTCCGAGGGGGTTGCTCTTGTTGCAACAAAATGTCTTCTTCTCTCTCGTACCGGTCACAGGCTTAGGATGCGGCTGCAGCTCGTCAAACGATCCAATATTTATTAATTCAATGCGTGTACTCGTAAACGCGGAATTCTCTTTGTCGAATATCCAAATCAAGTAGGGACACCGATGATTGTGGAAAAAATTTCCCACTTATGCGTGCTGACTAATTTTAACACGACCGAAGCTTAATTCGAGTGCAGAAGGTTATTATTCAAAATTTGAATGAACAAAAATATATATGCGACGTCATTTCACGTAGAAAAAATATAATATCCATCCGAAAATAATGAATTATTGGAAACAGTATTATTTCGTGGGTATAATAATAACAATGCTACTAATAATACATGAGAATGAGAGAATAAATCAGAATGAATTAATAGAAATAAAAGAATATATATTTTGAAAATTAATAATAAAAAAATATAAATATAACGAATATAAAAAATTAAAAATAATTAAATTAAAAATTTAAAAAATTAAAAAATTTAGAATAATAAAAAAATATTAAGTGAAAAAAATTGTACTGCACTAAAGAAAAATGCCCGCGCAGAATTACAGTTGTTCGTCGATTGTTGATAGCAGACACTGGCCCTAACTTGTGAAGATAAAAGAAAATTCAATCAATGTAATCAAACGATTTGACACCTGAACGCTTCCGGGCACCAATTAATCCACTACTACTACCACTAATTTTGGTTTGATTTCTGTTTGGATATTTTTGGATAGTTTATACAGAGCGCCTCAAAATGATCTTACATTTTAATTTATAATTATTATTTTTTTCAAAGCTTCCATCTGTGCAGGGTCATTTTCCCTTAATACATTCCCCACGATATTCCACTTTATTATTCATCGTTTGATCACTGACGGCGGGCCGGAGCAATTTTTGTTGTTCGTTCGAATCGATCTCGTCAATACCGATGTCGATGAAAAATCGTCCGCTGATCACGAATCTTCTAGTCCCAAGGTGGCGGACGCGAAACATTTCGTCCAGCCTGGTTATTAGACAAAAATTTCCGGCCTGAGTTAAATTCGAGCTGGGGAAAGAGAGGACCCGAAAGTGACCACGAAAGTGGTCGTAATGAGATAATTCGATGCCATGAGATTCGAAATTATTTTGAGAACATTTTTTTGATAATTTCTATAGTAACACCGAGTGAGACGTCAGTACACGGATTGGTGTTTGCTTTGCGTAACACTCGAGGAAACGTCACGTCAAAGACGAAGGGACGTTGAACCAAGAAGGATTCGGGCTGACGTGTATAGTCGTATTGTCGAGTTACGCGCCAGCCAAACGTCGTAGTTTCGAGCGGTGTAACTACGCGTATACTCCTGCACTTACCGCAAACCGGACGTTTTTTCCTTTGTCGAGCGATGGGTCGTTGATCGCGGAGTGAATCTTTGTTTTATTCCAAACGCCTTCTGCACATTTCTGTGAAGAATGGATGTGCGGAGGATCTCGATTCACGGATTATGCCTAGTTGTAGCCATCAAAAAGCAGCTCATTTTTGGAATTTCCAAAATAGAAAATCGTGATGATAAATTTCTACAAAAATTAGGTATTTGAAAAAGTATCATATGAAAAACACTCGCATTTTCTTTGTGCAAAAGCATTTAATTACAATCTTATTATAATTATATAATTTAAATGTAAAAAGATCTAATTATAATTATATAATTTGATTATAAAGTATATTAGTTTAAGCTGTGGTTA
Organism: Ophion obscuratus; assembly: GCA_964007375.1. NCBI lineage: Eukaryota > Metazoa > Arthropoda > Insecta > Hymenoptera > Ichneumonidae > Ophion > Ophion obscuratus. Next base: position 21,348,963 of record OZ023317.1, read on the forward strand.
ATCGAAGGAATTTTCGAAATATCAAATAAAAACAAAATATCGCATGTTGAAAATAAGAATTCTTATTTTCGCGAAAAAAATTGAGCTTTTTCGTTTATCAGATCGAAAGTATACATCGGAAAAAAATCCTTCGATCAATTACCATAAATCAACATCCAAAAAAAAACCCTGAAAAATTCAGAGAGATCTATGCAGGAGTTTTTGAGATATCTTTCTCACCAGCTTTGAAAAATGTTCTTTCGTGAAAAAAAACGGTTAAGGGGACGTACCAGTGTGAACGCTGAACATTTGGGTGATTTGCGGAATTTTTTTGGAAGAGAAGTACGCAATTAAATGTTTCGGAATATTAAGAATATATTTGGCTATATTTGACCTATTTTACATAATTTTTTCATATAAAAATATCGAGATCCAAGCGACTTATGCGCTGCCTTCGGAGGCACCAATGAAAAAGTTCCTCCCCTGCTGACATGATTCCGGCTGATTGAGTAGCTGAAACCGAAAAAGGAAGGAAGGAAGTTTCGGAAAATTGAGAATATATTTGGCTATATTTGACCTATTTTACATAATTTTTTTCATATAAAAATATTGAAATCCGAGCGACTTATGCGCTGCCTTTGGCGGCGCCAAAAAAAAGTTCCTCCATTGCTGACATGATTCCGGTTGATTGACCAGCTGAAACCGAAAAATGAAAAAATATCGTAAAATTGGAAGGTATTTCCTGTACAATGACGTAGGATTTTCGAAAAATATCGAAATTTAACCAAATGGCGTACTTATGAAAAAAGTCTGTTTTCTTACCTATAAGTGGTCGTTTTTTTTCAATGCCAAATCGTCAATTTTCATCCAATTAAAAATATCCTATGTCATTGTAAAGTAAATATATTCAGAAGTACTCAGTTCAAATTTCAAGTCAATCACATAATTGCTCTTCGAGTTACAATGTCAGCAAAGTTAAAAAATCTCATTTCGAGAAAAACGCGTTTAAAGATTTAACTATC
>OZ023317.1:21350163-21373509 GCA_964007375.1 Ophion obscuratus
AACATTTGGGTGACTTTCGGGGAATTTTTTGGAAGAAAAGTACTCAATTAAATGTTTCGGAAAATTAAGAATATATTTGGCTATATTTGACCTATATTACATAATTTTTTCATAGAAAAATATTGAGATCCAAGCGACTTATGCGCTGCCTTCGGTGGCGCCAAAAAAAAGTTCCTCCACTGCTGACATAGCTCCGGCCAATTTGAGTAGCTGAAACCGAAAGAAGGAAAAAATATCGTTAAACTGGAAGGTATTTCTTGTACAATGACGTAGGATTTTCGAAAAATATAAAAATCTGACAAAATTGCGTACTTAATGAAAACTTTTTTTTTTCTTGCCTACATCGTACGTCATTGTAGAGTAAATATATTCAAGAGTACTCAGTTCAAATTTCAAGTCAATCGGATAATTGCTCTTCGAGTTACAATGTCAGCAAATTTGAAAAATCTCATTCTGAGAAAAACGCTTTTAAACATTTAACTATCGATTTTTTCAAGACAAAATTGATATTGATATAAATGATAATGATATTCTTGAAAAAATAAACTGGCAAAAAAATTGCAAAAAAAATCGATTTTTTTGAAAGTGTCTACACTGGTATAGCCCCTTAAGGAATTATGGGCGCTTTTTGCGGTAATTGGAAATACGCCAAAACTCAACTATTATCAACAACTATTTATCGCATATAATGGAAATTGACCGGGAGAGCTCCAAAAAGTATTTCTTCTGTTTGGGTTTGTTTGGATTTGTTCGGTGGTATCATATAAATACGACTAAACGTAGTATTTATATGATTTTCAACATAAATTCCAAGATTATAATGCTTTATTTTTTCATATTCTCTATTTATTTATAACAATGATAATTGTTCCATATAATTAGTACACCGAATTACTGAACGATATATTTTACACAAACTTAGAGCCTTACAAGTCCGAAGAGGGATGTACTGTACACTTTTAATCTCCCTTCGGACTCCTAGCGATTAAAACTACGACTTTACTCTCTGTCTAATCGCACTCATAAGCAAAGAAAACATGGTAGTGGTATTTAAAATACTATTTTGGCTTCTGAGACACTGTCGAAACTATGAATTTCAACGTTATCTTGCCTGATGTTAAAATTTTCAAATTCGCAAGAATCGCCATTTTCGATAACTGTCGAAAAATTCTAATTTGAACGTAAAATAAGTGAAATATTAATTTTTACCACTCTTCATATTTTGTTTACTTCGACTCGATAATCCTAAATTTACCTTCAAATCTTGGCGCCCCGGATATCGTACTTTTGCCGAAAATCGTACAAAAACCCAATATGTTAAGGCCTTAGGCCACAGTAACGGGTATAAATTCATGTGCGAATTTAACAATTCTTTTTCGTATGAAAAAGTGATTCACTCATAAAATTAATTACACATCTATTTAGTATGAATATCAAGCTGTTAGAATTTCTTTTCCATGTACAAAATAATACTTTCTATTATTAGTGACTTTCTATTAATACTAAATATTAGACGATTAATTTTTCTTATCTTTTTTTAGGCGATTCGCAGCGTGACATTTAGCATCCACAATTTTTTACCTAGAACAAAAAACAAAAATTCTCGTCAATCTACATTAGAATATCTAGAGGAGTACGTACGGAATTTAAAAAATATTCCAAAGTTGTAGGTATTTGAACTTAAGAAATGAATTTTCAGTGAAAAATTTCGTTATAACTACTCATGAACTGCTCATAAAATGAAAAGTTTTCGATTCATCAGAAATTCCGTACGTAGTTCTCTGCGAAATGCAATTAGGAACATAACATTCAAATTTGACGTAAATCCAGTGAAAATTGTTGAAGTTATTTGTCACGCCAATTGGAAAAAAGCTGTTTCGAGAAGTTTCGAATATTCGGCTATTTTGTATATTGAAAAAAAATATATATATATTTTCTAACAACTTGATATTCATACTAAATAGATGTGTAATTAATTATACGAGGGATTCATTGTTTCCTACGAAAAAAAAATTGTTAAATTCGCACGTGATTTTATACTCGTTGCTGTGACCTAAGACCTTAATTCCACTGTAACTTGATGAAATTTCTTTCCATTTATTGGGAGATATGAAGTTGTCTTTTTCGGCACACTTTGTATATGGCTGTACACTATCAATTATTGTGTTTTTAACCATTTTCGTCCGCCCTCGCCGGTACCCAATTTGCATTTTCATGAAACTGTGGACGTAAATTCATGCCGAGAATTTCGTACATGCGCCTCGTGTTCGTTCGAAGCACAATATCTGATTTCTCTCGCGGTATTTCGCAAATTGGCCTGAAATCTCCGCGAGTATTGTTTAGAGCAAATTAGTAGGTACGTGTCAATGGGGAGGAGAAATTTGAAACCGTTATATCTATGCAACGTTGGCTGTCGGCAGTGCTGGCTGCTTTGGGGGCTTTCGCTGAATATGCTTACTTTCATCTTGAGGTGGTTTTGAAGACATTGGGACGTGCGTAACGTTGAGTATGGGGACAATTGGCTATTGAGAGTATGGTCCTCGACGACGAATGTCGTCAAAGTCACTTTTGCACGGAAATGTGAGCTTGTGAGGTTGGGGGGGGGGGGAGGGGGTGAATGGCCGGCTTTTATTCCGCATCTAGTTGCGTGTACGCTGAGGCTCGGCATTACTTGCGGCTCCGTTTTCGGTGTTAATATCGTAATGCTCGTATGGGCTGCTCTATTGTTGCATCGGCCACGACCGCAGCCATTGTGCGCGTTTCGGGGCCTCACCGGAGTCAATGTCCTCCGTATAGTACTCGTTTGCTTTTGAATTGATTTTGAGGGAAAATAAACGGGAGAAAGAGAGAAAGAGATAGAATGAGCGCGAAAGAAAAAAAGAGAAGGGAAGAAGAACGAGAGTTAGGGGGAGAGAGAGAGAGAGAGAGAGAGAGAGAGAGAGAGAGAGAGGGAGAGAGAGAGAGAGAGAGAGAGAGAGAGAGAGAGAGGGTTCACGGATGGAATATGTTACGAATTTAAGGCGGAATATACATTTGCAACGATCAAAAAATCGATTAATTTTATTTTCTTCTTCAAACTATAGATCTATGTATGAGGCATTCCACGTCACTGGAGCCAGTAAAAAAAAATTTACGAATAATTTTGAAAAATTGAGTTACTTTATTGAAAAATATTCACCGAGGTCGAAATTTTTAAAAAATTTCCGACTTTTTTTCTTTTTCATTGCCATTTTTTAATATTTTTCCATTTAAATGGCTGTATCTTCGGCAGGATTTGACGTATTTACATTCGTAAAAAACGAAAATGTGCGTCTTTTTACATCCTTCCCGAAAAAAATTGATTTAGATTTTAGAGACCAAGTCGAACGTCCGTTTTGGGCGAAATATGCAAAGATATTTGTTTTCTCAAGGAAAGACACTCGCTATTTAATTTCTTTAAATTTCTCTGAATTGTGAATACGAAAAATGGATTTTTGGTATTTTTTATATTATGGGATTCCTAAACACTGTGAAGTAACAGCTATTTTTCTATTAATATTCGATTGAAGAGTGTGGAGCACTCCAAGGCTCCAATACATATGACATATATGTCATATGTATTTCGAAAACCTGGTAAACATACTGCGAGTGCTCCACACTCTTTAATCGAAAATTAATAAAAATAAATAAAAATAATAAAAATAGCTGTTACTTCAGGGGGTTTAGGAATCCCATAATATAAAAAATACCAAAAATCTGTTTTTCGTATTCGCAAATCGGAGAAATTCTTAAAAATAAAATAACGAGTGTCTTTCTTTGAGAAAAAAAAAATATTTTTGCATATTTTGCCCTGAAACGGACGTTCGACTTGCTCAATAAAATCTAAATTTTTTTTTTCTGGAAGGCTAGATAATGACGCACATTTTCGTTTTTTACGAACGTAAATACGTCAAATCCTGCCAAAGATACAGCCCTTTGAATGGAAAAATATTGAAAAATGGTAATGAACGGGAAAAAACGTAAGAAATTTCTTAGAAATGTCGACACTCGGTGAATATTTTTCAATAAAGTAACTCGATTTTTCAAAATTATTTGTGGATCTTTTTTACTGGCTAAAGTGAAGTGGAATGCCTCATATGTTGAATTTTTGCCCAAAGTTTCAAAGCGAAATTCGAAAAACTTTAAACGTTACAACCCGTCAATGCTGTGCCTCACCGTTCAGATTCGAAACGGGCGTGGACTTCAAACGCATTTTTCTCAAAACTGCATTATCGAAATTGGCGTGCAGGATTACTAAAAAACTATTAAGCCGATTGAGTTGAAACTTGGTCGAAATGTTGATAATATTGGTACGTTCTTCTTGACGAAAATCGTTTTCGACAAACTGAAGAAAAAAACGACTTTTTAATCCACATTTTACAGAAATGTTGCGTGAAATGTTGATTTTTTTTAGGTAAATGCGTGCCATTTTCTCAAATTTGTATTATCTTCATTTTAATTACCGTCACATAGAAACTGTACATGTTCTAACTGAAGAAGTGTTTGAGCTTTGTTGCAAATCAAAGTCTACGGAAAGCTAAATTGCTAACACTCTGCCGCAGCTCCGCCATTTTGATGACGAATAAATTAAAAGAAATTATTTTATATACTTAAATATACTATTAAGGTATACCTAAAGTTTGATAATAGTAGAATAATAATTTGTTCGTTTAAAAAATCCCTCAATATTGCTAATTTTTTTCGTGTCTGAATGTATATCCCGCCTTAAAAAAGCTTGTAAAATTTGCAGTTGATCGGTGGAGTGATTCTCGAGATATCGTGGTCATTGATTTTGAAAAAGTAATTTTGCGAAAAACGCCTTTAAAGTTCGCCGGTATGCGAAACGTATCTATCAACGCCCATAACTCCCTCAATTTTCATCGGTTCAACTTGAAATTGTCAGAGAATATTTTTGAAATTGTATATTTTGAAAGTCCGTCGTAAACCAAAAATCGGTATTTTCAAAACGTTCAACTACTCGTAGGCCCTTAATAAGGAAACTTATTCACGTTTATTAAATACGGCAGAACTGTAATTTGAATTGGGTTTTTTTAATTCACTCAATTATGACAAAATTGCCCCGATCGATCGGCTTGGACCTTTACGTATATCGTATATAAACTTATTGATATTATATTATTATATTTATCTATATTATTATAAGTTTACTTATTTTACATTTATATTATGGATGAAGGAAGTCATTTTAACATATATTGTTATTATACAAACTACTTAACAAAAAAATAATTTGTGATTTTCGAATAGGACTGTTACATTCCTCTTTTTTTATTATTACACGTTGATGGATTGGTTTACACATGCCATTGTATCTCCACCCCCTGCGGTGTCCACATTTCGTCGAGGTAGAAATCCGAAAATCATGACACGAAATTGAAATTGGAATTATTGGAAGGGTAAAATCCGTGCTATGGCTCACGTTCGAGGAATGTCAGGTATTTTTTTAACGAGGTACCGAGAATTTGATATCTGCATCAATAAAATAATCCGAAGTTATAAAGTACAATAGGTACCACCGCCGACTCTGGGATTTTCCATATTTCCCGGCCAAACGTTTATGTATGTGAAAAAACCAACATATACCTCAAAATGGTAAATCAAAATGTTCACAATGGAGAACGAATGATGGATAGTACGGATGCAAAAAAAAATCCTTTTCATTATTCCGTTGCTGACTCGTCGTTAATTGGTTAGGATTGCCATTGTCGTGTCTTCCGAGTGGAGTACCAGATGCTCCGATGTTGGAAAATGATTGGAGACGAGGCTCGTCCGTTGGCAAACTTCAGGACGGAATGTATTTTAAATATTCATGTATGTATATGAAAAAGTGATTTTCAGGCCACTGGACTTCGAGGACCGTCCTCAAATAGCCAGATTTGTTTATAGCCAACATAACATTCACACAAAAGCTTCAATATATATTTTTCCTGTATACTATATATGTTTGATCTGTTTGGGTGTACAGATCGAACGAAAATTTCGAATGCATTTCGCTCACTGTAACACTATGTACATCAATCCGTTCGACGATGGCGAGACGGACCGAGAGAGGGAAGTGCACGGCAATTAAAATCACAAGTGCAGTATTCAATGACGCCTCCAACCTGGAGCGTTTTGTGCTCTTCACCCTAAGGTGACAATATTTTATCGTCAGTCTCTTTAAAACGTATCGGGGACATTCGTCCATCGTTACAAGAATAATGATCAACCTCATAACGACAGTGTAAATTCATAGTTCAGTTACATGATTGTGGAGAGAAAAGAAATGGTATTGCAGTATAAGCAATTTGGATCCGTTTGATTGTCAGTCTGATCAGTTACCCAAGGGCTCGCTCGATCCAGACGATTGGTCGGTCTGATCAGTTTCAGAACTGGTCGGTCTGATCAGTTTGCCAAGGGCTTTCTTAAGCCCAAAGCACTTGGAGGTTCAATTGAAATGAATGGCAGAAGATTCTGTATCAAGTGGATTCGTTCAACTGATCGTTTGACGCAGGCTCCCATCAAAAGATTCTACACTAAGTGGTGACGTTCCATCGATCATTTGATGCAGGCTCCTGCCTCCAGATTCAGCATCAAGTAGACCGGTTTCATGGATCATTTGTTGCACGCTTCAGCCAGAACATTCTGAATCAAGTGAACCCGTTCAATTTGATGCAGGCTTCTGCCAGAGGACTTTGCATCAAGTGGGCCGGTTTCATGGATCATTTGATGCAGACTTCTGTCAGAAGATTTTGCATCAGGTAAATCCGTTCAATTGATCATTTGATGCAGAATCCTGCCAGAGGATTCTGCATTGAGCGAATCCGTTGAATTAATCATTTAATGGACTCACCACAGCTCCCTAGATGGCTCACCAGAATGTACAAAGTGCAAACTTAGTCACCAAACTTTTCCACCCTCCAACCTATTTGCTTATGCAGAAAAACGTGTGGGTTGAAAAATCAAAAGTTTTCCAGGTAACTTTTCATCGTTGAGTCCAGTTGGTCCGACGCGGTTGAACGGCGACCACCAAACGCGTGCAACGCCTACGCTGCACTTTATTCCGCGCAAAAGCCACAGACGGAGGCCGAAGGATTTTGCGGCTTGGAGGGCTGCACCGGCTGTGAATATTAGAGATTACCGTAGTTGCGGTAACGAGAGCCAGGGAATTTCGAAACGGTACGCGTTAGGCGGCGTTTTCCACGTCTGCCGTCAGACTGCGCTTTCAAACGTGCCTACACGAGGGATTACGTCGTCGAGGACGGTGAGAGTCTGGCGTACCTGCTAGTACTCATTATACACAATGATTGCGATTATAACGGATAACCAAGAGCTATGAATAGTTATTAGGTTGCGCCTGATGCGCTGGGATGCGTTGAATCGTCGCCTACTACGACAACCGAATTTGTCAGAGGTTAAGCCCGTATGTGCGCACCTCGATTGTCGCGAAAATGTCCACTCGTAGGACACGAAGAGCAAACGAGCGGCTTTGATCTGCATTCACGTATACGCGGAAACGTTGGCGGGGACGTTGGTGTCAATATGGACCTCCCTATCCAACTTTCGTGGAGGTTCAGCTCGGGCGAATTCCCTCATTGCGGGGTAACTGTGCTCGTCCTTCCGTTTGAAGCTGGCATAAAATCGGGTGCTCGAGTCGTGAAGTTAAAGCATCACGTACTCGGGACCCTTCAAAATCCCCTGCAATCTTCTCACAAATCTAAAATTCTAGGAATCTGGAGTATCGTGCAAGTACATCGTTATCTGTTTCTACATGAACGAGCAAAAATTACGTTTTTCGATGCTTCGATGCGTAAATCGATGGCTTAACGACATTCCTCGTCCATTACAGTGATATGCATTTCCCTTCTTCTCCATCCAATACACTGCAGTAATATGCATTTCACTTTGTCATCAATGGTACAAATCCAGATCACTCTTGCCAAACGTCAAATTATCTGAACGAAAGTCTGCCGTTAAGCGGAGTTTTTCTTCTGGGAGCTTAACCCAAAACTCGTTGGCCCGGAAGTGACGGTACTGAAGAGTCTTCCAGGCTCATTGCTCAGCGTTGGCTGGGAAAAAAGTTAATTGGCTGTTTAATTGAAGCAGGGAAATGTTTTCAATCGATTTCATTGAGCTGCCCCATGCCTCAATGAAGTTGCCGGTGGTCCAAATTGCCACCAATTTGTACGTGAAGTATAGGTGGGCTTTGTACACGTTGAGGTACTGTGTCCATTTGAACGGTAGGTAAACTCGGCTCTCCGTTTGCACACCTAGACTGGAAATTATATATATGCGTGACTTGTTCACGAGAGGATCGATTACGATGTATGCTGCGTAAACCTCTCTGCGTATACGAGTCCGGTTATGCAGGAAGAGCACCGAGTCAATTTGCCATATATCGATCGGCGCGCCCTCGTAGCCCGATTAAACAGTACCAACCAAAAGCAATTTGAATTGGGCCGAGTGGACCGTTTGGGCAGAGGAGGCAACGAAAGCACGGCGTTCAAAGATGACCATGGTACTAGCGGGAAAACGCATTGGGCAAATCTCGACAATCAAATTGAAACCAGCGGAAAATGAACCAATTGCGAATCGGTATTACGTACACGTTGACATCATCGAGAGTCTTCAATCAAATGAAACTTGTCGAATCAGCCTTGCCAGCCTTGCTTTTCTTTCCATCGTAAACTCTAACCGTGGACTGCTCCAGCTGATCAACTCCAGCGAAATTCTCTCCAAGATTCCTATCAGCTGGAACCGTTCCAAATAATTACCAGCAGCGAACTTCCGGTGGCCGTTTTCCGAAGACGAAGATCTGACAACCGGCCAGCAGAGAATGCATCATTTGATGTCAACAGACAAATGCTTTTGGCAGAGCCATGCAGTGCCGTTGTGTTTCAAACTGATGAGAACGCTACATGCGATCCCCATTAGCTTCTGTGAACATGTACATCGCACTATTTCCCACGTCTCAAGAACAGCCTGTTTTCGATCACTATGACGCGGCCAATCCGCGTGTACACAATCCTCCAGGCTATTGCACAGCCTCAATCGACGAGTCTACACGGACTGATTCCCGATGGCCCTTATTGCGGCAGCAAAGATCCTATCTAACAGCTCAGTCTTGCATCTCTGACGCTTATCAGATCTGCCTCGCTTGAACGACGATGCACTTTCGGTCGGTTGACTTCCGATAGTCTCTCGGGCATACACGGAAAACTCCAAAAGGCAACTGCGACGACTTGGACGTACTCTGGTTACCTGGAGGTTACAACTTTTCGCGACTACTGCGGTGGATCCAATTTGGCTTTCTGAAAGCATGGTGGTGATTCTTCTTTATGGCACGTGTACGGTAGGTGTATGGCGAACATTTCACATTGGGTCATAGCGTATTGAGTGTTATATACTAAGGGTATTGCCAAAAACACTTTTCCTGTATAGTACAATACATACTCGCAGTCACACCGTCAGCAAGAAGAATGAATGCTGATCACCATTGGAACTAACTTGACGGATCCAGATGAATCAAAGTACAGGTGAATTCTGGAAGCGTTTGCTTTCACAAGCCGAAGGTTCAGGAAAAAAGCTTCAGCTGTTCTCACGCCAACTTTGCGTAAGCAGAAAAACGCAATTTCCAAAAACAGAACATGTCACAGCATCATATTCTAGCTCTACCGACTTAGCTTCAGCTTGGAAAAAGGAACGAACAGACTATTTTATCAGGTTGATGAAAAAGTTTTGTCGCAAAAATTTTAAAAATATCTTTTTACTTATTGACGCAATATGACATCGAGCTATGTCGAGAATATTCTAGAATGTTTTCAACTCTTCCGCGTGACAGGGTATAAAAGGGCGAGCGCGCGTTCTATAGGACAGAAATGGCTGCGATATCGCAGGAGCAACTTCGAGCGATCATTTTTTACGAGTAGCGGCGCGGCACGAACGCAAGCACAACTGCTAAAAATATACAGGATGCATTAAGCGAGAACGTAGTTTCTCATCGAACAGTCCAGCGTTGGTTCAATCGTTTTAAATCTGGAGACACAAGCCTTGAAGATAAGGAACGTTCCGGACGACCGTCGACCATCGATGATGAAGCATTACTCCGCTGCATCAAAGAAAAACCGGAAGCAAGTACGCACAAGCTAGCAAGAGAACTTGGCTGCACCTAACCGTCAATAGTCAATCACTTACACAACTTGGGATACAGGAAGGTTCTAGCTCAATGGATACCACACCGTCTCACCGACGACAATAAGAACTGTCGCGTGACCATCTGCCAGTTTCTTCTGCTTCGCCACCATCTCAAGGAGTTTTTAGAAGATCTTGTGACGGAAGATGAAAGCTGGGTCTTGTACGATAACAGAACGCGTTTAGCCTACTGGCTTCCTATCGGAGAAAAACCGCCACACCAACCGAAATCTGATCGTCACTCACAAAAGGTTTTATTGTGCTGTTTCTGGGATGCAAAGGGAATGCTGTTTCACAATTTTCTTCCTGTAGGTAAGACGATCTCCTCTACACGATACATCGAGAATCTCCAGGAATTGGCAAAAGCTATAAGAAAAAAACGGCCAAGACGCGCGACTGTGCACCTTCTCCACGACAACGCGAGACCCCATGTCGCAAAGGAAATCCACAAAACAATCACTGAGCTTCACTGGAATACCGTTCCTCATCCACCATACTCTCCCGACATCGCGCCATCTGACTACCATTTGTTCAGACATTTGAAGGCGTATTTGAGAAACAAAACTTTCAAAAACGTCCACGATCTCAGAAGGGATATTTCAAATTTCTTTGAGTTCCAGCCGCTGCAGTTTTGGGCAAAGGGAATAAATGAGTTGCCAACTAGATGGTCGAGTGTCATAGAGACCGATGGCGAATATATTGTTGATTAGAAATGTTTTGTATAAGATATATAAATAAATAAATTATATTGAAATTATTGCGACAAAACTTTGTCATCAACCTGATATAATACTAGCGAGATATAAATGTGTAGACGCCAGAGGTATAAAATACACGAACGGGAATAGATTCTTGCATACCAACCGAAATATATATCAGACATATACCGACATTTTCACCGGTAGGTAGTTGGCATACGGCACTGCATACATGTCTATGCAGCGGCCCGTTGAGGGGGAGGAGATAGGAAGAGAATCATGCTGCACGTGGATTACCAGCAGAGCGTGCCGGAAGAGCTTCATGTAACGCACGCGAACGGAATACGGAATTTCAAATGGATTCGTGCCCTTGCTCATCTCGACTTGCCCTCGGTGCCTGAACAGGTTGAGGGTTAATAGCAATATAGCAGCCTGATCTCTCACGGGCAACTTCCACATTTGTGACAAGATCTCAGAGCGATGGCGTGGGAAGATACTCGCACGTGAGTTCCGCAAACTGCCAGCCGCTGTATGATATATCGTCTCCAACGAAGCAGCGTGCCACGACGTATGAGGCCACCCAAAACGTGCGAGCATCAGGGAAATGGTCGAATTGAAGCTCAACTTCAAATTTTCCAGAAATTCAAATTTAAGCAATTTACGATAGAATTTTTAAGTCAATGACTGATTTCAAGATGTACTGATGACAGCTGGATTCACTATTTTTCATGAGCAACCGTGCTCTGTTGCCGGAATGTCGATTTTGTTTACTCGCCAGTAGTAGACCCCCATGTCAAGCAGCTGTGGCCCCAGCCAATACTCGGATGGGTGACCGCGCAGGCACAGTAGAGCGAGGAACCGGAAAAAGTGAAGTGTCAACTGTACGAAAAGAGGTGAAAGAGATGGGATCGTAAAAGCCCATGAGATTTAAGCTTCCACCGTTGGAATGCAATAAAAATACATTTTTCAACCTGCTCAACCTTTTTCCAGTAGATTTTAGTTACGAACACCCTGCGCTCATTTTTCAACATTTTTAACCAAGTTAAACTCACGTGCTTTTTGTCGCCCCGTTTTCCTTACACCGGGAAAGAAGAGGACCCGAAAAAGCTTCGAGTATCCTTCAGTCGAAGGATCATGGATATGGACAAAACGATACGTTAACGATAAAAAATAATCTCCCAAAAAAGAAGCCAGACGTGAATAGGATTGAGCTTAAATTACGAGCCTCAGGCCACGTAGAAAATGGAAAACCGATACGTTGTGAGCTCGATAGAGGAAGTGAAGAAAAAAAAAACACGCACCCACGGAAAAGACGTTGAGAAAAATGATGCTGGTGGATGTAGATGACGAGACTTGTAGCTATCCGCCATAAACGTAGTACTTCATTTTCAGCACGATGTCCGCCCTTTTTGCCTTTATCCATATCATTTAGATAAGGGTAGCGTATAGAGGGTTGAAACCTTGGATAGCTCGTACCCAAATATTGTATAAAAAGCCCTTTTCCTTCAGCCACCCTCAACCCTACCCTTCTCTACACACACCATTCGGTGCTTCCCCGGTGTTTGAGCAATATGCATTTGCTTTTTACCTTCGGCAATCTCTGCCCCGGTAGACGACGGAACGGAAACTCTTACCACATACATCAATGTACACGCTGAGGTCCTGGAAAGTTGAAGGGTACTGTACCTCATCCACGGGTATGTTCCATACCCTGTGTATGATTATAGGTGGTTGAAATACTATACAAACTGTACTATATATACATCCATACGTACATATAGCTTAGCTTATAGATGCAGTCCAATGTTACAGAACGTGTCCGCTCCCTGAAGACCCATATCTCGACATAACTCATGGAACTCCTTCGAGAGCAGATCGAAAATGCAACGTGAACACGCACATTCGTATGGATATATGTGTTTGTGTGTGTAAAGGTGTGTGCTTGGGGGTGTGTACATACCTCGACTTATGTATGGATGGATATGTATATGTACATCATTCCTCCCCGTTCTCTCTGACAGATCTGACGTCTCTTGAATAGACGTACACCTGCACACACACCTACCTCTCTTGTAGTTTCTCTCCAGCATAGCTGTCGTTTGCCACAACACGAATTGCACTATTCCTGAGAACATGTACAATATGCACCTATTCTTTGCCTCGGAACACCTATCGGAGAGTTTTGAGCTTCTGACGTATTGCATCGTGACACACACGCACCCACAAGGGTGCGTGTGTAGACTAGGAAACAGACTAGGAAAAATCCACGCAATGACGATGATGATATTGCTTTGTAAATGATTTAGGAAAAAAATTGAGTTCCTATGAAATTCCGCGACTGACCTTTGGCGGACCGGTCATTAACAAGCAGTCCGTCGTGAATGTCTTCGTGGAGAACGCGCGTGTGCATATCGTTCGAAATACATAGAAACGAGTCGTGACTTATCTGGGAGCGGAGAGGTTTTCGCGGGTGTACTTTGGGTGGTCCGGAGTTTGGGGGCAAATGATCGTCCTGTGGTACGAAATCGATTGCGGTTTGTGGGGGAATAATTTGGATTCAAATAGCACGCTTAGTTCAAAATGGGCAAATGGGTTTTTTTGTTTCACGTACCTCACTTTTTCAGTTTTATACATCATTTTGGGTATTTGGGTTATCGATCTTCAATAAGAATTTCAAACGAACTCAAAAAAAGATCGTTGTGGGAATAAATATTGCATTTTCTGGTTATAAACGAAAATTTTAGTAATTAACAAAAAAAAATGAATCATTTTATCGAGGTAAAGACATCGGCATTAATTGAAATTTGGAGAAGAAAATAGTAGTAGCCATTGATCGAGTTTGAGAAACTTTGATCCTTCATTAAGGCCTTAGGCCACTCTAGAGGCCGAAAAATAGGCTTTTTGGGGATTTTTTTCTTCAGAAAAACTACAAAATAAATCGAGATGACAAATTTTTCACGGTCCAAGTATTTCCCTTAAAAATCGTCAGATAGTTGTTAATAACAAATGACCTATGCAATATAAAAGAAAAATCTTTCGAACTCCCATAGACAATGTATTTTTTAAGATGTTTTCAACATTTCAAGTGAATCGGTTGAAAATTGTCTTAGTTATGTTTCCGGCCAACTTAAAAAATGCAGTTTTGAGATAAACGCTGCACAGCCGCCATTTTGAAATTAATCACTTTAAAAAAGTTATTTTATACAGTCACTGATATGTATGATAAACACCGTTTTCTTGTAATGTAAACTTATTTGTAGTTTTTCTGAAAAAAAAAATTCCCAAAAAGCCCATTTTTTCGGCCTCTAGAGTGGCTCAACCCCTTAAAAAGAATAGCTTGCGATAATAATTAATCGAGTTCAAAATGTCTCTTAACGTCTCCATATACGTGAAATTCAACTTACGATTAAAAATGCACTATGAATTATGAATTGAAGAATGAGGTTAATTCTGCTGAGGGAGAAAGTAGCTAAGCATATGATGTTTCAAATTCGCTGTTCTCCTGTTCGCGGTAACGTCATGCACAGGTGTATATTGTTACGTAATAACAACGTTCCGAATATTATCGCAAGGATCCCCCCCGCGAATACCTTCGAGCTGTTCGTGTATATAGACACACTCACGAAACACCGGATTCCGTCTTCCGTACTTTCGCGTTCTTTACTCGTTTCTCCAATGTGACGCCGCTGTCCAAGTCACGTACCAAATAAGGGAGAAAATAGGGGCGCATCTGAGACACGGAAACTTCTTTCCACAATGAAAGAGACCGAGAAAATCGTTATAAATGGTGAAAAGCTCTTTTCTCTCTCTCTCTCTCTCTCTCTCTCTCTCTCTCTCTCTCTCTCTCTCTCTCTCTCTCTCCCCCCCCCTCTCCCACCCTGCTCGAAGTTTTCCAAAGACATCCAACAAGACCTAATGGGACATGAGACCGGAAATTGTTTGTTGACCGAACAATTCTGCCGGCGAATGGCATCGTGACATAATCGCAAAAGGATTTCGCTCGGACCAATGTAGAATTTAGTGGCTTGGCAATTCAAAACGTCCCTCAAATGGAATTTATCTTTTCAACCATCTGTTAGCTGCACGTTTGGGAAACTCCCGAAATTCTCGCCTCGTTTGAGCTCGACGCAGTGTTAATTGATATCCAAATTAGTCCTGCATTGGGGAGAAAATAATTTTTTCAACTAGTTTTCTAAAAATGATTTGTGGAAAATATGGTAGACAATATGAGAGATGTACATTTTTGGACGGACGAAAAGTATTTTATTTTTATGTATCAATTTTATTATTAAAATAGTATTTATACATTATATATATATATTAAGATTATCACCGATTAATAGATTTTATTTGTTGATCTATTAGTTATTTCTATCTATTAAGAAGAAAACCTAATTTTATCGAAATTATTTTCTTTACTCTCTAAGTACTGTTAATGAATAATAATTCTTAAAAATTTGATGAAAAATATATTCTTCGATATTCGATCTGGGATCATCGTGATTATTTATTTGTTTTATCATTGATATATATATCAATTATTAATACATTCATATACGTTATTTATATCGATCGTTATTTATTTTTCGTTTTATTATTGATATATTTATGAATTATATTTATTAAGAAACTTATTTAGTGGCAAAATGTTTTTTCTCACTTGTAAATACCACTTATAACCGAAAAACAAAAATATGGTTGAAAAACAAGATGAATGCAAATGTCGATACAACGGAAAAAATTGACCTTAACTTTTGTCCATTTGTTGGCAAACATTTTGCTGCAATTAGACAATATTGCAATGCCAATAAAACTATTTCGGTCTCGTGTATATGGAAAAATAATTAAATTGCAACGTCTCGGCGCACGTAACGACGAAAATCCGCGGAAGAGTGCATAAAGACATAATGGACGAAACAAGAAAAAGCAGCGAGCGGGGTATGTCAAGCGTGTTTCCGGCTTGCAGCGACGAAAACGACAACGAGACGAGCACAACGAAGACGACGACGATGAGAAAGTCGTCACGGGCTACATAGGTATACAATATATTAATACAAGAGAAGAAGTTGCTTCTTGCTTTTCACGATCCTGTCTGCGAACAGGTTCGAAAGAAACGTAGGTCATCCAGCTTTTATTGTAAAACTATATCTCCGTCGCTTGCTTTCACGAGATACCATAAAAATTTATCCTCACTCCTGGCTGTATATTTATATCACTTCTATTGATGTTAACACCAATTTTTGCAATCGCGAAACTCCTCGGCCCATTATGAGAAAAATGAATATCCAGATATCGCTTTATATATCAGGAATATATTTTTATTATAGTTCGCAGCGAAGATATTTTTCAATCTCGCATACAGAAAAAAAATATGATATAAAATTTTCGTTATAAAAAGTTATATATATAAGTATCGAAATAAAGCTTTATATCAAGGGAAAATGTATTTTTATTGTGCTCTACAGTAAAACTATTATTTCGATTGTACATATATGATAAAATAATTATATTGAATAAAAACATAGATGTTCTATTACAAATTAAAAAATACACAGACCCGAACAAGACACACACACACACACACACACACACACACACACACACACACACACACACACACACGCGCGCGCGCGCATATATATATATATCGCTTTATATCAACAGAAAATATATTTTTATTGTGCTCTACAGTAAAGATATTATTTTGATTCTACATATATATTTAAAAAATTGAATAAATAAATACGAAGTATTTTTTATAAATTGAAAAAAATACACAGATCCGAACACACACACACACACACACACACACACACACACACACACATATATATATATAAATGATATTTTATAAACATTTTTTAATATATGCATATTCTCAACGAACCGTATGTATATAAATATTAAATATTAAATGTCAAATATGGAAATTGTATCAATTAACTAATCAATCGAATTAATCGAATCAATGATGACCGTTTATTTTTTTAAAAAGAATTGTCAGTTTACGAATTACGATATTTTGCTTTTTGTTCTCGGTTATATATTAATGAAAGAGGAGGTTGTCAAAATTTCCCTGTTTTTCTTAAATTCGTACACACGTTATTCTAAGGAATTGTCGGTAAAAATATCTCGAGGGTACGATACAGTTTGCCGGGAACAAACGAACGGTAAAACTCCTCGCGGTGTTCCTGTTTTGATAGTCAATATATCACTTGAGTTTACGGTGCAATTAAACCGCGCCGTATTTTACTTCCGGAACGATGAGAACTGTTTTATTCAACGTGTATGCTTTCTTCGGCTTCGCGTGCGCGCATTCGGCTGTTGGGCAGACGAACAAGTTATTTGAAATGATTAAATTTGCACGCTTCCGACTCATCGAAAGTGATGTAAAAGTCGTGAAAACAAAATCGACTTACATTGGATTACTCTTTTCTGCGATTCGATGTTAATTATCCAAAAGGATCATTGAGTTTCATATTTATCAATTATTATTGTATTTTTAGACTTTTTTCAATAACACTGTATATTATATTTATTTTGGCGTTTTCAAATGATATTCACATTTTATATTCTTTCACCTTTTATGTATATATGAAAAAGATAATTAATATTAATAATTAAATATGTTTTATTAGGCGAATTAACAAAGTATCGAGGAAACAATTACATTTGCTTACATTTTAAACAATTACAAGTTTTGATACGTGAGTTTTACTTAATTATATTTTAATTAATTGAAAAAGAATCAAACAAGTTTTTTTTAAGCAAGTGGATAAATGATTAAGGAAACCACTTCATGTCGTTTAAGTTTTCAACAATTACATTTTTTATATGCCTAAAAAATGGGAAGGATAATTCACAAAAATATTGTAGAAATTCCCTCAATATTAATTAACAAATTTATACGTGAGTTTAACTTAATTGTATTTTAATCAATTGAAAAAGAATCCAACAAGTTTTTCTAAGCAAGTGGATAAATGATTGAGGAAACAATTTCATTTCATTTAAATTTTCAAGAATTGCATTTTTTATATGCTTAAAAAACAAGAAGGATCATTTACAAAAAATATTGTAGAAATTCCCACAATGTTAATAAAATTTGAAAAAATCGTTCATCGGTTCGATAAAATAAAAACCTCGAATTATCCCATGGAATAATTCGAGGTTTTTATTTCATCGAACGGATGTAGGATTTCTTAAAATGTTATTAATATTGTTTGGCTAGTATCTCAGTAACTTAATCTAGAATTTTAGTCTCGGAACTTCTTTCATATTCGTTTTTCCTTCCGGAAATATCGCAGTATCCATACCCCGAGTACATCCCGTTTCGTATTGCGTAGAAATTAAATATCCATGCGGAAAGAGATCTCCTTTGAACGAGAACAAACGATTATTCACTCGAAGCACTCATCTGACGTCTCACCGAGGGCAGAGAACGTGGAAAAAAAAACGCAAAAGCGCTAAAGAAAATGTTTGATGAGAGAAAACGCGTCACTTTTTTATAAGCAATATTACACCAACGGAGAGGAAGGAAATCCATTTTGGTGGGCAGCGTAGCTTTTCACTGGATCTTTAGGGGGGCTAATTTCAAGCATTCTTTTTACCGGAAATACGCTGAAAGGGGAACCTTTTTCTCGTATTTTTCGTATCCATAATAACTTTCGATTATTAATAGTATTTCGTATCATAAATATTTATTTCGCATCAAACAATATTGCAAATATTTATTTTGTTCCAAATTTGTACAAATTTTTTGTAATAAAAACAATTATGTGGTATGAAAAATCATTATTTTACAATAAGAACAATTATGTGATATGAAAAATCATTATTTTGCATTAAAATCACCCATTTTGTATTTAAAACAATTATTTTGCATTATAAATCATTATTTAGTATTATACCCAAACTAGTTGCTTCGTTTGACAAACATTATTTACATATTCCTCGTTAAATCGTGTCTTCTTCGTAGAAAATTCACTTTTTTTAAATCAACATTTGAAACAAGCGCTAATTATTGCGAGAAGACCCCAACCAAAACCAAAAAAGCCGGAACAATTTTTCAGACTGCTACTTTTCGAACTATTTTCACTGCAACATACTTCGTTTTTTTTTTGTTCAATGGGCAGCTCTTTAGGTTTGAGAATTCTCCACGAGAGAGCTTTTTTCCCAAAAAAATCCACAATATGTGGGCTCCCTTTCGAATTCTAGTAGGACAAAAAAAGGGCTATCGTGCGAGCGGACGAGATTTTTTGCACGCGATGCATCCGTTTTCTCCGGAAAAACGAAGCAACGAACCGGGAAGCTTTGAAAAAATGAGCTTTTCCAGTAGAAAAATAAAAATATATTCTACTGTACACATATTCCTCGACTGTACGTGAATTGTCTGTATCGCGCGGGAACTCAGGGAAGAGGAACATTTCGCGTTTTTCCCGTGCGATCGTGAAGGGAGAAAAAGGAAGAAATGAAGAAAAGGAGAGGAAAAAAAACGAAACTCCGGGCAGGGTGGTTGGAATAGCTTCTGGTGGCTTGCCGGTTTGGCATAACCCGAGAAAGCGATCGGGAGAAAAGAAGCTCGAGCTCGTGAAAGCGAAGAATACGAAGGGGAGAAAAGGAAGAGGGAAAGAGACGAGAAACGATCAAATAAATGGTCGAGTACCACCCAGAACTATGCAGACACACACGGAGTATAAGAGCAAGAGAGAGAGAGAGAGAGAGAGAAAGAGAGAGAGAAAGAGAGAGAGAGAGAGGGGAGCGAACCCCTGCCGTTTACTTCCGAAATCGTTGTTTCGGAAGGAACAAAAGCAGGACGAAAAAAAGATCAATCTCCCTTCGTGGGGTTGTTGGTGAGCAATAGAAAATTTAAGAGAAAAGAAGAGAAAGAGACAGAGAGAGAAAGAGAGACAGAGAGAGAGAGAGAGAGAGAGAGAGAGAGAGAGAGAGAGAGAGAGAGAGAGAGAGAGAGAGAGAGAGAGAGAGAGAGAGAGAGAAGAAAGACAGAAAGAAAAAGTAGGCGAGGAAAAATATAAAAGTGTAAAATGAGAAAAGAATAGGCTCTCTCAAGGGTACAAATCCTCAAAACCGCCTGAGGAATGACGACCGCAAGGAAAGCACCGAAAAGCGACAAAAAAATCCAAACAAAAAACTTCCATCACCAAACCTAAACAGCCCCGAAGAAAAATCACCAAGAAAATGTAAAAAATCAGTCTACTCAAAAACGATCAACGAAAAGCAGAATTTAATTCAAACAAAAATGATCAACGAAAAACAGGATTAAACCCAAATAAAAATGATCAACGAAAAGCACGATTAAACCCAAACGAAAATGATCAACGAAGAGCAGGCTCAGGCTCCAACAAAAATGATCAATGAAGCGCAGAATCCAACTCAATCGAAATCGATCAACAAGAAGCCAAATCAAATCCAAACAAAAATTATCAACGAAGAGCAGGATTAAACCCAAACGAAACTGATCATCAGAAAGCCAAAATGAACCCAACCAAATATGATCGACGAAGAGCAGGTTCGAACCCAAACGAATATGATCAACCAAAAGTGAGCTCGAACCCAACCAGAAATCCCCAACGAAGACCAAAAACCGAAACCCAACCAAAAATCATCAACGAATCCCAAAAACCGAAATCAAAGCAAAAATCATCAACGAAGATCAAAAGACCCTTTAGCGCAACGAAAGACTTCGTCACGAATTGCAAAATACAAAACGTCCCGTGCAAGTGAAAGAAAAATAAATAAAAAAAATGGCGCCTAGCGTTTCGGGATAGCACGCGATCGATTTTTTTATTTAAAAAATCTCAAAACGTCCGCACCGATATTTTCGATTTTTTCGAAAGTCCGAGGTAGGACTGCGCGCGTATGCAGCGTTAGAACTGCGTTAGATATCACTTTGAAGCACTCTATGGATCTATGGTCGAGGCTAGAAGACCGCGTCGCTCGTACTCTCGATAGTGGGGGGTACGGCGCGCCTTCTTAAAGCTTCGCGGTTTTTTTCAAAAGCGAGTATGTTTGCCCCCACTACGAATGTACGATGGTCGATGCACTCTCTCCTTCTTTCTCTCTTACTCTCCTGCGTATACCACCTCCCTCGTCTATCCCCCTCCGGTCCCCCAACCGCCCCCCGCCACTGAGCCGCTGATATTTTAGCGTCGCGGGGCAGCCCGGCTCTACCGTCAACCCCACCAGATACAGAGGGGCAAACGACAACGAAGCAGGCACACCGCGTGCTCGCGAGATTAATCCCCCTCTCGTTCTTGCCCGATGCAAACTATCACTATTTGCTTCTTTCCCTCTCTATCCGGTCGGGAATGCAACTTTACTTCTCTCTCTCTCTCTCTCTCTCTCTCTCTCTCTCTCTCTCTCTCTCTCTCTCTCTCTCCTCTCTCTCTCCCTCCCTCTCCCTCTCTCTCCGTTTTCCGGCACCACGAGTGCAAAGATTGACCAGCGAATGCTGCAACGCAAAAAGTTCGAGTTGCGGTTGCTGAACGAAGAGCTGCATCGCGTTTCGTCCAAGGCAGTGACGATACCTCCGGAAGGATGGCCAATCACTGTATCGATCGGCCTGTTGCATCGTCGCTCTCTCACCTCTCTCCTGGCCGCTGGTTCGCTCACTCCTCTCCTCCTCGCCCTCGCCCTCTTTTCGCGCACAGCTCGCGACGCAATTTCACATCGCGGCTCGCCTTCATTACACTAGCTAGTACTTAAGGGGTTCGGCTACTCTAGAGGCTGAAAAAATAGGCTTTTTGGGCTTTTTTTTCAGAAAAACTACAAAATAAATCGAGATTACAAAAGGGTGTTTATCATCCATATCAGTGACTGTATACAATAATTTTTTTGAAGCGATTAATTTCGAAATGGCGGCTGTGCAGCGTCTATCTATAAAATACACTGTCTATGGAAGTACGTAGGATTTTTTTTTTATATCGCACAGTTCATTTGTTGTTGACAATTATCTGACGATTTTTTAGGCAAATTTTTCACTTTCCAAAAATTTGCCCAAAAATCGTCCGATAATTGTTAATAACAAATAAAATATGCGATGTAAAAAAAACCTACGTACTTCCATAGACAATGCATTTTTCAAGATGTATTCAACATTTCAAGTGAATCGGTTGAAAATTGTCTGAGATATGTTTGCGGCCAACTTAAAAAATGCTGTTTTGAGATAAACGCTGTACAGCCGCCATTTTGAAATTAATCTCTTCAAAAAATGTATTGTATACAGTCACTGATATGTATGATAAACACCCTTTTTGTAATCTCGATTTGTTTTGTAGTTTAACTGAAAAAAAAACCCAAAAAGCTTATTTTTTCGGCCTCGAGTGGCCTAAGGCCTTAAGGGTCCCTTGAGGTTGGCGAAAAAAAACGATTTTTCAACGTCATTTGTGTTGGGACTATTTATCCTACATGATCGAAATTTTATGCACATATTATTTCATCAGTTCATATTTCAATTTTTTTCATGTTCTTATGATAAATTGCGTCAGGCGCATTGTTCTGCAACATCAAAGTCCAGAAGTTTTAGATTTCTGAGTGCCACACGCTCTATGTGAACCTCAAAAATAAGAAAAAAAAAGCGACAATTCGAAAAACAGCACGTGTTTGAAGAAATGTTATATTTTTCATGAAATTTTTAGTATAGTATTGTCGGCGAAAAAGTAGTTTTTTAAAACAATTTTCAAGGAAATTCAGGTTCGCATGAATGGTCATTATATTATCTCAAAGTGTGCGATTTTGTAAAATAATCGATCGGATAATTTTCGAGTTATCTTGTACTAAGTTGACGAAAAAGTGGTTGTCAGGAAAACGCGTTTAAAGTTTCAACACTCAAACATTTTGTGACTCAATGGCCCAACGATCAAGCTACTATTCCGGGACTATAAAGTAATCCCTCAGCTACCTCGCGGAGTTTATTTTTGCCACAAGCTCTCCTTTACGTCATAAAGGGACGTCTCTTAGGTAGAAACTAAGTAGATGTGTATATATGTATTTTTTTCCCATGAACATATATAAACAGAAAAAAAAACTATTTCGAACCCATATATCTATGTAATGTTGGCTGACAAAACATTCGTCCCTTTCTTCAGAACGGTCCTTGAAATTTGTCAGAAAAACGGTGATTTTGGGAACAGGATAGTGCTTGAAATTACTCCCATGTAAATATGCTTGCATTTTTACAAAGGCCATTTGAAGACATTGAGGATCACACAATTTCAAATAGGGGGATAGTAGGCTACTATGAGGATGGTCCTCAAAGTCGAATGGCCAATATCAACTTTCTCAATATACTCTGCATATATGTATATATTTATGGATTTTAGATAGAGGCAAAAAACAGGCGAGAGAAGGAAAGAGAGAGAGGGATGCCGACCGAGAACCTCTGTTGCATGCAGTGTGTTCATGAGAAGTCTGGTTACCAGCA
>OZ023317.1:21373709-21496209 GCA_964007375.1 Ophion obscuratus
ACTAAAACGTCACGGTCTTACATTGGATCCAAATCGAAATTCCCCCATTGGAATTCAATGTACAATTTAAATTTGAATCCTCAAGGATTCCCATGGATTTTAACAGAATCCTATACGATTCTTCATGGATCCCATTACTTTTGTACGTTGATTTTTCTAAACAAAATATATATATGTCCAAAATGAGTGAGTCTTAAAAAAGTTCAAATATTATCTTAAGGGGATCATCTTGGCCCGAAAAAATGGCCAAATTCCGATTTTTGTTCTGGGAAATCGCACGTCAAACAAAAACGCATTTTTTTTACCAAGGCACATATATTGAGAGTCTTTGAAAAAAAATACAGGAGAAAATTTCGAGACGTTGGCGGTGGACACTCTCCAGCTCAAACGGTTCATCCGAAATTTATAAACCGAACGGGTTATTTAAGATAACAATAAATACGAGTCTTTAACGATCGTAGATTTTCCAATCAATTTTTTTTAGTAACGCGGGCCTCGAATTGGGACTCGTGCATACAAAATCTATGGAAAAAGTAGTCATTTTTACGTACTATTAAAAAATGAAAATCGGTTTTGAAAAAGTGAGATCGTCAACGACCTTTAAATATTTCTCGTCGTGTCGCTGTGAATTGGAAACAATCCGTCGAGTGGTTCTCGAGATATCATGTCCACCGACTTTGAAAACAGTTTTTCGAGATAAATGCTTTTGAAGTTTGAAGTACGGTGTAGCTGAAGCTCATTCAATTTTAGGAATAATTTTATGAAATTTTCATGGAATATAGATAAAAGGTGACATTATCGAATGAAAATATTTTTGGAAAATGCAATTTTTGGACTCACCTAGGTAGATGTGGTTCGTTAAAAAAGTACAAATCGCTACAAAAAGTCAACATTAAAAATCGACTTGATTCTCTAAAAAGTCACTGCAATTATCGTGTTATTTATTGTACTGCCCTTTGACATAATATCAACACACACTTTTCACATATTTTCGTTTCGAACGTGGTAAAAATTCTGAAACGGCGTTCGTCGGGGAACAGTGCAAAATCCAATTGAATCCCAATGAGGACTCCCTATGTGGGTGCATCTTGGGACGTCCCAACAAATTTGTGCAGCGGATCACAAATCGATATTTTTTTTTTGGAGACCCAACAATACCGCTTGAGTATATCAAATAAAAAATCGGGAAGTAGTACGGAAACCACTTGAGTTCCAATGTGGACACCCTACCAAATCCCTATAGGGATGTGGTAGGATCTGAAGACTCCCCAATAAATGTCTGCACTGGCTCATTCGAAACCGAGTTTCTTTTTTACCAAAAGTTTAAGTTCCTCTCATTTACTTCTCATCTACGAATGAAAAATATATTCTTCTGTATTTTGGTAACTATCGTATTATATTATCGTCGTATCATGACGATTATTGCTTTCGTTTCTCCTATCGTAATGCACACGAGGGCTCTGGGAAACTGGCCAAAACCCGGGACTCCACATTCGACTACTTTTTTTCTGCTGATCTTCGTTGCATCGAGAGCTTGCACTAGTTAAATCCACGTGAAAAAAAAACAGCTTGCAATTGATCGGAGCGCCTGGGTGAGCGGGTCACCCAACCGAGTAACGGATAAGTAATCCGAGGTGTCACTCTGTGACAATGGAGTCTATCTCGTGTAGAACACCGGTCGGGCGAGCCCTTGTCCGGGTCGGACCGAATTTTGGTTCATGATTTTCGCGTTGTGGGTCGTTTATATGCACATGTGTGTGTATATGCCCATGTACCTTGAGTACTGGTATATGCCCTGTATATGGCCGGGATAACACGCACGTCGAGCCTAAGGTTCGTTAGACGCTTCTGAAAAAGTGGCTTATGGAGTTACGTTAGTCTGACAATTTCAAAAAATCCATTTTGTAAATTTTAATTTTCTGATAATACAATATATCTGGAATATTCGCCCAAAGTTTTAAGGGAAGGGTAGGGGTTTCAGCGTGAAAAAAAAACACTTTTTTGCGAATTTTTTTCATCTATATGGATACAGTAAATTTATTGAAACCTTTTGTACATTGTTAAGTGTCATTTCAAGAACATTCCGCGAAATTTGTACGCGAAAATATCCACAAACAAGCCGGTGACACAGCTTTTCCAAGAACGCCTTTGGAAAAACACGATTTGCGGTGTTCACTGTGTCTCAGCTAGAAATTATCTGATAGCAAGTACCATTAGGCCGTTACCCCCACTTGTAGCGCAAAAAAGGCCTTTTTCATGATATTTTTTAAAGAAAACTACAAAACTTTTTTAATCGATCAATATACGATCTTAAAGAACACATCTTGAAGAACTTTCAGTAATTTTTTTATTGAAAAATATTACATTGTTTAGTGGCAAATGGCCGTCAATGAAATAATGTTTTTATATACACGGTTTGCGGTGACCAACATTGCGGCGAAGTGGATCATATGAAAAAAAATGCGGATGGATTTAGTCAAATATAAGTATAAACTAGTCTTTAATCGAAGGATTTTAAAAAATATTCATTTTTCACAAAATGGCGGACAGTCAAAGTTAATGTTTCGATTTTAACGAAAAAAAAACAGCAGTTTTTTGGCTATAAAACGGCCATTTTTTCGAAAAAAAAATCGAACGATTAAAGACTACATTTTTATGTATTAAATAAGCCTGCAAAATTTCAAGAAGATCGGTTCATTAGTGTTCGAGTAATCTTGGTCACCGACTTCAGAAATGCTATTTTGAGAAAAACGCGTTTAAAGTTTCAATTTCCGGTCATTTACACAACGGATTCTTCTCTTTCAACACTCATATCTCAGTCAATTTTGTTCGGATCGACTTGAAATTTTCAGGACATATTCTCAGATACTTATACTTCAAAAAAATGCAATTAAAAATAAATCGATTTTTTCAAAATCGCAAGTGGGGGTTACCCCTTAAAATTTAGTCAATGTATCGTCAAATCCTCCCCCCAACGGTATTTGATAATTTTTTTTTTCATTTCTAAATTTTTTGGTGGTCATGTAAAGTGAAAAGTGCTATTTTTCACGAAAAATTCCGCCACTTTGGGGGGGACTAACCGTTGGGGGGAGGTATTTTATACGTAGAAAGTGTGTACCAAGTTTGAAATAAATCGGTCATGTAGTTTACAAATGGCAGTGAACACGGACTTTGAAAAAGTGGTTTCGAGAAAAACGCGTTTGACGTTTAGAGACGTCGGAGCTACAGTGTTAAAGGAGCGGGACTAAATAGTCAATAACTTCGAGAGTTTTGCTCTGATTGACTTGAAATTTTGGGATTATATTCTTGAAATATTTAACTATAAGAAAAGACAAAAAATCGATTTTTGAAAAGTGCACCCCCCTATCCTCCTCTTAAGTCAATCGGAGTAAAAGTATAGGAGAGAAAGAACCTTTGGGAATTCCCCCTGTTGGGAAAGACCGGTCGGGAGGGACGCAGGTAATCGCATTTTTCTCAAAACACTATTTTTGAAGTCGGTGGACAGGATTTCTCAAAAACTAATGCTCCGATCTTATTGAAATTTTGCACACTTCTTGAAAATAGCATTGACTAGTGATGGAACGAAGGTTTTTCTTTCGATTAATTTTTCAAGGCTATACGTACTGTAAATTGTACGAAATATTGTACTATTTATCTTTTAAAAATCCTTCGTTCGATTACGAGCTATACTTATCTACTAACAGAAAAAAATGGTTTTTTAATTTCAGATAAAGCTATCATGAGTTATCCTAACCACCACGAGGACACTTTTTTAGGGTTCTTCGGAAATCAGGTCCCACCAGCTGAATTTTCCAAATTTTTTGATGAATTTTTGTTGAACCATTGTTGAAATGTTGCTCTTTTATATGCTTCACATTTTAAGTAAAAAAATGTATATATTATATTTTTTTTAAATATGCTTTTTTTGGTTTCGCAACCCACGTGACCCTTTATACGATCTTGCCATGCAAGCAAAATAAAGCGCGACGCCAGAGAGAAAAATGAAGCTGAACACATACTATACAGGGTTTCCTGCTAGGAATGGATAATCCTGCATCTTTCGATAGGAGCATGTCCTACTACATGCTAGAATTTCAGTTTAGTAAAAGATCCACGGTTCTCGAGATTTTGGGTTTTATGTTCTTTTTTTGAAAAAATCGTCTGCTTTTGGTTTTTTGCATGCCATTTCTACAAGTGATATGAATCGACAATAACTAAGAAACTTTTTCAAATGATTTGCACAAATGCGTAGTACATTTTTTTACACCGCAGGCGTAAATCTGATATCAAAGTCAGATGTTGGTTTGTACGAAAATTTTGCATGTGATCTTTTTTTGATAAAGTTACCTTAACGGGGTATCCTTCTCTGGAAGACCAATTTGAAGGGTCAGAATGATGATTTTTTTTTATTAACACATTGGTTGGAATAAATTCATATTTTCGCAGCATAGTGTACACATGTTTGTGGTTACAATGTAATTTTTTCGGAAGAAAATCTCTGAAATTTTTCGTGATGCTGCGGTTGGCGTTGCAGTCCTCCAGCGGCGAAGCCCGAAACTGCAGGATCTCTACCAGGCTCAAATGTCATCTAAAACGAAAACAAAAAATGTTTTCTTCAAATATATCCAACTGGCCATGGGTTCGCGACTCACTTTTCGAAATTTCGAAAAAACGAAAAATGACAGGTTCTCCAAAGAACACCTCATTTTTCTCTCGAAAAACAGCATGCCCGGGAAAAAAAGTTCATATCTGAATATATCTGAATCATATCTGTAGAATCAGATATGATCGGACAAGAAAATTGGCAATATATGTTCATGTAGTGTCATGGCAGATCATGTATGCTTATATCTGAGCATGTATGATCATTTCAGAGCGATTTTGATAATTTTGAGAGCAGACCCGTCCAAATCGCAGCAGGTCTGACCAGATCCAATCCCCAGGCAAGATCTGATCTTGTTGGACCAGATCTGATTTTATTGGGCCAGATCCGATCATGTCAGGTATATCTGATTTTATTGGGCCAGATCTGATCATGTCAGGCAAATCTAATCTTATTGGACCAGATCTGTCTGTCCGTATGAGAATAAAATACCGTGGATCCCAGTAGACCTGGACATCTATGAACAATAGACCTGCCCATATGATAGACGAATCATAGTTTATCTGAACCATCAGACGAGGTATGACTCCGACTATATCAGAACAAATCTTACCCTGTTGAGACAGATCAAATCTTGTTAGTGCAGTCATGAAGATATCAAAATGTTTACGTATATAGAGCGGGGTTATTAACACGTCATCACTTGACGTGTTAATAATTAATAATATTATAGTAACTCACATGATCACATATAATACAGTCAGGCGAGGTGCCATATCTGATCGGATATCGTCTCATACCCTCATATATCGTTTCATATATTCAGATCTTTTCATGTGTGAACTGAACTGAATATACGACAAGGTATGAGTGTATAAGACTTCGTATATTTTCCAGGTTTGGTATCGCATCTGATGGGATAAAATTTTATATGAACGTGCCTGCTCATATATCACATCATATATGTTCAGATATGGTTCCACGCTGCCAATTCGCCTGGTACCCGACCAGATAAAAACATATATGAGATCTATATAGCGGAGTCTGGTACCGTATTTGATCGGATATGATCTTATACGAACAGATACGTTCACATATCACATCATGTATGTTCAGATACGAATTTACGGTACCAACTCGCCTTGGTACTTCACCAGATATAAACAGATATGAGTTCATATACGGTCAGGCCGGATACTGTATTTGATCAGATATGATCTTCTATATGCATATGTGATGTGGAATATGATCAGACCTAATCATATATGATACTGTAAAATGTCAGATATAAATATATCTGATACATATATGACAATATCTGAAACATATATGAACATGTCACCTCAGACATGAACTTTTTTCCCGGGTGCTGAAGTGATTGTTATTATCAAATAATACATCCAATTAAAAAATGCGATCGTGAACCGAAAATGACTACTGTTTGAACGCTAACTGTGCAAATTCAAGTCAATAGTGTGAAAGTTACTCAAGATATCAAACCCGTCGTCTCAAGATACGTAGTCTCGAGATAATCGCGTTCAAACTCGACGCACACTGTTCCACTAAAATAGGTGTAACTTCGTCAATTTTTAGAATTTCAGGGTCCCGTTGGTTTCTAAATATTGTTGAAAGTTCACATTATAAAGATATGCAAAAAAAACGATTTTTTGAAACTTCTAGAGAGGTATACCCTCTTAATATTGAAGATTAAAAAGAAGACTTTTGTAGATAAAACAAATAACCAAGAGTATTTTTTTTAAACCGGGTCAAATAAGTTATCATTTGTAGAAATGACATGCGAAAAAACAAAAGCAGATGATTTTTATCTCGAAAACCGTGGGACTTTTACTAAACTGAAATTGCAGTATATAGTAGGATCTGACCTATCGACAGTTGCAGGATTATCCATTCATAAGGACACTTTGTATAATTATATCTCGTTGAATATACATATTCGTGTTTGGTTCTAATCAGAAACGTCATAATCATAATGCGAACCCGCGATAACTATTAATAGCGATGCTGAAACCTTCAGGAGAGAGAGAGAGAGAGAGAGAGAGAGAGAGAGAGAGAGAACTCGTGGCTTAGTGAGTTCCTCGTAAAATTTCAAGTAGTTACGTCCAGTGCGAGCCAGACCGAGTGAAAAAATTATCCAACGGCAACGCCACGATTTTCTCCTCGCATCGATAGTTCGAGTATGATGAATGTTACGAATGAAGCACGAATGTCAAAGTAATTTACGTGTTTTCGCATGCGGTGCTTGAGCGATGAAAACAATAAAGCACTGTAACGAATTCCGGAACAACGAAATAATTTGGTTTGGATGAAGCTGATTCGCCAGCGATTAAACGATTCCGCACTGGTCTAAAGGTTCAAATTTGATTTTTGATTAAATGGAAATTTGTGGAAATAGCATGTCATGTATATATAAATGTTATAGTTTAAACTCGGTTTAAGTGGAAACGCGTTTTTCCTAGTAAAAACTAGTTCTGACTGAACGACTTTATTACAACTAGTTTTGTTGCTAATGAAAACTTGAATTTACTGATAAATAAATTTGACTGTTAGTTAAGACTAGTTTTAACTAGGAAAAAATAGTTCTTACGAATTTGATCCAATTTATCATCAATTACAACTGTTCGGGTTTAGGACGAGTTTTAAGTAAAATTCAAATTCATTTATCTGTAAATCCGAGTTGTTATCCGGAATATCTATTTGTAACAAAGGCGTTCAGTAGGAACCTTTTTTTTACAACGGAACATGCGTCTAACCTGAAAATGGGGTTTACTGTAACATATATATATGTGTGTTTGTATATATATATATATATATAGATATATATATAGATATGAACAGCCAATTGAAAAAGTATTAAATCATCTGTTTTTTTTTCTAAGCACGTTCTGAAGACTTAGATTAACTTGTATTAATTATATTACCATTTCCATGTATAATTGATATTTAAAGTAGGTTGTCGAATGAAATAAGTTTCCAAAATATTTGGTTTTTTTTCGAAACGTTATCACCGAAAAACGGACTATACAGATATTTGTTTAGCCATTGCATATATATATATATATTAATATGAGAATATAATGAAATTATATAATTGAAAAAATAATTTGTTTTAAGTTTTTTTATCAAATCTCCATCGAATTATGGAACTTACCATGCAGCGCAATCATAGTTTCCATAGTTATTGTTATTTTGCGATAAAGCACTCATATGTTTGCCAATTAAATCGAGCAATTGCTACTTTGAGAATAAGCGAACAAAACATAGCGTCGCATATCTTTTGAATGATAGTTTTTATAGGCCTTATGCGTTTACACCTAGTTCATGCCCGAAAAAATAAGAGTTTTAGTGAAATGTTTCTGGGAAAACCGAAGCAAGTTTTCAATTTTTTCTTCATCACATTAAAGAGTTCGGTTTTCAGTATTTTTTGGAAATTTTTCTTTGTAAAATATTTATAAATTTGGTAGATACGCGAAGAATGAAACGCATTTAATTTTCGCCTGAAATTATCTAATGCTTGGACAAAGGATTTAATGAAATATTATTTTATTAAAAATGTCTCTAGTACAAAGTTAAAGTATCGATTTTCAGTGAAAAAACGCTCTATTTTTATTAATAAAAAAACACTATGAACCAACAACGTTTCCGTTCAGTCACTGCTTTTTGAGATGTAAAAGAATCTTGTGAAATTTGAAGTTGGTGGGTTCAGTGATTTTTCAGGTATCGTGGTGACTGATCTTCAATCCCTCGATTTTGAACGGAACATCTTGAAAATTTCTGAGAATATTTTTGCATTGGGATTTTCAGGGGATAAAGCTAAAAGGTGATCCTGTCTATTAAAAATATTTTTGGAAAATGCAATTTTTCGACCCACCTCGATAGATGTAACCCGTTAAATAATTACAACTGATGCAACGAAACGACTTTCATCAGACTTACGTAATTATTGCATGAAAATGACGGTGGACCGGTGAACATTTTTTTTTTCTTCTCGCGGCATTGGTCATAGTTATATTTATCGCGGTTTTTTTTTAATTTCGACGTTGCACAATTCTCCAAATAAAATACTACGTCGACTTCGACGCGGTTCTCGCGGCTCAACGAGGAGAGAGAGAGAGAGAGGGAGAGAGAGAGAGAGAGAGAGAGAGAGAGAGAGAGAGAGAGAAATGAAAACCAGCGAGTATATTCTAACAGCTTCGGCCTCGTGGCTTGCTCTCGCGAACGACGAGCTCGAAAGCTAAGCCTCACTTTCGCATTGCTAGACTCAATTCATGCCAAGGCTGACTGGGTGCGTTGCCCTCTATTGCCCCTATGCCGGGCGTATATAGACGGTACTGGCGTCATTGGCAAGAGTGCATCGGGCCTGTGCAGCCTGCAGCCCGCTGCACACACATCGCAGCACCGCCTTCGTCGTTGGCCGCCCCGTCAACGCCGCGCGCGCTCGTGATATCCCCGCGGCTCGAACGTTCGAGCCCCCGCACCAAAGATTCGGTCGTATGATGGTCACTCGAGGAGACGCATCTTCCCTATGCCGCGAATACTTGAAAATATTCCCAACATATAATTTTATTTTATTTTATTAGTAATTATTTATTAGTAAATATTTTATTAGTAATTATTAAGGTTCGATTTTTTATTTAAAAAAATGTAATTTAAATATTTTTTAGTAATAAGTGGATAAATTGCGAATTTTTACAAAACGCTCGTTGCGAATAAAAGTTAAAATCTTAAGCTACAAAACTGCGCAATGAAAAAAAAAAAAAAATTCTTTTTACGACTATAATAGTATTTTTATTCCTCCGGCTGTTTATTTTCCTCTTGCTTTCCTCAAAATACCCTTTCTTGAACAAAGTATAACAGAAAAAGTTCGATTTTCGATTTATTAAATTAACTTGAGTCAGTTGTTGTCGAAAAATTGATAAACCATAAGTGTTTACGGTCTTCGTTGTAAATAAAAGTCATCTTTCTAGGCTATAAAGGTATGCGATGAAGAAACCCTATTTTTCAAATTTTAAGATTACGTAGACCCCTCAACACTATTTTTATACCACTCGCTATTTTTTTCTTTTTTTTCGAATAAAAGTTCAAATTTTAGGCTATAAAACTATGCAAAAGGAAACGTATTTTTCAAATTTTAAGATTACGTATACCCATCAGCAGCATTTTATTCCGCCCGCTATTTTTTTGCGCTCGCGTTCCTCAAAGCCTTCCTTCCTGAACAAAGTATCAAAAATATGTTCGAATTTCGATGAAAAAAATTACTTGAATCATTCGGTATCGGCGAATTGATAAATAATGTATTTTTAGAAAATCTTCGTTGCAAAAGAAAGTTAAAATCTTAGGTCCTAAAACTATGCAATAAAAAATCCTAGTTTTTCAAAATTCAAGATTACACCATACCCCTCAACACTATTTTTATTCTCATGTTCTTTTTTTTCGAATAAAAGTTAAAAATTTTGGCTAGAAAAGTATGCAATAAGAAAATCATATTTTACAAATCCAAGCTTCTGTAAACGTCTCGATAGTATTTTCATTCCTTACAATATCGTTTTCCTCTCGCTTGCCTCGAAATCCCCTCCCTAAACAAAGCATAGAAGAGGAAGTTAAACTTTCGATTAAAAAAAATAACTTGAATAATTTGTTATCGACAAATGGATAAATTATGAAATTTTACAAAATCTTCGCTGCATATAAAGGTTAAAATCTTAGGCTATAAAGCAATGCAACAAAAAATCCTATTTTTCAAATTTCAATATTCCGTAGACCCCTTAACAGTATTTTTATTCCCGCCGCTATTTTCTTTTCCTCTCGCTTGCCTCAAAAGTCCCCTCCACAAACAAAGTATAGAAAAAAAACGTTGGATTTTAAAAAATAACTATAATCATTGATATAAAAAACGGATGAATGCTGAATTTTTACAAAATCCGTTGCGAACAAAATATAAAATCTTCGGCTCTAAAACTATGCAATAAAAATTCCTTTTTTTAAGATTATGAACACCCCCCTTAACAGTATTTTTATTCCTACCGCTTTTTCTTCTCGTTTACCTCGAAAACCCCTTCCCAAAAAACTCATATTACAAAAAAAAATCATCATAATTCCCCACCGTTTGTACGAAAAAATTCCAGCCGCGACCGAGAGGGCATTTCGACGTCACTTGGGAATTTTTCATTGGCGCGCGAGAACGCCGCTGCCTTCGCTGACGATCGCCATTGCCCCAATTGATCCGTACTAGACCCTGCTGCACTTCTTTTTTGTGCGCCCCACCCCACGAAAAGAGTCAGCAGCGGCCAAACTTGTATACACTGGAAGAGCCACGTTGCACCCGGCCACGGTGCACGAGCAGGCTGTACCTCGAAAAGAGGAGAACCGAGCTGGCTGCTCGTGCTGGTGCTGCTGCAATTGCCTTAGACCTTAACCGCTCTTGCACACTCCGCGTGTGCCCAATTCCACTTCATCCGTTTTGCGAGAGCGTTCTTTTTCTCATTCGCCCTCTCTTTGTCTCTCTCTCTCTCTCTCTCTCTCTCTCTCTCTCTCTCTCTCTCTCTCTCTCTCTCTCTCTCTCTCTCTCTCTCTCTCTCTCTCTCTCTCTCTCTCTCTCTCTCTCTCTCTCTCTCTCTCTCTCTATGTATACTTATATGTGAGGGACAGAGATACATACATATAGGAGAGAGGAAGAGATAAGTGAGATAGAGAGAGAGCAATGTATATATTTGTATATATATATATATGAAGGGTGGCACAAATTTGCTCTCTATTTCTTTCCCTTTTTCCCACTATCGAATTATCTTTGTTAAAAAATAATTAAAAAACGGTAAAACAATATTAAGAGGTCGCTCAAGCCTCCCAAAACGTAAAATTTTTATTAAAAAATCGATTTTTTTTTTTTCGACCACTCCTCGCCCATGAATTTTACGCTTTATAATTTTTTAATTAACCTCGCGATAATTAAAAAAAATTCCAACTATCGCAATTTTTTTTATTCTTCTCACTTATAAATTTAACGTGTAGTGTAATGCTGAAAACAATTAATCCGTCTGTCTTTAAAAACAGATTTTTCAAAATTCCCTTCTTCTTCTAGCCCAAGAATTATTATCTTTGGTCTCATAAAATAATTATTTACAGCTCTTGTCCGTAAACGAAATTATAGGTCCTTTTATTGGGCGAGGTAAATTTGAAAAATCCGTTCGTAAGGAAAAAAAGATTGTTTTGAAAATTTGACAAAGCGTAACATTTATGAATGAGGAGAGTAAAAAAAATTTGCGAAAATTGGAAATCTCGAAGCTCTCGAGCGACCACTAAATATCTTGGCCGGATAGAGCTTTCGCGAGGTTATTTTAAAAATTACGAAGCGAAACATTCATGGGTGAGAAATGGCCGAAAAAATATCGATCCTTTAAGGGAAATTTGAATTTTTGGAAGGCTTTAGCGACCTCTAAATATTTTTTGACGGCTCGCAGCTTTCGCGGTGATTTTTTTCTTCTCTAAAGTAGGCTGGCGAGAAAAAGGAAAAAAATAGAGCTCAAAATTGGGCCACCCTAACATATATGTTTATGTATACATGTATATGTGTATGTGTATATGAGAGAAAGAGAGAGAGAGAGAAAGGAAATTTTGAACCTGTTATATCTATGTGATGATTCCTGTCAGAACATTTCGAGGAGAGCGCTGTCTTCAAAATGTCCTTTGTATAAATTTTCTCATACTCATATAAGAATGATTTTGAAGACGTTGGATCGTACATAATGTTGAGTATGAGGATAGTTTTATAAATATATGAAGTATTTCAGCTGAACTCAGCAACTGTTTCCCTCACCGTCGTTGATTATAGATTTCCATTGTGGGAAACCTCACTCCTGGTGTCAAAAAAACACCCAATCTTTTATTAATTTTTTCCTCCACTCCATGTCTTTTGGCGACTGCATAAAATCGAAAAGTCCCTTTGGGTCGTTCTTTAAATTCTGAAAAAATTGCAATACGTTTCAGACCTGTTTTGTAAACCCTCGATTTTCGAAAGGATTATTGGACAGTTTGGAAGTTAGGAGAGTACTTCTTTGCTCTTGGGAGTAAAAAAAAATTCAAAACTATGATTTCTAATGAAAGTCAATTCGGGTGGGATGTATATCTAGACCGAAAAAGTACTTTTCTGACTTCCAAACTGTCGAATAATCAATCTCCAAAATCCCAATTTTGCCAGAGACAATAGTAAATATCGAAAGCATAAGTTGAGCTTCGGTGAAAAATGCACAAAATAGGTCTAAATCGTATCTGAATTTGAGTTAGGTGTTTTATTTGAAACTAGGAGTAAGGTGTTCCTCTATGGAAATCCACAATCAACGCTGGTAAGGGATTAGGAGGCTGAGCTGAACTGATATACCCCATGTATTCATAGGTAAAAGTGACGTCGAAGAAATCTGCTTTCGAAAACCCGTCCCCATACTCAACATTATATGCACCTCAATGTCTTCAAAATAATGTTTACAGGAATATGAGCATATATATATATATATATATATATATATATATATATTGGACTGATCAAAAAAAAAAAATTATTTTTTTTTCCTTTAGGATTCTCGTGCTATTGTTGGGCACTAATAAAAGAAAAATTCTCTAAAAAGATGGGCGCGGTCACTCAATTTTTAGAGGTGGCTATCTCGACTTTTTTGTATTTGAATTTTTTTAACGAACGTATTGCATTTAAGCATAGTCATGGCTTCGGATTACGGATAAAAATCACATCCAGCAGCTATTTCGTAACAAAAATAAACTCTAACAATTTGAAAAGATTGCAATATTCACCATTCAATTCCAGGTAGATCAATAATGGTGTCTATACTA
This sequence comes from Ophion obscuratus, assembly GCA_964007375.1. NCBI lineage: Eukaryota > Metazoa > Arthropoda > Insecta > Hymenoptera > Ichneumonidae > Ophion > Ophion obscuratus. The sequence continues at coordinate 21,387,169 of OZ023317.1, forward strand.
CTCTCGTTATTCATGTAGATTTATTTATACGCATTAAGATTTCGCACTTTTTACGAAAAATTAAATTATAAGCTTTTATTCATAAATCGTATATTTACATTTTCAAAATGCTACACTTATATTATCTTCAAACTCATTTATATTTCTTCCCAGCCACTGTGCATAACATCGCGCATGCCACTGCGCATACCACTGCGCAAGTCACTGCGCATCCGTGGCGCCATTTTGTATTGGCGCAGCGCATTTGTAAGTGGTGTTGTTTTTTTCCATGTGACTCATGTAAAGACAATTTTAAACAATGGCTGGGAAAAACGAAGACAACACAATTTGGCTAATCGGCAAGAAAATTCCGAAAATAAGTACCCGTCATTTACCGCCAAATCGGAAAGTTTTGAGTTTGTTCTTTTACAAACATAAGAGAAAAACTGACCATACGTCGAAGTGCACACGAAACGATGAAAGAAGTTTTCGAACAATGGAAATGTGCTGAAATTCCAACGCGTCGATCGAATAACGCAATCGTGAAATTAATAAAACTCCATCTAGTCTGGAAAAAACTTTCAAAAAATCGGGTTAAAAAGAATTTGCCGTCACAAATATTGAAGGAGCGTAAATTTAAGAGAGATTTGGACAAACTGTTCAACGTTGCACATTTTCGTTCTGCCCAATATGTTAACGAACTTGAGCGATTATTTTTGCATCACACGTTTCGATTATTTCTCCGTTGTGACGGCAAATTCTTTTTAACCCGATTTTTTAAAAGTTTTTTTTCCAGACTAGATGGAGTTTTATTAATTTCAAGATTGCGTTATTCAATCGACGCGTTGGAATTTCAGCATATTTCCATTGTTCGAAACCTTCTTTCATCCTTTCGTGTGCACTTCGACGTATGGTCAGTTTTTCTCTGTTATGTTTGTAAAAGAACAAACTCAAAACTTTCCGATTTGACGGTAAATGACGGGTACTTATTTTCGGAATTTCCTTGCCGATTAGCCAAACTGTGTTGTCTTCGTTTTTCCGAGCCATTGTTTAAAATTGTCTTTAATTGAGTCACATTGAAAAAAAAAACAACACCACTTACAAATACGCTGCGCCAATACAAAATGGCGCCGCGGATGCGCAGTGGCATGCGCGATGTTATGCACAGTGGCTGGGAAGAAATATAAATGAGTTTGAAGATAATATAAGTGTAGCATTTTGAAAATGTAAATACATGATTTATGAATAAAAGCTTATAATTTAATTTTTCGTAAAAAGTGCGAAATCTTAATGCGTATAAATAAATCTACATGAATAACGAGAGTAGTATAGGCGCCATTATTGATCTACCTGGATTTGAATTGTGAATATTGCTATCTTTTCAAATTGTTAGAGTTTATTTTTGTTACGAAATAGCTGCTGGATGTGATTTTTATCCGTAACCCGAAGCCATAACTATGCTTAAATGAAATACGTTCGTTAAAAAAAATTCAAATCCAAAAAAGTCGAGATAGCTACCTCTAAAAATTGAGTGACCGCGCCCGTCTTTTTTGAGAAATTTTCTTTTATTAGTGCCCAACAATACCACGAGAATCCAGAAGGAAAAAAAATAATTTTTTTTTTTTGAATCAGTCTAATATATATATATATATATATATTGTGAATATATTTGGCCCATATCTTTCTCTCTCTCTCCCTCTCTCCTTCTATCTGCCGACCATTCCAGACGTTTGGGACTCGGAGTTTTTGCCCACGGTCTCGCCTTTTGCCCGGAGAAACATACTTTATATAGAGCCACAGCAATTTCACCAAGTATGCTCATTACATCGTTCCCTGGAAAATGTGAGAACCGTTTTTGCCTCGCCGAACGTTGCGCTCCAATGAGGGAGATAAGAAAAACGAAAAAAGAACTCACCAACTTATTTTGCTGAATAGACGAAACGACAATCGGATTTAATTATCTCGATGATTTTTTTCGGGAATTAAGTTCGAGCTTATATCATCCAAACTGGTTGCAAATTTGCGAAGATCATCCGCGGATAAGAGATTCGGAAAAATCGTTTTTTTTTTCTGCGCGCTTATTTTGGCTCTGTGGCCGACGATTGAACGCGGCGAGGTCGACGCTTTTGGGTATCGAAACTTTCACTGATCTCTTGCATCTTCATTAATACGAACTCGCTTTTGCATTTAACGAGCTATTGAATTTTTTTAGCGGACAAAATTCCAATGTGCCTGGTCGCGTATGCAAATTCGGCCTACGATCGAAAAGTGTACGCGAGGTAACGAAATTTCCGCGAGAGAGAGAGAGAGAGAGAGAGAGAGAGAGAGATCCGATTTGCGCAGCGAACGTTCGAACTTCGATGACTGTGCGTTAGAGCCAATGCGAAAACGAATGTTTTTTTTTGCATTTTTTTGTTCTTGTTGTTTTCTTCTTTTTTTTTCATTCGTGGGCGTCGCGGCTCACACGCGTGTCCTATTTAAAATTCACTGCGTTTGATGTGGTAGAATGGCGAATGACTTATCTGCAATTGTGATTGCCGAATGCGTTCTTGAATTCCTCATCGCGCGCGGGTCACTGACAAATCATTGTACGCTTTACGGATGCGCCCGACCTTCCTCGCGTATGCAACGATACACACTCGTTTGAGGATGTCAAAAAATAATGTCAAAAAAAAAAACGACAGAAAAACAAGCGCACAGAATTCGCATTTGGTTATGCGACCAAATAAAGAGAGAATCGACGCTTCTACTCCCGTCCGCGAAGACACGAGTAAGCCACGCCGACAAGCTATTCTATTCTGGTGACCCCGATCAATTAATAATATTATTGTTCCCTTTGAAATACGTGGAGAGGGGGAGGGGCGGTGAAACCTCTGCATTTTGCCCGCGACGTAGCGAAAGTTTCCGACAATGGAATTTGAAATTGCCAAGTGCCGCGGTGATGATGAGCTTGCAGGAAGACCAAAGCAGCAATATATAGGACACTGGCGCCCTCGTCGTGCGATGAAAGTCTTGCTGTTTTTTTTTTTTCGATGCGCAAACGCAGTCAAGCGAAATTCTAGGACAAAAATGTCCTCTGACACACCATCCTCGTGCTTTGTACAATATAGAGGAAAAGTACAAGGAAACACAAAAGAGGGTCGATAGAAAAACAAAAGAAAAATGACTCTATGTAAAAATAAAAAGAATTGGATTAAAAATGGACATTGAAAAAGGCAGATTAAAAAAAAGCGAATAAACGAAAATCGAAGATATACAGATATGAGGAATCAGAAATTACAGAGCCAAAGATCACGGAGGGAAACAAAAATGAGCAATGGTAGGGGCCAGTTTGAAATTTCGAACTTTGAATGATCTGAATGCTCAAAACTGCAAAAAAATACTACCCCGAAAGATCAAAACTTCGAAAGAATTTTACCCGAAAGACCAAAACTCCGAAAATGTGAACGGGGCCGGGTTGAAATTCCGAACTTTGAATGATGACAGAACGCTCAAAACTCCGAAAGATCATAATCCCGAAAGAATTTGACACGAAAGACGAAAGAAAACTCCGAAAATCTGAACACCGTCAAAATAATTCGGCGATGGAATTTTTAGAGGTTTTAAAATTTTCAATAAATCGACGAATTGTTTCAAGAATTTTTTTTAATCATAATAAAAAAATACACATACATAAATATAAATTATAATAAATATATAAATATAAATATAAATAAATATATTTTTTTATCTTGACGAACTTTGTAATTTCAGAACATTAAAATTACGAATTTTAAACCGTCCACGCATTCAATGTTCAGAATTTCATCCTGGCCCTCATGGGAAGATCATACCAGCGAAAGTCTACACAGTTGACTGTAAATGATGTAGAACGTATAACTTTATCTAGACAAATTTCAATATTTACGCAAAATCACTGCTTAATAAAAATAAATTCTTGAAATAATTAATCGATTTATTGAAAATTTTGAAACTTTCAAAACTTCCATAGCCGAATTATTTTGACGGTATTCAGATTTTTGGAGTTTTCGTCTTTCGGGGTAGTATTCTTTCGTAGTTTTGAGCGTTCTGATCATTCAAAGTTTGGAATTTCAGAATTTCGGAATCGGCTGTATTCTTCATTGAAGACGAAAGAAGTTATATATAAGAATATAAATATACATTGAATTCTATACCAAAATTAGTAAGAAGACGTTTTTTAGCGATTAAAAATATTTTTTCATACATTTGTCCGCGAATGTTTTGATTTTAGGCCGATTTTCAAGTTGAAACCGCTTTTCACCCCTTAGGAAGGGTCACAAGTCAAAGATAACGTCACCAATCCGAAGAGCGGGTGGTTTTACCTATAGGGTGACGTTATTTCTGCTGTAGACTGCAAAAAACATCCTTTTTCTCGCAAGTGTTTAAACATAGTCGCTTGGGCGTTAATGAGCTACTATATATCTTCTTCAATTCATACACCCGATATATCAACTATTGTAGAGTTAACAAGAATTGTGCCTAGTTGAACGTTGAGTACTCAAAGTTCTTGTAGAGTTGATACATTATAGAATTAATGCATATTGCAAATCCGTCATTGTGTAGTTGATATCAAATCCGAATAAGTACCTTGTAAGGATAATCATGGCTAGATCGTTGTAGTGGTTCAATATTGCAAACTTGAGACTCTTGTACAGTTGGTGGATTTGATTTTATACAGATGAGAGATAAAGTCATTGTAAAGTTGAAAAACGGACTTTCAACGTTATAGAGATAAACATTGTGGAAACGAGACCCTTCCTATCTAGGAAGGGAATGGACAACCACTTGGAGTTTGGAAAGAAAAATTTTAAAGCTGGTGAAACAAATGTCAAAGGAATTCCCAACGTTGAACCTCGGAATATTGGCCACAACAATTTCCACCCACTGACAAAACAGTTTATTTGTAGTAAATAAATATAATTAGTTGGCACTTTTATTCAAATATTCATTAATTGTTGCAAAATATGTTAGTTGTTAAGAAATATTTGTGTTCTCTTGACATCATTTTACAGCCATACTATTTCATTAAAAATAATGATTTATTTGATCACTTTGATTTCTCTTAAGGAGGTTGGAGCGTTAGCCAAAATCGAAGGTTAATTTTAATAAAAAAAATTCGGGTTATTGTTTATACTATACTGAGTCTTTACGAATTTTTTGAACTTTTTTCACCACCAAACACCAGAGATAAAAAATAGTTTACTGTATGTAATTTAACGTGCGGTTAGATGGGCAAGACTTTCACACTGAAGGTTATGTAATTTCTATTGTTATTTAGCCCCAAGATAAGCCATTTCTAACAACGGATTAACGCAAACTGAAGCTTTGTGAACACTGAAAAAAAAATCCTCATCTTGCCCATCGTAAACCATGGGCCAATAATCTCGTGATGTAAATGTGAATGGACATAATTATGAATTACTCAAAATTTCATTGTCAATTGTATAAAACATTCGTTGTCGTAGTTTTTTCATAGTAATCATCGATAATGTTATTCTTTTTCAAGTTGTTAGTAACACAAAAGTTTTTGTACTTTACGTAATAAAAATGTTAAAATGCATAAATTTGTCCTTTAATTATGTATTTAAAAAAATTAGCATATATAGAATAAATCTGTACCTCGTATGCATTCTTATGAGGTTCATTGAAAAAAAAAAAATGAATAAACCGTCATTTGACTCAACTGAATCGCTCCAACCTTCTTAAGGAGGTACGGTGATGACCACGCTAGTAAACTAAGAGTCTATTTTTCGCCATAATACCGCTACGTTTTAGACATATGTGTGCGGCCTATATTTCGAGAAATATTTTTTAAGTATTGAATTTCAAGCTACTTATTATTTTTATAATATGAAAACAGACGTAATAATCTACTACTCGACTTCAGTAGTACGCCGTATCGTCGACGTTTAGCATCGTTGCATTTTCGATAGCTGTCATCGGTCCCACGCGCTCGGCTTATTATTTTTGGTAGCCGGTAAACATGGAGAATGAAAATAAGTACTGTAGAAGTTTATCAAGAGAGTAACAGGATTGTACCTGAAGTCCAGTTTAGAGACAAAGGTAGATTCTGTCGGACAAGAATTAGAGAGTGAAAAGATGATATTACGAATGCAAATGAAAAACGTTGCGTTGACGTTAACCTCAATATCCAATGTCCAATCTGTCCGAAGTCAAAACATATTTCATCGATTGTTATGTTATTTTTCCCTTTCCTAATTTTCACAATATTTGCAGATATAAAAACGAACGTTCATTTTATATGACGGTTTGTCCATGCTGAATTTACATATAAATGCGTTGTATGCATGTCGCCAGAAAGATTGAGATGCCTTAGCTATACATAAAAGAACTTTGAGTAAATATCGGCGAAAGGCCTTTTATAATCGATTAAAAAACGTACGGCTTCACACAACCATATTTTTAATTCGCGTTGAAAATATCCGATAGAAGACTCAAATTTGCGCGGGTATCCGGCGTTGCCACACTTCGAGCAAGATGGCTGCGATTACGTCACGAGACGTCTCTCTCGCCGAATACTTCGGTTTTTCGCGACTTTATTTCTAAATTTATTGCTTATTTCTGCGGTGAGCTTTCCAATTCAAGTTGCCTTATTGATCACAACGAACGAACGAACGCAACCGTCAGTTTTTTTTACGCGTGTCTTGGCTCCAAGTAACACAAAAAAATCGATATATGAGAGGACAGGCACATTTTGTCGTCTACGTGTGACTAATTGACCAACTTTAACAATTAATAACTCGGAAACTGTACGGTAAATCTCGTGGAAACTCCGCATACGCATGGACGAAGCTCTCGACAATGTTATTAAAAAAAATCGGGCTTTTATCTTGGACTCGCTCCAATCACCGTACTTCCTTAACTCAGTGGATGTTTATGGTCAGCGAATAACGATTTGAAATTGCGATATGACAATACAGTTCAAAGGAGTAGAGATTTGTTCACAATTAATATATTTAGATTCGGGGCCGTTAACGTATAGTTGCCGCGACTATCCTATGTTCAATGCAAATGAACATGTCACAACAATTAACTGATCTTCATTCAAAACGACTATCACGGCCCGCGGCCGTATTTGAGCCAAGAGTCACACAGATGACGCGACAACTTCTCTATTTAACGCAAATAAGGATTATCATATTCCGAATTCAATTCATATTCCATATTCCAATTACATATTCCGAAAGCTCGATCACAGCATTATCAATTGTCTTACTGCTTTATTGGACATATTCTATTGATCACTGATTTATTGGACATATTCTATTTTGATAAATTTGTTAATTTCGTATTAGTTCGTTTATTAATCGTGAATAATCATATTTAAATCTGTATATACAACTTTTTGAAATTATTCCAATTAGACAAATATTCATATGAACCCGCAGCAAAATAACGTTTCGATAGATACATTTTTTCCCATGGAAACATTTAAGGGGAGATATACACCTAGGAGCCGGAAAAAGGTCATTTTTATGAATTTTTTCAAGGAAAACTATTTGAAATTTCGGATTGGGGTTTTAATTATCTAAAAGTATATACATTCAAAAATATGTTTAATTTTATTTATTTAAAAATATCAAAAATGTACAAGGATATTGTATGATCCTTGGAGCGTCGTAAAAAAATCTGCCTATACTGTGCCCAATGGCGTTTCTTCAAAAATCATCTGAAAAAAAAACCAAAAAGATTATTAAATTAGTTACTATAATCTAGTACTTGTCATAGCCGATTTGACAATATCGATTTGTGACAAAATGGCGGACATTTGAACATATATAGTGATTTTTGGGCTAGGAATTAGTTATTATTTTGCCTATAAAACAAAAACTAAGTAACGGAAAAAAAATCCTATGACAAGTACTAGATAATGGTGTATAGAATAACCACAAAAAACCTCAAGGCAAACGGTTCATTGGTTTTCGAGAAATTTTGGGTACCGATTTGAAAAACGTGGTTTTGAGAAAAACGCGTTCGAAAATTTGGGAACGAATAAATCATGAAATTTATCAATTTACATGGAATCATCGATACCAGGCCCATAGTGTAGGTCTTCTACGGTCGACGGAATGTTCATAGCTTCTGAATCCTCGACCTCGACCATTTAGGTGTATATCTCCCCTTAAGGAACACGTTTCTATATACAATCTTATTCTTTATTAAAATATAATTTTATATATACCTTATTATATATATTCTTTATTATAATATAATATTATATATGCCTTTATTATAATATACCCTTAAAAAAAAACTTAAAAATTGAATATCTCGAAAACTATTGCGGGTCACCGAAATTCCCTTAAGGGGTTTTCTCAAAATATTAAAAGGGAGGTTTGTGCTGAATTTCAGCTCGATCGGAGCGGTGGAAGGGGCGTTTCGGAATCTTATCGTAAGGAATAATTGCTCTTACTATAGTTCTATGTCACTCGACTTGGTATGCATTTTTTTCTGCGAATAAATTAATGAACGCCAACCAATCACCGGATTATTTTATGCAAGCAATGGGCGCAAATCCTCGAAAGGCGATCTTTCTTTTCCATCTTCCTATTTCTCTCTCTTTCGCGTACGCGACATTCTCACTCTGTTGCTCTTCCACGTACCGTTCTTTTATCTCGGGTTATTTTATTCGTGCATTGCTTGTCCCTCTTCGACACAGGCTTGAAAGTATCAGGCGTTTGGAGAGGAGAGAGCGGGGGAGAGAACGAGAGATAGAGAGGGGAGGAGAGACAGAGAGAGAGAGAGAGAGAGAGAGAGAGAGAACAAGACCCATAAAGACGGACCCGCATTTTTCATTAGGCCCGTTAGGCCATCAGTTTCTCGCGGAGCCTAGAGGATCGTGCGCGAGGGGCTTTTCTCCTCCTCGCCGGCGATGATGCTGGCTGTATCCCGCTTCTGGGAGCGGCCACCACGCGCGGAAAGAAATCTTCCCGCGGCCTCGTGCTAAATTCGCGTTGCGCTTTCGACTTGAGCGCTCCGCGATTTGACACCGTTCCATTCAAATCCTCCACTTTTTCTCCTACACTCACCTCCCAATTCCGATTTACGCTCTTCGATGCAAAATCGGCAAAACATGTTTTTCGTGGGCATGCTTGTTGCTTCGTATAAACTGAGTCGCGAGAAAATATTGTTAAATGTCAATTCGCAGGCGAGAAAAAATAAGCTCGGAAGAATTCAATGTATATTATCATTTTTTTCATCATAATCAATCGTTGTAAATTGGCATAGTCATTTTGGGGGCGGATTATTGTCGAAAGAACGCTTTCATGCGTATTGACGAAGTAGAGTCGATATTTTGCTAAGCTTTTTAGCAAAAGATCTTAAGAACAGAATGATGCCGCGAAAATGTTTGGCTCCATTGAGAAATGTTTTGTTTTTTATCGCTAAGAGATAGGAATGTGAAAACATGCCTATCCCGGGGTCGCTTAAATGAAAATAGTAACGAACTTCAATTGAATTTAATTCAATTTAATTTATATAAGATGTACTGAATTCGGATAATTGTTTTTAAGGATAAAAAAAATGATTTATAGAATGCAATCAAAACGTATTAAAAATTAAATAGTTGCGAACGAACGTTCAACGAATGAAAACTACACACATATACATTGATAGATATATGTACATATATGTACAGTTTTCAATAAATTGTATTTACATTTAATAGATTATTATTTTTTTAACCACAACTTTTTTCAAATTCGAATTTAATAAATTTCATATAAATTAAATTCAATCTAAGTTAATAAAAATTCGTTAGCACTTAAATTCGAGCGACTCCGGGAATGACAAAATTTCTAAGGATATAAAGGATAGAATGATCCTACAGGAAGCTTGGGTTCGATTGAGGAAAGCGTTTATTTTTATAGTTGAGGGATACGAATTTTCTCGTTCCCGGAGTCGCTCAAACTTAAAATAGGAATGCATTTCAATTTTATTTCATTTAATTAATATAAAATGTATTAAATTCAAATAAGAAATTTCAATTGTAAAAAAAAATAGTTCATTAAAATGGACTAAAAGGTGTTGAAAATTAAATACCTACGAACTAAAGTTCAACGAATAAAAACTGCACATATATATGTACATATTTGTGTGTGTGTGTGTGTATATATATATATATATATATATATAAATATTACGTGGTTGCATGTGCGACCTCTAGCTGGCAACAGATGGCGTTAGGTCCACTATTTTTTCGAATTACAAGTTGGCAATATGCACGATTTCCATAGAGTCCCGTTGAATCGTCACAGGTGACATTTGTGCGACGCGTTACCATCATCTATGTTAATGATCCTTACAACGGCAAGTCCCGTTCCAAATGTAACATTTGTGGGATGCTATGCTCCGTTATTACCTGGCAAAAAATTCGGCCCCGTAAGCGCATCGTTTGCCAGAGGAAGTGGTTACCAAACATGTTCCATCGAGGCCAACGTACGAAGAGTCGTTTTGCCGCTTCGAAAGTGGTGAATTTTCTATGGAATCATAGAGATCTATGATCGGAGCTAACATTTTTGTCCGGGTCTGAATTCTGGACAATCACTCAGTTGGCCTCGGTAAGGGCCACCAAAAAATTGTGCATCGAATGAGACCTTGTTGAATTCATCTGCGCGAAGAATTAAAAAAGGCCTGCTTAGCCTGCCACGCTCGATATATAAGTATGGCAAAACATGATTTTAAGGGGGGACGTACCTTTAGGCAAGGAAGAATACTGATTTTCATTATTTTTTTTTTTCAAACGGAAAGATTTATTTTTTGGCTCTTATATGGTATTTTTTAATTGATCTTTAAAAATGGCGGAGGCATGGTACGGTCTTCTAAACGGGTTGCGGCGGAGGTTGTCAAACGGCGTGACACGTAGCGTCGCCGAGATTAATTTGAAAAAAAAAACCCCCATGAACATTTTTCATCCATTGATCCTCATACGCAGAATATGAACCAAGAAAAAGTGGGAAACGTTGAGAACCGATGAAATGGTGCGTTTGGAAAAAAAATTGAATTTTCCGAAAAAAAATTCGCATAATATTGATAAAAAAAAATTTGCTTTTAATTTTCAAAAATATCTGGGGTCACGTTTTGGACAATAAGGATAGACAAATCTATACCAAATTTCATCACGATCGGTCGATCAGTTTTTTAGCTATAAGTCGCGCCAGTTTCAAAAATTTAGAAGACCGCGCCGTACCAGCGCCATTTTTGAAAATGAATTAAAAAAAATACCATGTAAAAGCAAACTTAGTGACAAAACGTACCCTAAGTCGCAAAAATACCGAAGTAATGTTTCCTTTTTGAAAAAAATCACGAAAATCAGCACATGTTCTCCTCACTTAAAGGTACCTGCCCCCTTAACCATCCGGGTACGGACTGGGTTAGCGTAACCCGAGCGAATTTTGAAAGTTGCGCCAAGTAGCGAAAGTAGCGTTTATATTTTCAACTATAACTTTTTTTTAGTAGAATAATATCACAAATCTGATGAAATTATCGCATTCATGAGAAAACTTCCGATCGATTGACAAAAAAAATTGTTTCAATGATGAATCACAGCCAGTATTACATAGATACAACTGGTCCAGAATATCCAGTCCTATATGCATGACGTGAGCATGTAGGATGGAAATATTTAAGATTTAAATAATTGACGAGGAAGTATACTGTCCTGTCTACATTTACGAATGCATGTCGTTAATAAATAATATTGAATAACAGATAGACGATTGGCTGATTATACCGATTGCCAGCATCAGAGCTCGTTCAGCAGAAATTCTCGAGTTGTGCTCTTTCTCTTTCTCCCCCCCCCCTCTCTCTCTCTCTCTCTCTTTCTCTCTATGTAGTTGTCCGCGATGTTCCGGAGCCGAGAGATGCATTTAATTCGCATGCCGATGGTGCAAGTAGCAGCATCTCTCTCGCTCGTGTCGACCACGCGCGGATATCGTGAAGCGTCGTCGCGCGCTAAGTAGGCCACGCGAGCCCGATGCGAGAGAGCCCGCAACTAAAGAGGAAAAGTGAGCGATCGCAGGGGAAGCGCAGATGTGAATGTATAGAAAACGATGAAGGATTCGACGCTTGAAATGCGCGAGATCGCGAGATACCATCAAGATTCGCAAACTTTTATCGCAATATTTTCGCATATATTTCATTTTAGAAGAATACTTGATTATACGAGACGAGAAAAAATAATTCACTGTATAATTGATTTTTATACAGCTGAAGTCATTTGCTTTTCAACAGGCGAACAAATTCCTTTTTAAAATGCTAATTTTATCGTGGAATCGAATTCAGTACTAATTCAATAATTGAATTGAATTAAACAAGGATTTGATAATTGAGTTTAATGATAATTGAACAATTCAATAATAATTGATTGATTGAATTGAACAATAATTAAACGCGTACGATATTTATCATATAAGCTTGTAATAATTTTATTTTATTTTATAATACTTTGATAATAATTGAGTAATAATTTAGTAATATAATTGAGTAATTCAATAATTGAATCATTCAATAATAATTCCATAATTGAATATAATAATAACAAAACGCGTACGACATACATGATATGAGCTCGTAATAATTTTATTGAATATAATATAATAGTAATTTTATAATAATCGAATCATTCGATTATAATTCAATAATGGAATTTAATAATAATGAAACACGTAAAATATTTATAAGATAAGCTTGTACCCCAAGGTTGAAATAGATAAGCTCGTATTATATTTAAATGTACAAAAAAAAATCATACTATTTAGGAAATTGGACGTAGAGTTCGCACGCGAATGATACACAAATACAGATTGATTTGAATTATAAACATTTAACGAGAATCTAAACGTGTTTTAGATAAATAAATGGACAAATAAACAAATTTCAAGAAATAAAAAGTTATTCGTGAATTTACCCATTTTTGAAGAACGACCCTTTTCCGTATTTCGATTCATCCGCTAGAATGTGCGACTGAGAATGAAGGTAAAAAAGAGGAGAAAAAGATACACACCGTCAATCTTCGCCCAATTTTCATCTCTTCCGGAATTCACTTCCGCCATAATTTTCTCGTATATTTTCGAAATTCGCTCTCCACCTTGTTATGCACACGCGTTCCCCGACTGTACGTACGCGCAACAATAAGTCGCGCGAAATTACTCGCGTCAGCCGTAACATTTGCATGGAAATGCACCAATTCTTATGCAAATATTTCTTTTGAATTATATATATAGATACATACATATATGAATATATGTAGTAGGTATATGTATATTTACTGTAACATGCCTTTTTATTTACAATTTTATATTAAAAGAGCCGCTTCGCGTTCGCTTTTGAAAAGCCTCGAACTACAATGAAGCTCTTCGGAGTCTCGGTGCCGAGAATATACCGAGTATCGCGTGCTCGCAAAGTTCCACTTTCTCGCAACATTTCTGCAAGCAAATGTTGGAACATTCGTGAAGCTGCTTGTTGTATTTATCGTCACTGTACATCACGTGCGTGGAAATACACGCTTCGGTACCTTTCTGCAAACAATTTTCCCAAATTTTCCAAAAACACGAAAGTCTCAAAATTCCATCTCAAAATGTCATTCTCTTGAAAAATATCATTCCGCTATTCGAAATGCGAAATTCCGCGATACGAACTTTCAAAATACGATGAACGATGTATTATCCCTTGCAAAAATTCGAAATTGAATATATTGTCAGTGTATAATTCTTCCTATCCGTATACACTAATGATAATGATTGCGAAAATATCAGAAATAATAATAAGAATAGAAGTAATCAAAAATAACAAAAAAAAAACATCAACAATGATGATAGTGACGGTAATAATAATTGCAGTTAAATAATAATATTCAGTATGTTCATGGCTATAGCGCATGTCATGCGATTTTTATATATGCAAAAATAACAAAACGGCGGGCATTTTTCGAAAAAAAAAAAAAAACATATTTTTTACCGTTTTTGGCAAAAAAAATAGTAAATATACAAAAGAAAAATTGAGTCCTTGATATGCGGTATAACTATAGTTGTAAAGAATATGTGGTTAACATTTCATAAGGATCGGTTCAGTATTTTCGAAGATTTTATCAACAAGCCGTCGAAAAACGTTGTTTCGAGAAAAACGCGTTTAAAATTTGTTCGGGTTACGTAAATACATTACATTTTTTGAAAAGTATTTCGAAAGTGTATTTATTAAGAGTACCAACTTTTATATCAGTATCTATAATACAAACCTATTTTAAAAATGAATGAAAATAGCCTTTTTTAGCGTCTAAAGTGAGACGACCCCTTAAAGCGAAGGGCCAAAAAGTCGATCAGTTAAAATAGCGATAGGGCGAAGAGGTGAACGATCCGAATAGCGAAAACTTATGATCGAGCAATACGTTACTTGCGCTTCAGAATGAAGCTGGCAAATGGCGCTGGTGGTCAGTCGGGTAAGGCAATCGTCTCATATTCTCTATTTGGGTATTCGCTTTTTTGGACCAACGATCATTTGCGTATCTAAGATCTACACATTCGAAGTTTGTACTCTGGATGAATGGCTTTTCCCTAAAGATGGTACAGCCGAAGTTCGTTCTATCGAGTTTTCGTTATATTGAGGTTTCGTTATACCGAAATCATGGTTCTTAAGAGGCCAGTCCACTTTGGAGCCACGAAAAAAGGCTATTTTCGCGATTTTTTTAACGATTTTATAAAAGATGTGAATATAAAAGTTGTTGGGCTTGATACAAAAAGTCTTGAAATACATTTTTAAAAAAATCATTTTTATTCATTTTAAGTACAAAAACTATAGTTTAACGTAACACCTCAAAAATAGGTGGACTAGGTAGCTCCATCACAACTCGGCAACGGCTTGTCTGAAACAAAAAAATTAATGTCCATTAGATTCCGTATGACACCCGCTATAAAATGACCCTCGGATATAAAGTATTATCAAAAAATGACAGATGAAAAACGACAAAGGTAAAAAAAACGCGATTTTTTCGCAGTTTTTCGCAAAAAGAAGAGTAAAAACAAAAAATCTTAAAACCATCGAGGGTCATCTTGTTGCGAATCATGTTTACAATATGTAGTTCAAATTTCAAGAGAATCAGTTTATTAGTTTTAGAGATACGATGGAGCTAGATTTTGAAAACGTTGTTTCGAGAAAAACGCGTTTGAAGTTTATACTATGAAAAACTCTTACGTTAACTCAATCGGCAATTCCCGCACCGTACAAAATCCCTTCTGATTGCTCCTCATCGTCGATTTCTTCAAGTCTTACTTGCCTTCCCGGGAAAAAAAGTTCATGTCTGAGTAGATATGTTCATATATGTTTCAGATATTGTCGTACATGTATCAGATATATTTATATCTGACATTTTACAGTATCATATATGATTAGTTCTGATCATATTCCACATCACATATGCATATAGAAGATCATATCTGATTAAATACAGTATCTGGCCTGACCATATATGAACTCATATCTGTTTATATCTGGCTAAGTATCAAGGCGAGCTGGTACCGTAAATTCGAATCTGAACATACATGATGTGATATGTGAACGTATCTGTTCGTATAAGATCATATCCGATCAAATACGGTAGCAGATATGTTTTTATCTGGTCAGGTACCAAGGCGAGTTTGCAGCGTGAAACCATATCTGAACATATATGATGTGATATATGAGCATGCATGGTCATATAAAATGTTATCCTATCCGATACAATACCAGACCTGGAAAATATACGAAGTCTTATACACTCATACCGTGTCGTATATGCAGTTAAGTTGTTCACACATGAAAACATCTGAATATATGAAACGATATATGAGAATATGAGACGATATCCGATCAGATATGGCACCTCACCTGACTGTATTATATGTGATCATGTGAGTTACAATAATATTATTAATTATTAACACGTCAAGTGATGACGTGTTAATAAGCCCGCTCTATATATGTAAACATTTTAATATCTTCATGACTGCACTAACAAGATTTGATCTGTCTCAACAGAGTAAGATTTGCTCTGATATAGTCGGAGTCATACCTGGTCTGATGGTTCAGATAAACTATGATTCTATCATACGGGCAGGTCTATTGTTTATAGATGTCCAGGTCTAATGGGATCCACGGTATTTTATTCTTATACGGACACACAGATCTGGTCCAATAAGATTAGATTTGCCTGACATGATCAGATCTGGCCCAATAAAATCAGATCTACCTGACATGATCAGATCTGGTCCAATAAAATCAGATCTGGTCCAACAAGATCAGATCTTGCCTGGGGATTGGATCTGGTCAGACCTGTTGCGATATGGACGGGTCGGCTCTCAAAATTCTCAAAATGGCTCTGATATGATCATGCATGCTCAGATATAAGCATACATGATCTGTCATGACACTACATAAACAGATATTGCTAATTTTCTTGTCTGATCATATCTGATTCTACAGATATGATTCAGATATATTCAGATATGAACTTTTTTCCCGGGTTCGATTTTTTGTAATTTTCAAAGTGGACTGGCCCCTTAGAATGGTCTTTAAAAATATATATATATATTAGTATTATAAATATGGAGATATTTTGTTTGAAAAAGCAAGGTTTAAATTAGAGCATTTTTTACGAGCAATTAGCAATTAGAGCATAATGTGTATGATTATGTCGCTGTATTAAAGTTTCGGGTGTCTATCGGAAGGGAATGGACAAATCTTCGTTATATCAAGGATTTCGTTGCATCGAGGTTCGACTATATTACCAATATTAGATAGGGTGGAGGTCAAAATGTCAAATGACCAAATATAGAACGACAAAGATTTCGAAACGACAGAGTTATGAACTCTCAAAATAACAAAGGTTAAATTATTTGAAATTTTATCCTTTGGCCGATGACGAAAACGAACAACTATTACACCAAAGGATTATTTATTCGCGAGTTGATTTAATCGAGAACATATATTCAGATAGCCTGCAGTTTGAATCATACAAATACAAATTCGAACAATCTATAACATTCATATCTCCGAAATAAAAAAACGTGAATATCTAATATTCGTAATACCGTCTATAGCAAAAAGCCATATATCGAGACTACAAACTTCGAATGTGTAGATCTTAGAAACGCCAATGATCGATGATCCGAAATGGCGAACACCTAAATGGCGAACATGACATGGCTGCCTGACCCGACTGACCGCTAACGCCATCTGCCATCTGCATTCTGAAGCACAAGTAGTATTGTTTGATCCCAAGTTTTCGCTATCCGGACCGATCGCCATTTTGGCCCATCGCTATTTTAACTAATCGACTTTTTGGGCCCTTCGCTTTAAGGCCTTAGGCCACTCTAGAGGCCGAAAAAATAGGCTTTTTGGAATTTTTTTCAGAAAAACTACAAAATAAATCGAGATTACAAAAAGGGTGTTTATCATACATATCAGTGACTGCGGACAATAATTTTTTGAAGCGATTAATTTAAATATGGCGTCTGTGCAGCGTTTATCTCAAAACTGCATTTTTTTAAGTTGGCCGGAAACATAACTCAGACAATTTTCAACCGATTCACTTGAAATGTTAAATATATCACGAAAAATACATTGTCGATGGAAGTACGTAGGATTTTTTTAACATTGCATAGTTCATTTGTTATTAACAATTATCTGACGATTTTTTAGGCAAATTTTTGAAAAGTGAAAAATTTGCCTAAAAAATCGTCAGATAATTGTTAATAACAAATGAACTATGCAATACAAAAAAAAAAATTCTACGTACTTCCATAGATAATGTATTTTTCAAGATATATTTAACATTTCAAGTGAATCGGTTGAAAATTGTCTGAGTTATGTTTCGGGCCAACTTAAAAAATGCAGTTTTGAGATAAACGCTGGGCAGCCGCTATTTTGAAATGAATCGCTTCAAAAAAATGATTGTATACAGTCACTGATATGTACGATAAACACCCTTTTTGTAATCTCGATTTATTTTGTATTTTTTCTGAAAAAAAATCCCCAAAAAGCCTCTAGAGTGGCCTAACCCCTTCATGAATTCGAAATTGTAAACTGACGTAATATTTACAATCCGACGATTTGACGTCTCGAATTGTTCGGTGTATATATACAGGCGAGTCAATATTATATCTCTCGTTATTTTGTTAAATCTGATATTTGTTTTCGCCATGAATTAACTACGAGATTTTTTATTCGTAATTTCGATTAACTATTTTACAGGCTATTCAACATTTTACAGAATCCGACATTTCGGTCCTTATATTTCGGTGAATTATGATTGTTCGAATTTCCGATCCCCACCCATTAGATACTCACTTTTTTTCTCTTTCGAAGATATGAATGTTGTAGATAGTTCGAATCTGTATTTTTATCACGCAACCACACACTATCTGAATACATGTTCCCGAATAAATGAGCTCTCGAATAAATAATCCTTTGGTGTGATAATTATTCGATTTCGTCACCGATCGAAGGATAACATTTCCAATAATTTAATCTTCGTTATTTTTGAGTTTATAACTCCGTCATTACGAAATCTTTGTCGTTCTATATTTGGCCATTCGAAGTTTTCACCCCCCACCCCCGCACATTCGGCGCATGTGCGGTGCGAGAGGGTTGCACGGAGGAAAAGTTAAAAAAGCGAGCCCACCGTGTGCGTCCCACGTGTAAAACAAGAGGGATATTAAATAAAAGCGTGCTCGATGTGCAATTTCCATGATTCGAGTCACGTTGCGAGCTCATTCGTTCCCCCCGCGTTCGCCGTGTGTTTTTTATAGTGTATAACTCGCCGAGAGAGCAGCGATCGCGCCGGGCTTGCTTACGGACGCACGTGATTCATCGATTTATGAGAATACAACAAAAAAGGCAGAAAGAGAGGGAAGCTTGAAAAAAAAATGATTTTGCCTACACGAGTAAAGCAGCAGCAGCGGCTGACGTGCCGCGCGTCCACACACGTGTATGGTGGCCACTTTGTACAGGCAAAAGCGCAGCTCGCCAATAATTCGACACATTGAAAAAAAAAATTCGAATTTCCGGTCCCCGTCTATTTTATTTATATTTATTTTTTACACTGTGCAATTTTCCGGCATCGCGATATTTTTCAAGTCGGCTGGTTTTTTTTTTTTTTTTTTTTTAAACCATTTCGGGGGAGATGTTACCGAAGTCGTGGCCGACCGGGTATACGCAGAGATACGAAACCGAGGCCCTCTGTGCTTAACATACTTGGGCTAGACGCTCGGCGCACGCGATAAGCTTTTTCAACCGCCGCCGACCCGAAGCAAATTCGAAACTATGGTTGGGGGATATCTCTGGACAGGAAGAGAGAGAGAGAGAGAGAGATATATAGCTAGGGAGAGGGTTGGAAGGAAAGAGGGAAAAAATGTATTGGATTTTTTTTCGCCCTGCATACAGTTCCCTTTTATCGACCACGGCGAATTTCCTCCGGTCGGAGAGGGCAGGTCAATGAAAATTCTACCGACTCTCTGTTATGAAAAAAAAAGTTCATATGGGACCGAATATATTCTCTTATATATATATTATAAATAATAAATAATATAAATTAAAATAAATATTATATATATATATATATATATATATATATATATATGGTATACAGGTGTTCTGTAGTTGATGGATAATCCTGCAACTTGTTAAAGTAATTGACACGATATGCGTAGTGCATTTTTTCACACCGCAGGCTATCAAAGTCGAATTGGTTCGTATTAAAATTCTGCATAAGATCTTTTTTCATAAAGTTTTATTAACATTGAAGGTTAAAAAGGAGAATTTTCTAGATAAATGAAACAATCGGATTTTTTTAACCCTGTCAAAAAACGTTATCATTTGTAGAAATGGCATGAGAAAAACCAAAAGCAGATGATAAAAAAATACACACACACCCCAAAATCTCGAAAACCGTGGGACTTTCACTAAACCGAAATTCCAGCATATAGTGGGGACATGATCTGACCTATCGACAGTTAGTGGATTATCCATTAATTACAGGACATCCTGTATATGTTAACAAAAATTTATTAATTGATTATATTAATCATTTTTCTATAAACATTATTTATATGTATATAATAACGAAAATGTATTCGGTCACGAATGAATTTTTTTTCATACCAGAGAGACGGTAGAATTTTCATTCACCTGCCCTTTCCGACCAAGGGAAATATATATATGAACTCTCTTTGGTATTATACGAACAAAGTTAACATAGTAAATCTTGCATTTCTTGACTTGCAAAATGACAGATGAATCTACATAATTTTAGTTGTACAAGACAAATAGTACCTAATTATTGTATTATCAACGTCATCATACTTATCATCGTTTTCATTATTATTGTTATCATTAATGTTTTTGATTTTGTGATTATCATGATTGTTTTTGATATTCTCATTATTACCAAGCGCACGTTTTACAAAAAAAAAAAACACTGAAAATTTATAATTGACATTTTGAGCACTAAAATTGAAGCTGATTCAATTAATCGATTGTTTTCCTGCACCAATCAATTATGCTCCATGCTCGGCATTAATGCGCATCCAAATGAATTTCTAGGCGAAAAAAGAAAACTCCATCGAGACGAAGATCAGTAGTCGAGGCGTATTCAAGTTAAAAAATGTTAACATCATTAAAAAATTTGGTAAATGAGACATTGAAAATGGTCATGAATAAAACGAAAATCAGTAGAAAGGTATTGGTGATTTTGTGTCAGGAAATAAAATAATTCCGCATTCGTAAAATGGTGGTTCATCTGTGAAGAAGGGCAAGATGGGAGCAAGAAAATAGGATTGTATAGGACTGATAGTCGCAGAAGCCTGAATGGTGCTCGGGGACAGTCCAATCCACGCGTATTGTGAGAAAAGTGCCTTTCTCGTTTGCCGAGAGGAGGCTGAGGAGCTCCCGGATGATGGGACCGTTAATTCTGGACTTTGTACCGGAAGGTGGGCACGGAGGAGGACCAGGGCCGAAACGAGGGTGAAGAACTCGCAACCAACTCTCGAGGAACGTCTGAACACTTCGGTAACTACTTACAGAGTGCGGGAGGCAAGAAAGAGAATGGGGGCAGGGGAGAGAGAGAAAGAGAGAGAGAGAGAGAGAGAGAGAGAGAGAGAGAGAGAGAGAGAGCGAGAGAGAGGGACAGAGAGAGAGAGACAGAGAGAGAGAGAAGTTGAAGGAGTGGGAGTATTTTCTGGAAATTACTCTTAGACCAATTCCCTCCCATCCAGCTTGTTTCGTTCTTGCCTCCTAAGCCTTCAGAAGACGAGAAAGAAAAAGAAGAGGTGCAGAAGAGCGAAGAGAAAATGGCGAGGGGAGCGCGGGGTGCCAAGAAGTAGAGAAGTATAAGGAGTGAAAAAAGGAAGTTGAAACGGACCACAACCAGTGTCCCATCACATTATTTCTTGGGTCTCTACCGGCGGGGCAAACCCAAAGAGGAGTTTCGGACTTTTAGAGAAGAGAGATCTCTACGCTTCTATACAGGAGCGAACTTTTTTCTATCACTCTCTTCCTCTCTTGTGTTTTTAATGGGTTACACCCAGCTTGTCGTCGAAAAAAGAGGCATTTTCGTGATTTTTTTTGGGGAATGCGTGTGCAGGTTTTTATGTATTTTTTCTGTAAGGAGGAGGGTTTTGAGGACCTTTTACATTTTTAAGAGGGTTATGGAATAAAATCATCTTCATTTATAATCTTGTTTTTTTTCCGCAAAGTTATCACAGAAAAACGGAATGTGCAAATATTTTGTTTAGCTATTGCATAATTTATATATATGCATATATATTAGGGTGTGCGGAAAAAAATCGATATATTTTTTTTCGGTTGCATCCACCAAAAACAGGTGAATTAAGGTAAAAAAAAGACGAATCCTCGAGGGAGAGCTCAAAAAAAAAATTATTTCGAACGGCGCATTGCATTTGAATACTTTCCATAAGAATAACACAGGAAAATATTGGCATTTCTGAACATCGTGGTAAAACTCTTCAGAAAAAAATCTCACAAAAATGTCATTAAGATATTCTGATAGAGAATTGAATTCCCTACAAAAAAAGTTCCTACGAACAATTAGCTTACAACAACCGTTCAATTGGTATCGCTGTCTGAAATTAATTTTTTTATTTAAGCGGCGTGCGCGCCCTGGCACACGCTGCCACCTGGCGGCAGCATGCGGTAGCTCGTAGTGCAAAATTACAAGCTTCACGCTAGCGCCACGAACGGGAAACCGCGACATTTTCCCCCCAAATCAAGATCTGTCACTGCTACAAAATTTCATTCGTTATTGCGAAGTGAATCCTGCAGTAGGGGAGGCTGCCTCGAAAAAATTAGCTAGTCACTTGTGGTACTTTAACGAGAAAATTGTTGCTTTGTCGTTTTTTGACAATGCTGTACTGATAAGTGTGAAGGCAAAAATGGTACAAGCTCTGCAATCTCGAGAAAAATCCAAAAATCCTTCCGAGCGAGTAATTATTTTAAAAAATGATTGGGAAATGGTGCTGAAAAAAGACACAAGCGATTTCGTTACTCAAGAATCCTTATTTCTTTTCCAGCACTTAAATTTACCTCATGATTTTTTGAGAGTAAATATTGAATTATGGCCGGAAAATTCCACTTATTTGAGTGGCTTAGATTTTTTAAAATCCAAAAGTCGTTAATAACGTAGCGGAACGTGGTGTCACTTTGATAGAAGCATATAACGGTTCATTAACAAAAAACGAAGAGCAGCTACAATATTTATTGGGCGTAGTGCAAAATCATCGACAGAAATACCCTAATTGCAACAAACAGACTCTTAAAAAAGGAACGATGATTATCAAGTATTATAATGTAAAAACAAATCATTTGATCTTATTAAACCAAATTAATTCAATAAAACTTTTCGAAACACGATCAATGATGGACGTCGTTTCTTTTATATTTCTTGTTGTACTTGATTCTTTCTTTACAAAAAAAACCCAAAAAGTTTTTTCGTAATGCGAAAAATTCGATTTTTACAGCCTTCTGAATTATTATTTTTTCTATCGATTCAATTTCAGACAGCGATTCCGCTTGAACGGTTGTTCTGAGCTAATTTTTCGTAAAAACTTTTTTGTTGGAAATTCAATTCTCCATGAGCATATGTTAAGGACATCTTTGTGCGATTTTTTCCTGACGAATTGCACTACCACATTCAGAAATCCCAATATTTTCCTGGGTTATTCTTATGGAAAATATTCAAATGCAATGCGCCATTCGAAATAATTTTTTTTTGTGCTCTCCTTCGAGCATTCTTCATTTTTTACCTTAATTCACGTTTTTTTGGTGGATGCAACAGAAAAACAGAGTATCGATTTTTTCCCGCACACCCTAATATATATATATATATATATATATATATATATATATATATATATATATATATATATATATATATATATATATTTGGGGGACATATATATTGGGGTCGTACAAATTTGAGCTCTGATTTTGTCCTTTTTCTCACTATTCAATTATCTTCTGTAAAGAAAATAAAATTGTCACGGAAGCTGCGAGCGGTCGACAAATATTCAGAGGTCGCTCATGCCTCCTAAAAATTCAAGTTTTTATTTGAAAATGAATTTTTTTTTTCCACTTCTCACCCATGAATTTTCACGCTTTATCATTTTTTAATTTACCTCGCCAAAGCTCTAGCCGGCCAATGAATATTTAGCGGTAGCTCAAGGTTTTCGAAATTCAGAATTTCCGCCAAAAAATAAATCTCGCATGCACTGTAATTCCTTGTAGCATAAAAAAAAGCGAAGGATGTTAACATCGAAGTGTTACATGCAACAGCGAAGTGTTACATTTTCTGAATAATTAATTATAATAATTTGTAACAAACGCGAATTAGACGTGTTATTATGTATTGTTGTATTATGGCGTCGCTTGTCACAGAGTACAGCTACGATTGGTCCGCAGTTTGACTAATGAGACCAACTGTGGGACGCATTACGATGCGCGGAAAACAGCTGTCATTTCACTTTTACAAATAACGACCTATCATTTTCTTGACGGACAAAAGAGCTGTATAGAATTATTTCATGAGCACAAAGGTTCTTGGGTTAGGAGTGTGAGGTAAATTTGAAAAATCTCCCTCTAATAAAAAGAAGGATTAATTTTTTTGAAAATTTTACAAAGCGTTAAATTTATAAATGAGAAGATTTAAAAAATGGCGAAAACTGGAAATTTCGAAGCTCCTGAGCGACCACTAAATATTCATTGGCCGGCTTGAGCTTCCGCGAGGTTAATTTCAAAATTATAAAGCGTAAAAATCATTCGTGAAAAGTGGACGAAAAAAAATCGATTTTTTTATGAAAATTTCAATTTTCGGGAGGCTTGAGCGACCTCTAAATATTTTTTTACCGCTCTCAGCGTTCAGGACAATTTTTTTTTTTTTCATAAAGATAATTGGATGGTGAGAAAAGGGAAAAGAAATAGAGCCCAAATTTGTGCTCATAACTCCCTCAATCCTAATCGCATCGACTTGAAGTCATTAGAGAATATTTTCGAAATATAATATTCTGAGAAACCAAAAATTGACAATACCAACAATTTCAACTAGGCATAAGCTCTCAAAGCTCTTCTCCCGTTTTTTCGTCTCCTCCTCTCTCGCTCTCCTTGGCCATCAGTCGAATCCTTAGAAAAGTCGATAATTTCGGAATTTTAACCAGGTGTAAGCCCTCAAAGTTCATCTTCCCTTTCCTCGTTTCCTCTCCTCTTGCTCTGTCATGTTCACCGATTTAAAAAAACTCATTTTGATAAAAACCCCTTTAAAGTTCGCGAAACCTACCTAAGAACGCTCATAACTCCCTCAAATTTTCACGCATCGACTAGAAATTTTGCGAGAACATTTTTGGGATGACATCCCGTGCAGAAATTTTGGCAGGGATACAGCTGGATTCTGACTTGTATCCCGGGCTCCCAGTCGGGATCTAGTCCGATATCGGATCAGATTCGAAGACTAAATGTAAGATCCGTAAACTGGATTCCATTAGGGATCCAGAACCGGATCCTTTAATGACTCTAAATAGATTCCCCATGGAATCATTGAGGAATCTGGGAAGGATCACGGATGAATACAGGCTGAAATAAAATGTCAAAAATGGAATTATGACATGTTAAATTTATTATAAAAATAAATAACATTTATAAAGTTTTGGTGCATTAAACTATCAATAAAAAAAAAATTGTCCAAAGATTTAAATGGCAGATCGCGCTCATCGCGAGATTTTGATGTGAATTTAAAAAAATTCACATCAAAATCTGTGAATGCATTGACAAGAAATTATAAATACAAAAAAATTCACAAAATTAGTTGTGAATTTTTTCGTATTTAAGACAAATTAAAATCAAATTCAAAATGATTAGATTAAAATTTGGGCCAAAAGTGATTTTGGCCCAAGTGACTATTTGGTCCTATGTGACCTATTTATACCCACCGACATGTCGGTGGGTATAAATAGAGACTTATTCCCCAAAACCGGTATCCCGGTTAGAATCCAACTTGCATCAGTATCGGAATATGTACGACGACGATGGCATAATTTTGAAAATTTTGGCATCACGTGTATTTTCGGTATTACTATGTAATTCCTATCTATAGATAGGAATTTTATAGATAGGAATCTATAGACAGAAATTCCTATCTATAGATAGGAATTCCATAGTAATACAGAAAATACACGTGACGCCAAAATTTTCCAAATGATGCCGTCGTCGTCGTACATATGCCGATACTGATGCAAGTTGGATTCTAACCGGGATACCGGTTTTGGGGAATCCATGACAAATCCTGATCGGGATTTGATCGGACATAGGGTATCCCGGTCAAAATTTCTGCACGGGATATAGTGAAAATCCACTAAAAGCCAGAAACCGACGTTTTAAAAATTGTCAACAAGATACAAGCCCTTAAAGCTTATCTCTCGTTTCTTTATTTCCTCTTCTCTGCCCCCTCCTTTCTCCCGTGCTCCCTTTCCATGGCCCATCTTCCAAAAAAAATTAAATCAAAGTTCAAGGAGCTTGTAAACCGAATTGCGTTCGTTTTTTAACGAATTTATCCAATTCAACGTTCTTCAACGAATTTTGATGGACTCCATCAAAAGTCCTCAGAAGCCTTCTGCTTTTGCGGAGCAAAACAAGACGAGATTGAAGAGATGGACGATAATATTTTTCCGTCGTTATTATACGAAATCGTGAGCGTGCAAGTTGACGGCAATCTTCGCTCGCGCGATCATTCTCCCCGCGACGAAAAATATCATTCCATCGTTTTTTTCTTCTTCTTCTCTTTCCTTTCTCTCCGTGACACGGAACCGCCGGGCTCTCTACCGTCGCAATTTGAAGCTGTCGAATAGCGAACCTCTCGACGCAGCGTCGCGGACACATCCACTAATATCCCAATGCGATTTCTCTCCGGTTTTGTTCGGCCCATCGAATAAATGTGTTGCGGGCAATTCTCCTCCTCCTCATTCTCGTGCCCATTTTTATCCTCCAACGTTCGCCTCTCGAATCGGGGACCGCGAAACTTTCTACAACCCGCGCCCTCTTGCGTCGCAGCGTGAGCACACTGCATCGCGAATGCGGCGTAATAATTATATTCCCCAGCTGTGCATCCCGGGCGTTCATAAATATGCCGAGTAGATATATTCTCAGGCTGGCCTGATATTTGATCCGGGCCTGATCACGTACGGGGGCCTCACTTAAGGGGTTAGGCCACAGTAACGGGTACAAAATCATGTGCGAATTAAACAATTTTTTTTCGTATGAAAAAGTGATTCACTCAAAAAAGTAATTACACATTTAATTAGTATGGATATGAAGCTGTTAGAATATATATAGATATGTATATATATATATATATATAATATACCCATGCAGAAATTTTGACCGGGATACCCTATGTCCGATCAAATCCCGATCAGGATTTGTCATGGATTCCCCAAAACCGGTATCCCGGTTAGAATCCAACTTGCATCAATATCGGCATACGTACGACGACGATGGCATCATTTTGAAAATTTTGGCTTCACGTGTATTTTCTGTATTACTATGGAATTCTTATCTATAGATAGGAATTTATGTCTATAGATTCCTATCTATAAAATTCCTATCTATAGATAGGAATTACATAGTAATACCGAAAATACACGTGATGCCAAAATTTTCAAAATTATGCCATCGTCGTCGTACATATTCCGATACTGATGCAAGTTGGATTCTAACCGGGATACCGGTTTTGGGGAATAAGTCTCTTATACACACCGACATATCAGTGGGTATAAACATGTATTTAAGACAAATTAAAATCAAATTCACAATGATTAGATCAAAATTTACACCAACCGTGAGTTCTTACGTATTTCGAGAGAAAACATTTCGTCGAGGCAAAGAAATTTTTGCAAAAAATGTTGTGAGTTTCAAATATTATATTATAAATATGAAAAAAATCACAAAATGAGTTGTGAATTTCCTCAAGTTGAAGAAAATAAAAATCGAATTCACGACAGTTATATTAAAATTTACACCACATGTGTAAACGTATTTTGAGAGAAAACATTGTGTTGAGGCAAAGAAATGTTCGCACAAAAAGTTATGTGCAAAAATTTCTTTGCCTCGAGGCAATGTTTTCTCTCAAAATACGTACGAACTCACTTTTGGCGCAAATTTTAATCTAATCATTTTGAATTTGATTTTAATTTGTCTTAAATACGAAAAAATTAACAACTAATTTTGGGAATTTTTTTGTATTTATAATTTCTTGTCAATACATTTGCATTCACAGATTTTGATCTGAATTTTTTTTAATTCACATCAAAATCTTGCGATGAGTGCGATCTGCCATTTGAATCTTTGGACAAATTTTTTTTTACTGATAGTTTAATGCACCAAACTTTATAAATGGTATTTATTTTTATAATAAATTTAACATATCATAATTTCATTTTTAACATTTTATTTCAGCCTGTATTCACCCGTGATCCTTCCCAGATTCCTCAATGATTCCATGGGGAATCTATTTAGAGTCATTAAAAGATCCGGTTCTGGATCCCTTATGGAATCCAGTTTACGGATCTTACATTTAGTCTTCGAATCTGATCCGATATCGGACTAGATCCCGACTGGGAGCCCGGGATACAAGTCAGAATCCAGCTGTATATATATATATATATATATATATATATATATATATATATATATATATATATATTTTCGATGTACAAAATGGCCAACTACTAATATTTCCTTTTGTTATCTTTTTTTAGGTGCTTCACGGCGTTACATTTAGCATCCACAATTTTTTGCCTAGCACAAAAAACAAATATTCTCGTCAACCTACATTAGAATACCTAGAGAAGTACGTACGGGATTTAAAAAATATCGTTTTATTCAAAAGTTGTAGTGATTTTAATTGAGTTGTAGGTATTTGAATGAATTTTTAGTGAAACACCGTTGCATAAAACTGCTCATAAAATGAAAAGTTTTCGATTAAGGAGTGAGGTCTAGTTGGCACGTTAAAAAAAAGGCCTTTTTTCCGATTTTTTTCGGCCAAACGATAAAATAATTTACAACAAAAGTTCTTCCGTTTAAATAATATATATTTAATGTAAACATTATAATTTTTTTAAAGAAATATGTTTCAAAATAAGCCGATACGTATCAATGGCCGAGGACGCTGCAAAATAAACAGGTTTTGCGGTGATCACTCTCACGCTGTGACGGATTATCTGAGATCAACAAAACAGGGGGGAATCTTTAGTTAATGATATAATGCTCCGGTTGAACGAAAGGTTTTCGAAAATTTCTATTTTTCACAAAATGGCGGACGTTGAAAGTCAAAAGTGTTGTTTTGACCAAAATTTCACTTACAAAATTTGACTATAAAAAATAATAATTGTCCAAAAAAAAAATCCTTCGTTCATCCGGAGGAAAACTATGTATAGAAGAAGTGATATAAATTTCAACCCGATCGGTAAAGCCGTTCTCGAGTTACATTGATCACCGACTTCGACGACATGGTTTTGAGAAAAACGAGTTTAAAGTTTTGACTACGCTACCTGTTTACTTTATATGGCTCAAACACGGCGTCCTTCAAAGTTATGTATTTCGGCGAACAATGGTCTAATTTACATTCAATTAGTCGGAAAATACTCGTAAGATATTATACTTTTCGAAAATGAAAAAAAAATCGATTTTTTGAAAATTCTAACTAGACCTCCCTCCTTAATCAGAAATTCCGTACGTACTTCTCTGCGAAATACCATAACTTTTGAATTTGAAGTAAGTAGAGTGAAAATTGTTGAAGTTATTTGTCACGCCAATTGGAAAAAAGTTGTTACGAGAAAAACGCGTTTAAAGTTTTAGGTACTCTATGGCCGTGCCAGAGGTGGGCTCACGTTATACGTTCAAAGTCGGTGTAAAAAAATGTCTTACTGAAATCGAATAGTAACTTATTCTTATGACGATAAACCACCGTTTTAGCGAGAAAAAAAAGATTTTTTGAAACTTCTACTGTTGCTTTACCCATTAAGGTATGCCTCAATTCGCCTTATCCGGTTGATGGTCAGATGATAGTCAGGGAACTGATGTACTGTTTCCTTCGATTGCCTGATCCAGCTAGCTTCAGGCGATGGTCAAGTGAGTGGACTTACGGCTTGCATACATTCGCCTCATCAGACTACCTTCAGGCGATGGTCAGCCAACCTGACTTACGGCTTGATTCAATTCGCCTGATCTGGCTAGCTTCAAGCAATCATAAAGTAAACTGGGCGTCTATAGAGTTTGGCACCTTTTACACGCCTAAACTCCTATTACACACCAGACGAACTATCCATATTAGCGTGTCGTTAAAATGTCGCGCCATATTGTCCACTCTATACGTACATTTTTTATTATTCCTAATATTTTATTTATTCCTGATAAATCTGTGATTCGGTTTCCTCTGTTCGATAAATAATTTAGTCGAATCCACTCAATTTATCTATTTAATTTTTTCTAATTTAAATTGAATAGAATTTTCGTAGAGACAACCATTTTTCTGTTTGATTGAATTAATGGTCCGTCTTGATTGCAATACACACATCGAAGGGGAGGGGGGTAGAAAGGGACGGAGAGGGAGAGGAGTTATATATATATATATATATATATATATATATATATATATATATATATATATATATACATACATATATACATATATATATAAATATACACACACATATACATATACATATACATACATACATACATACATACATACATACATACATATATATATATATATATATTTGAAAAATCTATAGCATGACATTCGATTAAACTCTCTAATTATAACAATGATATTAACTAATCGATATAGTTTATGTGATACAACAAATAATTACAGGAATTGATGTGGTCTCTTATGCCACTAAAATGCTACAATCACTCGGTAGCATGGGCGCAGCGTACGTAGCTATAGGTAGGTAGGTTCTAGGTTCGATCCCATGTGGATGCAGAACATTTTCTCCGAAAAAATCCATTCAGAAGGCCAGGAAATGACGGATCATGATAAAAAATCATTGTGTGCTAGAGCTCTAAATTATGTATTTCAATTGATTTTGGATTTATGAAATATTCTATTGGATATTCTAAAAAATATATTTGAAACTAATAGTATCGTAGTAAAAAACCTATTCGATTAAAATAGATGCTATTTTAATTGGATATTTTTTTGACAGTGCAATGAAGAATGTGATGAGATGGTTCGAAGCAACAGCGAACTTCTCTCCTCGGACTGCATGTCAGGTCTTCACTTTTGACCGTGATCAAGCATTGATTTATTACCCTGATCAGACCGAAATCAGGGAAAGTGTCACAAAACTTATTAGGACTTGATAAAAAAAATCCTGATCAAGGCACGACAAAAAAAACAGGATGCCTGATCAGGTACTTTTTGTAGCCGGAGCCAGATTTCTATCCGGGATGTGCAGAGTTTGCGATGCAAACTCTGCACGTGGAGAGTTTGAAGCTTATGGGACGAAAAAATCGCTAAGGCGTTCAAGCTCGTTGAGAACAAATTCGACGACAATATTGCCCAAATTATTCGTTCCCACGTACCTACTTGGACTCGAAGAGCACCCGAGAATTCCCAGCGGACGGTCAAATTATATTGTTGCAGGGGTACATTCGTATATTATGCGTGTGCCATTTTTTATTCCAAGACTGCGAATGTCTACTCCATGCGTTGCAGCACGAAAGATTTTTGCTGCGCGAAATAGAATCCCTGCAGGGACTCGCTGCGAAGCAGGGAAAAACCGGTTCGACTGCACTCGGAGCTCGGGATAGCGGATAGTACGAGAAACGTGTGTAATCAACGATGATCTTCCAATTATAGCGTACCATAGTAATTGCGGCCGAAAAACTTTACGATACTCACGATTCTCCCTTTTTGGGTTTGGAAATGGAATATTGGGTTTTTTTTCGGTTTTTAGGTTTTTTTAGAATTTCCTGAGGATTTTTGGAAATTAAATATTGTTGATATTTTATTTTCGTGATGTTGAGGATTTTTTTTGGATTGTTTGTACCCTGGAGGGGACAGAATATTTCTGCTTTTTTACCGCCCGGGCTCTTTGAGCGATTCCCTTTAGGCTGGTGTTTGATTTTGTTGATTGGTAGCGTTACTTCGGCTCGAAATAGGAATAAGAAGAAACGGGTGAAACGAAAGAGGCTCCGTTTCTCTGGAATTGTATTTGAAAAAAAAACATAACAGCAGGGGTTTCGTTAAAATAACAAATAACGGCGTAGCAAACATCGTTTTTTCGTTTAGGTGAATGATAATATCGTGTATCATTCGATTATGTTGATGAGAATACTCACAAGGAACATCACGTGTCCGCCTTCGATTTTGTTGGAACTCATATACGTAATAAAGCATTGAAAACTATTAGACAAGTATTTTTTTTATCGGCGGAAAAACGAGTTTAAAAGGGGGTAACCATTCCTCAAGGAAAGGCGTGTCACCCCTGATTTTTTGTTGAATACTTCTATAGTGGATTTTTCATCGCTTTACATTAAAATAATTTTGGTTTTTGATTCATTCAGATCGGTGGACTCTTTGTGGGTGAAACTGCAAAAACACCCCTCGACACGCCTTTATTTGGGGGGTAGTTACCCCCCTTAAAATCGTTTTTCCGCGGATGGATAACATACGTGTCTAATAATTTTCAACGCTTTATCACATTTGTGAGTTTCAACAAAATCGAAGGCGGACACTTAAGTGATGTTCGTTGTCAGACGCAATCTTCGTGCACGGCCAACTGCAAGAATTATTTTTAAACATTTTCAATATTACTGCTTCAAATATTTCTATTTGTAATCTAGTTTCAATATTCATATTTTATTCACTTTAAATATTTCGATTTTCAATCGGAAACCGAACGTTTTATTCCATCGTTGAAAGGATACTTTGTCAACTTCCATCCCATCATCGAGTTCGTCTGATTTCTATAATTCATAAATTGGAAGAGATCATGGTATATTTTCATCGAGCATTTTGACATCGCAACCTATTGATTATGCCGAAGGGTCACTCAAATTTTCAGTCGAAAATCCATTCGACGGTTGAGCACGATGAGCTCCACACTTCTGTCCGATCGAACGTGCTTTCCATGGCGAGATGATGATTCGAATAAGTGGTATACAGGCGCAGCCCATGAACCGAGAGGGCATCGACCGGCTATCGAGATGCGAAATTTATCCGGATGACCGAATTCAATCCTACGCATCCGGTTACTGGTTTTCCCTGCCAGAAGGGATATCAGATTATTGAGTCGGCTTGATATCGTAGCCAAGCTTGAAAACGGTTGCATGTCAAAATACATAACGTTGATCCTATCGGGATTCCATTGCGACTTCCTGTGTCATCCTAATCGGCTTTTGGCGTGTGACTTCGATGGTGTTTCCGTCAAATCGCCAAAGGGTACCGTGGGCGGAGGATGTTGCGCCATGTGATCGATCAGGATCAATGTAGCATTGATGGAGACAGTTAAACTCAAGTGTATATGAATACAAACGAACTCAATTGTCTGTGTACCGTTCATTGGTAAAGTCTTCTGCCATGGTCTTTTTTTCTAATGGTGTGGATGCTGCAACAGTTTTCCTTCTTTGGAGGCTTCAAGTAAACCAAACACCATGAGCGATTAATTGCATGTTGGTCATTTGGCATTTTCCTTTTATCGCGCGGTGATCATTTGCCATTTGCCATTGATCGCCTAGTGATCATTTGACAGATCTTGATGGCCCACTGAACATTTGTCGGATGCAATTGATCGGCTAACAATCATTTGTCGGGTGCAATTGATTGCCCACTGATTATTCGCCAATTCTCATTTATCACCTCCAGATCATTTTCCATTTGTCATTGATCACCTGCTGATCATTTGTCATTTGTCATTGATCGCTTAGTGGCTATTTGCCATTGATCGCCCACTATTTGCCGATTGTCATTGATCACCTAGTGATCATTTGCCACATGTCATTGATCACCTCGCGATCATTTGCCATTTGTCACTGATCGCTTAGTGAACATTTTCCATTGATCGCATTAACCTCCAACCGTCTCTAAACTGGCGTCAGCGAGAAAATCCGGAAATAATTCATGTTTCAAGTTCCAGCAATGTGCTGCACCGAAGCGAAGTCGTGTGTTGTTTTTGCGGCAGGAGAGCAGAGCGAGAAGTACTCAAAACACCAAGATCGAAGGAGCGAAGGCATTCTCGTTGATTCTCCGGGTTGTATAATGCGAGTGTCCGTCTTCCTTTATCCCCCGTGGTGATTCGCGAATAGCACGGGACCTGGGCGCAGCATCGTCCGCTCACGGAGAGCCGAGTTTCGTCCTGCTCTCCTCCTTTGCTTATTCCACCGGTCCATTCGTCCATCTGTCCGCGCGCGTAAGTTCGGGTCCGCGGGGTGGCTGACCCAAGTGTAGGGGTCGTTGCACCCAGTCGCGAAAGAGAGAAGCGAGGCTTGCTTTCATCCCCTCTCCGTCGCATCGTTACGTTCGCGATCGGTTCTGTAGCTGATGCTGCCTCTGGTCAAGCCTCGAGGACCTAAACCTCTCCTCCACGTGTATTTTCGGGCTTGGTCTTTCTTACTCTCCCCGGCCCCTCTCCTCTCTTCACTCCTCGGGTCCGTTCCTGCCGCGATGTTGAAGACCGTCTGAGGTTCTCCGCTTTATTCTCTAGACGTCCAAATGCTCGTATGCACATATCTAATGGCGCATGTACTACTCGCAAAGCAGGGATTCACTCGCGACTACACCAACGTACGTCAACGAAGACTGACGTGGACGAAAAGCACTCCACTGGCGAAAAATACACCCGTGTACACCGACCAGCCGCAGAAATTATAGTTATTTACCGCTGGTATCCTCCGAGGGATAGTCAGTTATTTGGCGGTAGTAGCTGCCCCACCACTACATACATCAACCTGAGCATCCTTCAGCTTGGGCTACCTCTTGCTCGCACTTGCGCTGCCTCAATGTTGTCCTCATCTTGATCCCCATTCTCTCGTTTTCTCTTCGTCTCCTTTGTAGCTCTCTCTCTCTCTCTCTCTCTCTCTCTCTCTCTCTCTCTCTCTCTCTCTCTCTCTCTCTCTCTCTCTCTGGCACTTCGTTCCCCCTCCTTTCCTCGTGAACTCTCTTCACTTTTCTTCAGCAGTTGTCCCCAAGGGGGACCAACACTGAGCTGTACACAATACACTCAATCTGGCAAGGTTCGCTGCGAGAGCAGAACGTACAAGCCGGAGGAGACAACTTCTTACTTCGTCGTTGAACGCCGAGGAGCCGGAAATCCTGGGCCAAAGCACGCAAGGATTGAGACTAGTTATGGGGAATACTAACGATCCGCGGGAGAACGCGCGAAAAGCTGATCCCGTTGCTGATGACGTTCTACCTCAGTGCCGCACAAATGCTTCTGTTTTTCTCGCCCAAGGATTCGCGAGGTGATAGGTATCCTCGAGTCCTATGGATGTTCGTTCTACAGATTCTTCCCTCGTTGTTGCCCCTCCCTCCGATCTCGTTATTCATCCTCAAACGTGCATCCGTCTCTCGGCATGATGTTACGGAAATTGTCATTTCTGCATCACTGAATCGCAGGCTGTCGTCGAGCGGACGTCAAGCCCGATCCCTGCAATATTAAGCTTTCAATCCAGTTGGCGGTATTGCCAACCGTTGCAATACCATCAACCGGAAGTAGATTATTTTGATGGACTTTCCGCTCGCATTGGTTTAATGAATCTGCAGCTCTTGGCTTGCAGGTTGTCGGTACTGGCCTACTTCCGATGCCGATTTCCATTGTCAATCGAGAACTTCCATTCGTTTGACGGGTCTTTGAAGTTCCATGAGCTTCGATGTTTGCAGTTGAAAATCACTTGCCACTTGGCAGGTAGCTAGATCAAGCTGGATCAACTCGGCAGCGATGACTTTCATTAAGATACTGTCTGCGAGGATACACTTTTAGAGATTGTAGTTGTAGGTATGGTTGAAGAGTTACCATCTACAGGATAACTTTTATACGAGTAAATAGCTACCATCTGCAGGGCCATACATTGAACCAGGTTCAGCTACGATCCTGTGCCCTCCAAAATCACTGACTTCCACATTGACAAAGTAATGTACTTATCGAGTCAATCGTGGAAACTCCCTCATAAGGGGGTTCAAGTATAAATACCTAGTATCGACCGTGAAAATTGAACGAAGCCCTCGTACAAATATGGGTGGGATGAACTCTCTCCCAGCTTGATATCCGACTATAATTCCTTGGTGCAGTCCGTTGCACATACACGTGTATAATCAGGAACAAAAGTTGGACGCCCTTGGGCGCTCGGGCACGTCCATCCCATAGCTGTATAGCGGGGCAAGTCGGAGCAGAAAAAAGCGAGTCGATCATGCGGCGAGAGAGCACTGCTTAAAACTTCAGGAACCGTCAATTATAGCGTGAAATAAACGAAAAGCTGGCCTCTAAACGGTTACCGCCAGATTTCACGGAGCTGGCTACGAGTCGATGTTGAAGGATGCAAAAGTTCCTCATGGACCTGCATGGGCTCTACGTCTAACATTTGCATGCCATACTTTGCATTCCATATAGTAGCGCTCATCAAAGCCAGGGCACGAATGGCCCAACCCAGATCGCTACAGAAAAACCCGGAGAACAATAGCCCCAGCACATGGAGTCCAGTCGATCATCGTGAGAAAAGGGAGAAAAATGATAGGTTTGCACAAAAAAGCCGTGCATGCAGGATTAAAATGTAGTGTTGCGGTTGGGCCTGCGATCGCGTGTGCTGGCATCAAATCCCGGGGTACGTAACAAAGTACTGGATGGCGAAAAAAATGGCGGTTAAGACTTAGCCAATATCTTCTGCTGCTCTCTCTCTCTCTCTCTCTCTCTCTCTCTCTCTCTCTCTCTCTCTCTCCCTCTCTCTCGCTTCCTTGCTCCTCTTTGGGGCCCAATATTGCCATCCATGGCGCGGGCATTGATTGGATATTTCCGTTAGGACACACCGACACTTACGATCCCGGTGTACGTACACGGAAAACGAGGAAGATAAAAAGACGAGAACATCAGCCGAGGGGGCGGTGAAGCCGGGGACTCGTCCTGCCCGTAGGGTGGAAGGGTCCTCTAGTGAGGAGTACAAGATGCAGAAGGATTGAGGCAAAAGAGCCACGTTGGAGCCAAGAGTGAAGGCAGAAAAGAAGAAAGAGCTTCATTTGAGCAACACGAACGTGATAAAGGTACAGCTCGCGCGCTTCGTGGAGCGAAAAGCACATCGGACCGCAGGGGCCTTCGATCCTTTTTTCTTTCCTGCTCCCCCCACTTCGGCGCTTCTCTTACTGTTTCTCCAATGGTTTCTTACCGTCCCGCACTCTCTCTATCCCTCTATCTACATGTTTGGGTCTCTCTCTCTCTCTCTCCCTCTCTGTCAGAGAGTACGCACTCTAAAGAATCGTGATTGCAGTCCTGTCATATTTCATTGCACGTTCGGCGATACATGATGCAAATAGCCCAGGCAGTACAGAGCTGTTGGGAGCTTCGCATGGTCCTGGCTAGTACCGCTGAGGGCGAAGACATTCGTCTCTCTCTTCATCCTCTCTCTTTCTCCTTCTTACAAGCGCATCCTCCATTTTGGATCCTCTAGCACATGCACACATATACGAATGCAAAAAGAGGCGATAGCTTCCCAAGTCACGTAACGCCCTCTACTGCATACACGCACACAAGACTTGTCTTCTCTTTCCGATGAATCTTTTATCGCGCCTGTACTCCTGATAAATCGACGATATTGCGTACGTGCCGTGTCGACATTTTTTTTGATGATACACGTCCTTCAGGACAGATATTTTTTCTCGAGCCCTACAGCGATCCCTCCTGTGCCGATTTTCTTCTAGCTCGATAGCCCACGACTCGAATACATTGCCAGGACTAAATGGCAAACTTTTAGATATCCTCATGCCGGGATCCTCTCGCTGTCAAGCGGCATTGGCCTGGGCCAGTATTTGGATGGGTGACCGTTTACCTCCAGCTAGCGCCTCGAATACCGACCCGGAAGCAATTTCACCTATCGGCACAAATTTCCCACAGTTTCCCTGTGCCCTCGTGCAAATGCGATCCTTATAATCCGGAAGAGGTGTGCGAAACCGGAAGAAGGGCAGAAATGTGCATTGAAAGTGGAAATTTCTGGAATCGTGAAGGCCCAAAATCGGATACGAGAATCCTGGGAAAATTGGATAATTCTCGGCTTCCCAAAGGAATTTTGAAAAGTCATGAAATCGCGCTCGTCTACTCGGATGGTTTTGCATTCGATCGAGTTACAGTCCGGCGAGACATACGACTCGTCACACGCCAGCGGGTAATTACGGTGCTTAATTAAGCGTCAAAGTTTGTGCCAATTGGTAGGACCGCATATATACAGCCACGCGAATAGCAAATGTGGGGCGCGCGCTATCGCTCCAGAAGCCTCCGAGGGTTCTCGATTCGAAGCAGGAAACGGTGCAGAAATTATCAAACCGGCGTATATAGGCGTTGGGACGAGGATGATAAGCTGGACGACCTCACTTCGAAAGATTATTTGCCGCCTCGTAGAGCTAACTTTACGCGCACTAGCGTGACAGGGAGATTAGGCACTTATCTTTCCGACTCTCCCACCAGCGAGCCGTGTACGAACGAAACGTGGATTCGCGTGTCGTGGTGGAGTTCGGTATGTCAATATTATTACAGTGATCGAGCCCCGAGACAAGCGGCACGCGGCAGTATGGGTTCTCGTCCGTGTGGCGGAGCTTTGGACGATTCGCGAGCGACGAACGACATCGATGGGGAACGACGTACCAGAGAGGCTTTTATATAGCGGATTGCATAGCGGCCTGTTCAACCTCGAAATCCCCCTTGAGTTCCGCAACGATGATCATTGGAGACTGCCGGGATCATTGATGGCATCGCCTTCTCATCGATGTCATCAAGTCTTCGTGTTGTGTCCCGCAGGGATCGCTATGCGGAAGTCAGCATGAAGGCTTGACTAAGCCAGGAGCATCAAGAGGTGCATCTGCGGTTACAGCGGACTCATGATTGAGGATCGTTACGCTCAATCTGGATGTACTGGCTCGAGGATGTCTCGTAATTTGAAATTTGATAGGTTCGTTCAGAGGCAGTTGAAAACTTGTGAGCCCTGGCCCGATTGCCAACCTCGAAATCCCCTTTGAGTTCCGCAACGATTATCAAGCCTCCAATGATCGTTGAAGGCCGTCGGGATAATTGATGACGTCGTCAATAATCATTGATGTCGTCAATGATCATTAATGTTGTCAATGGTCACTGATGCCGTCAATGATCATTATTGTCGTCAATGGTCACTGATGTCGTCAATGATCATTAATGTCGTCAATGGTCACTGATGTCGTCAATGATCATTGATGTCAATGATCCTTGCTGGCATCGCCTTTTCATCGATGTCATCAAATCTTCCTGCTGGGTCCCTCAGAGCTCGTTGTGCAGAATCCAGCATGAAGTCTTGACTGCAGAGGAGCATCAAGAGCTGCATATGTCGTTACAGCGGACTCAAAATCGAAGTTGGATATTGCAGCAAGGCAACAGCTGTTCAATTCATATTTGATTAATGATTGAGGATCGTTACGTCCAATCTGGATGCACCGTAGGCTCGAGGATGTCTCCTAATTGAAAACGTGGTAGGTACATTCAAGGAAAGTTGAAAAGTTATATGAGCCCTTGCTCGTTTAACGATCACCAGCATCACGACCAGTAACGAGAGTTTGGAACCCCGACTGGTACTATTCGATCATACTGATGAGTTTCTCTCTCTATCTATCTCCTTCACCATGTTCACGGTTAACGAAGATGGCCTTCCCTACACCCTCCCAAAAAGCCCAACGATGAGTATCGCTCAGCAAGTTTGAATCTCTTGATTAATCTTTTGCGGGCTCGGCAAACTCGTTTCGCTCGTCGTGTTACCTAGAGTACGTGTTTATATTTAGGCTTGAAGTAACCGAAGAACGCGCTCCGGCTATATAGAGAGAGTGCGCGTACACGCGGATCAAGCTTCTTGAAATTTATGCCTGGTCGTTTCATCCACTGGACTCAGCCACAAAATCCTAACGAGCCCCGAGAGCTTCCGCGCGAGATCCGCGTGCGGAGAAAATCAACTTGAAAATGCGTCGAGAAGCCCCTTCCGCCCATTTGCCCTGCCCACGACCGAAAATCAGAGATGTTTGTCCAAACTTCGAAATTCATGAAGAACATCGAGGTGGGACGGAAATTTATGGAATGCGAGAGTAACCAGGTAGGATTATTAAGTTTCTCGGGGTGTGAAAATGTGATGACTAATTGTCACTCATCGTCTGCATACCTCTTGGCACGGTTATGTTTCCTCGTCTCCTTTTCATTAGGGGAGAACTTTAGCATACCGGACGTGCGGGCGCGTCGAGCTCCGGCAAGTTCAATTGTGGAGAAACAAGACTCCAATTTACATTGTCGTGTTACGAAAGTCCTGGGCTCTCACCCCAAATATTTTAATTGTTCCCTTCCACGAGAACCCCCGCGAGGATGCCTGCACTCCGATCTCTGTACGCGGGATTGCCAGGTTTGCCCATCAGCGAGCAACACTTTTTTCCATCCCTCAGTGGTCTTGCCTTCAAGCCGACGCCTGGAGCGCGTTTTGCGACGAAAGGTAGCCGGGGGAGGGTGAGTAATTTCGTTCCTTGCGAGAAAAACGCCAAGCGGAAACAACTGGAGCTGGAGAGAAATGAGGAGCTGCGCGCCCGGCTTGCCGAGACAAAAGTTTACAGACCGTTGTTTCCTACGGTGGACCTCTTTCCGGGCTGTCTCGCAATTTTCGTCGCGCTCTTTCGCACCGTCATATTCACCCCCCTCCCCCCCCCGCCAGCCGTGTTATTTTCTCATCCGTGTTACATTCCGTATTAAGGGGTAAGGCCACAGTAGAATTTTCAAAAAATCTTTTTTTTTAGCTAAAATGGTGCTTTATCATAAGAATAAGTTACTATTCGATTTATAGCAACAACATTTGTTTTTCACCAACTTTGAGCGTATCACGTAAGCCCACCTCTGGCGCGGCCATAGAGTACCTAAAACTTTAAACGCGTTTTTCTCGAAACAGCTTTTTCCAATTGGCGTGACAAGTAACTTCAACAATTTTCACTCGATTTACTTCAAATTTAAAAGTTATGCTCCCAATTGCATTTCGCAGAAAAATACGTACGGAATTTCTGATGAATCGAAAACTTTTCATTTTATGAATCGTTTTATATGAAATGTTTCACTGAAAATTCATTTAAATACCTACAACTCAATTCAAGTACCTACAACTTTTGAAAAAAACAATATTTTTTAAATTCTGTACGTACTTCTCTAGGTATTCTGTAGATTGACGAGAATTTTTGTTTTTTGTTCTAGGTAAAAAATTGTGGATGCTAAATGTCACATCGCGGAGTGCCTAAAAAAAGATAACAAAAGAAAATTTAGTAGTCGGCCATTTTGTACATCGAAAAAAAATTCTAACAGCTTGATATTCATACTAAATAGATGTGTAATTAATTTCACGAGTAAAACACTGTTTCATACGAAAAAATTGTTAAATTTGCACATGATTTTATAACCGTTACTGTGGCCTAACCCCTTAAATGAATCCTTATCCGTTCTCTGGACGGACGCGAGCAACGCTGGATTAATCAGCAGACCTGGAGTGCTTTGATGTCGAAACTGTGCGCAGGAGCTGTTTCAAAAGATTCGAGGTCCCAGGTGACATCAAAAGAGAGACGAGAGCCTTACGGAATTATTGCGTCGCGACGACACCCTAAAAGTGCCGAGAGCATTTTTCATCTCCTTTTTCCATATCTTCCAATCCCATGAGTTGCTGCAGATGCTTCCGAACGACAAAATCCAGGTCACCGTTTCTCGAAAATCGGCGTCTCGATTCTTTGCTTTCCAGTCGTAAAGAAGACCAGCTCCGTCATTCCGGACGGCCAGAGGTCCTCCAACATCTTAAAGGCATCCAGAGTGCCTGATGCACTTTCCGGTGTATCTCCCTCACTCGACATATTAATTCTCGAGGGCGTTCCTTATCATTGCAGGCTGGCTGTCGCGTGGAACATTCATTCCGAAAAAGGAGCATTCCTGAGTATCGCGGATGAGGATATCCAGTAGCAATTCTTCCTGACACCTTGAATTCGCTTGACCTAAGTACGGACCTATTTGCGCGCTTCTGAAATACAGACTTGACCTGCCAGACGTGAATTAACCGGCGGTGACGCATCATTCTCGTCTGCGATTTTGCATAGGTAGCCAAATTGCGAATGCAAAATGTATATCGCATAGATCTGCCCGGTAAGGCAGCCAAAGACAATTGTCGAGTCAGCGGAATGAGAATAAATTCACTGGCAGTCGGAAAAAGGAGACGAGCGATACGCGATGAAGAATGGAGCGTGTTGTGTAGTACGAGCTCCCGAGAAGTGGACAACCTTGACCGACAATTCAGCAGAGCTCGACCGTCCGAGCTGTACAGACAGTTTTAATGCTGGCAGTCGGAGCAGTCGCGGCACAGCAAACAGGAAGAGGGAAATTCCCTTTCCCCCGTTACGCCGGAAGCCCCGTTAGAGTGCAATCGCCTACAGCGATGCGCAACGTCGCGGTCTAACGCTCGTCGTATTCGCCATAGACAGCGCCAATTACGAGACTCTCGCCGTGAGAGATTTCCGGACAGAAACGCGTTCAACGTAATGAGCCTATGTACACGGAACACGTATGAACGTCCTTTAGTCTTGAGGGATGCATCAGTTGGGCTTCGTTACACCACTTTAACTACGATACGTATACCAGCCCGTGTACAGAAATAATGTGCTTCGTAATGATGTTAACGAACTTGCTCAACGAGAGCTTCCATCGCGTAGCGCGGCTGCAACGGGCTTGAATCGTCAGCCTGCCTGCAATTCCGCGTTGACCTTGACCGACTGTGAATAGCAACGGTCGCAGTTGGCTAACTCCATAAGCCGCTAGGCTCTCTGGAAATGATGACATGGTATTCGGTCAGTAATGATCATCCCTAACGCCTCCATAAACCTCGGCTATGCATTCACAAAGTCTAGGTATGATTGCCGTCCTTTCCACAGCCAGCGAACTGACATGAATTTCCATCTGTCCTTCTTCGACTGTCCAGTGCTTGGAAAGTCTTGATCATCCATTGCCAATGGCAGTCGGCAGTTTTACAGTCCTCAACATTGTCACGAAAGACGTCGTTCACATTGAATAGGAACATCGTCATTGAACGTGACATCGCAAAGTTGCCTACGACTCTTTATTGTAGAAACATCGTCCAGAAACATCATTCGGATGTAAGCTTTCGATAGCACATAGCGACAGCTCGCGAGAACGCCCATCACCGTTCGAAAGAGGAGCTGATGGAACCAGGTTCGATATTCCAACGTCGAGGTATCCGAAAGTCCGGCGCGCATTGACAGACATGGATGACTAACTTCTGGGAACCGCTTGTAACGCTTGGACGTATGGTCTTGTCGGGCTCTGGCGAAGTTCAATACTGGCAGGCCAGCTGTATCATCCGTGGACGTTATCTCAAGGTGTACAGTGCGCTGTGCATGAGTTGGCAAATGGATCCTATCGTGCGGATATGAGATCACCAGGAGGGACCAGTCCTGACCTCCGGCTCAACAATCGATCTATCACGATTGAAGCAACCCGACATTGACATCTCTCGGCCGTCAGCTGTTTGCAACATTCCGAGGCTCTTTATAGCCAGTGAGCTTGGGACCTCTTCGGTGCACGAATCAGCCTTATTTCTCAAGTCAACGAGATCCTTGAACGAGCACCACACGCATCCTTTGCCACAGAAACGACACGAAGAACAAAGCCGACAACGATAGGTATCTCTGGTAACAGCCTAGTGAGCCGATCAAGCCCAGCAGTAGTCCTCGTGTTGACCCTGCCGAATAAATACATAGAATCTTGAGCTTTTAGAAGACGCTCCAGCAGCAAGGAATTTACATATACGCGGCTGGTGGTGAAATTCAGTGAGTCGAGAGGAGTCTTCTCGGGGTAAATCCTCCCTCGCACATGCTGAAGATCGAGTATGCAGCACTTCCTAAATCCTCCCATTTCGCATGCTCCTTGTACCTCCATCTCCCGTTCGCTGTCTCCATCTCTCTGCCTCCCTCGCCCTTGTTTGGCCACGCAAATCGTTTTTAATGGAGCCATTTGCGTTACTCTTTGCGGCTATCAAGCCAAGCTGTGCAACTCCTCGAGAGAAAGGGGGTGGACGTCTAGCTCCACGAGGTCAGGCAATCTCCCGCCAGGATACACACTCTTGCTCTTGCAAGAGTAATAGACTCATTCGGTGAAGACAACTGGCACGCTAGAGCGCACGCACGTACACGCGCTTAACAAAATCTAAAGCACGGCCCACGCTTGTTTGGCAATCCTGACCTCTAAATCTACGCATAAATAATCGTTTTCGCCCGAAGAAAGAGGAGAGGAAACAAAACGAGGGAAAAATACGCGAGAGGTCGCATTAAAATTCCACTATGATACATGACACAGACTCTCGTTTGACCTCCAATTCGAAAATAGGCACGTCGCGAAATAGGCAGAATCTTTTGACATCCGTGGTGCCTGATCCGGTCGTATATCATCGGCGTTAATGTGCTGCTGGGACAAGCGCGTTCACGATGCCAATGACGAACAGGCGCGTGTATGGAAATCTGGTCTGTACGCCAATCCGAGAGCCCCCCCTCCCCCCTTCCTGCCTGTCCCTCGTAATGGGTGGCAAAGCCGCGCAAACATTCGGATTCTTGTAACCTCCTGGAATATTTCGTGTTTTTTTTTGCGCTCAACCAATGTCACAGCGACAACAATTCACGGGGACGACCTTTCGCATGCTAATCGCGCGAAATTGTCAGTTAGTCGGACTCGAGCGAGTGTCGCACAATCGCAGGAAGGCAACGGTTGAACTACTTTGGTCATTTACTAACGGTACTGATATATGCATA
The DNA here is from genome assembly GCA_964007375.1 of Ophion obscuratus. Classification (NCBI taxonomy): domain Eukaryota; kingdom Metazoa; phylum Arthropoda; class Insecta; order Hymenoptera; family Ichneumonidae; genus Ophion; species Ophion obscuratus. The sequence continues at coordinate 21,431,765 of OZ023317.1, forward strand.
CGCGTCGATCCATCCGGAAGTACGAAATGCTCGATCTACATTTTTGTTTTGTTTTTTTTTTTTCGACCCACCGGGTAACGACCGAAAAAAAACGTAATGAAATTCGTCGATTCTCGTCGACGAATTGTGCAATTTTTCGCGCACGTCTCGAGACGATAACGATATATGTAGCTGGGATGCAGATTGGCCAATTATCGACCAAATAACAGAATCGAATTTCATTTTATTCAAATGACATTTATTACCATAATAAACCTGTTTGTTTCTTTTTTCATTTCTTTTTTTCTTTCGGGACTCGTGGATAAGTACATATATCACGATAACGATGTGTTTTGCGTAATAGTGGGACTTTACACTCCTACGTCGTTCACCTTCGCGCCCCGAGGAATTAAGGCCATCGATCGCGCGGTTGCATCTCAACGAGCTATAATGACGATGTTTGCCAGTTTGTGGAGAACGTGGACAAATAGCAAATAACGGCAACCAATTGCGTCGGCTTTTCATCTAGCTCGGCAAATTCTAGTGAACGCCTTCGAATTCGTTTTTTTTGGCCGAAATTAGTGGATAACCACCACTCTGGCGGCAGAAAATAAGGCCTCACATTGACAATCTATTTTCGGAGTATGAAAAAAAGGAATAGGATTTCTTTTGAGAGGGAACTTAAGTTTATTTAACACATATTAAAGAATTGAACAAAAATTATTATAATTTTTATACAAAATGGTGGCGACAGAGCCCATCTTGAAAAACGTATTTTTTTTACAAATAGCTTTACGGGAGGACAGTTCTCTCGTAAAGTACAAGACTTGGAACAAAAAACAAAAAAAATGATGATCTATATATTATTAGCTGTGGAACTACGTAAGGATTATTTTAATCAATTTTTTTTAATTGCGCACTTTGAAAGAAATAAATCGATTTTTTGCCCAAAAATAAGCAGTAAATTGTATTTTAAAAAATGTGTTTTTAATTTAAAAAAAACGGCTACGTACTCCCACAGAGTATGTAATTGTGAAGCTACTATGAACATTTCAAAACGATCCATGCAAAGGTGTTCGAGTAATCCGTCCTCCCAGTTTGAAAGAAGTGGTTTCGAAAAAAATGCGTTTAAGGGGTCAGGCCACAGTAACGGGTATAAAATCATGTGTGAATGTAACAATTTTTTTTCGTATGGAAAAGTGATTCCCTCATAAAATTAATTACACATCTATTTAGTATGAATATCAAGCTGTTAGAATATATATATACACTTTGCAAAAAAATTTAGGGAGCAAGAAAAAAATCCAAATTTTTGGGGGATTTTCAACAGGCTGTAACTCATACAAAAATGGTCGTACAGCGAAAAAAAAGAAGCAAATTGTAGCTCTAAGTGTCTAGTTTTCGGATCTGAGTTTGAAAATTTTTTTTTGAAAATATTTTTTGAGTAATCATAAGAAAACCACCGAAAAAAAAATGTTCGAAATTTTTTTCGTTTTTTTTTAAATCTACGGACGTGGAATTTTTTTTTTCGACTTAACCTCTATATGGACCGGATAGCTTGTTTATTCAGCTTTAATTTGTTTTTTTTAAAATCTCGATACGAGCATTTCTCGCTGAGATATCGGTGTTTGAATGGAAAAAGATCATTTTGTCTTTGATTACCAATATCTCAGCAACCAATGATCGCACAGAAATTTTGAGGTTGGTTTCAAAAACTTGAATAAATTCTCTACAATTGGCAATTGAATTTTGAAAAAAAAATTTTTTTTCAATCATTACATGAATTTGAAAAAGCGACCAAAAAAGGGCTTTTTGTGGTTTTTTGGAAAATCAAGCGCCCAATCAAAAATATTGCGGAAACCACTAATGTTAAGTGTGCCTTTTACTGTTCAATATACCCACAAAAACCCTACGAAGTTTCAATTTAATCCAGCCAACCGTTTTTTTTTCCCACTTGATCGAATTTTTGAAAAAATTAAAGGAGCAAGAATTTCGCTCTGAAAATGTCATAATTTTTATCAAAAATGAAAAAAAAATTTTTTTTTTCATTTTTCTCTCAATTCTGTATTAGTGACTTGGAAAATTTAAGAAAAAAAAAATCGAAAATTTTTGAAAAAAAAATTCCAAAATTTTTGAAATTTTTTTTTTTTTAATTTTTTTTTCAATTGGCCCTAAATTAAAGAAATGTAGCGACTCACTTTCTCACCGATTTTCCTCTTCCGCACTTTAATTTTCCTAGTCACAAATTAATTGAATAAATTAAAAGTTGATACCCCCAAGGCAAGTCGAATATTCGTTCTACGAATATTGGGACAATAATTTTTTTGTGCGAATTTAAACAGTGTCTAAAAAAAAACAGTTTTTCTTAAAACTTTTCTTAAAAATTTTTTTTTTCAAAAATTTCGGAATTTTTTTTTCAAAAATTTTCGATATTTTTTTTTTTCTTAAATTTTCCAAGTCACTAATACAGAATTGAGAGAAAAATGAAAAAAAAATGTTTTTTTCATTTTTGATAAAAATTATGACATTTTCAGAGCGAAATTCTTGCTCCTTTAATTTTTTCAAAAATTCGATCAAGTGGGAAAAAAAACGGTTGGCTGGATTAAATTGAAACTTCGTAGGGTTTTTGTAGGTATATTGAACAGTAAAAGGCACACTTAACATTAGTGGTTTCCGCAATATTTTTGATTGGGCGCTTGATTTTCCAAAAAACCGCAATAAGCCCTTTTTTGATCGCTTTTTCAAATTCATGTAATGATTGAAAAAAAATTTTTTTTTATAATTCAATTGCCAATCCTTGTAGAGAATTTATTCAAGTTTTTGAAACCAACCTCAAAATTTCTGTGCGATCATTGGTTGCTGAGATATTGGTAATCAAAGACAAAATGATCTTTTTCCATTCAAACACCGATATCTCAGCGAGAAATGCTCGTATCGAGATTTTTAAAAAACCAATTTAAAGCTGAATAAACAAGCTATCCGGTCCATATAGAGGTTAAGTCGAAAAAAAAAATTCCACGTCCGTAGATTTAAAAAAAACCAAAAAAATTTCGAACATTTTTTTTTCGGTGGTTTTCTTATGATTACTCGAAAAATATTTTCAAAAAAAAATTTTCAAACTCAGATCCGAAAACTAGACACTTAGAGCTACAATTTGCTTTTTTTTTTTGCTGTACGACCATTTTTGTATGAGTTACAGCCTGTTGAAAATCCCCCAAAAATTTGGATTTTTTTCTTGCTCCCTAAATTTTTTTGCAAAGTGTATATATATATATATATATATATTTCTATGTACAAAATGGCCGACTACTAATATTTTCTTTTGTTATCTTTTTTTCAGGTGCTCCGCGGCGTGACATTTAGTATCCACAATTCTTTACTTAGAACAAAAAACAAAAATTCTCGTCAATCTACATGAAAATACTTAGAGAAGTACGTACGGAATTTAAAAACACTGTTTGATTCAAAAGTTGTAGGTATTTGAATGAATTGTCAGTGAAAAATTTCGTATAAAACAGCTCATAAAATAGAAAGTTTTCGATCAATAAAAAATTCCGTACGTACTTCTCTGCGAAATGCAATTGGGAAAATAATTTTTCAATTTGAAGTAAATCGAGTGAAAATTGTTGAAGTTATTTGTCACGCTAATTGGAAAAAAGCTATTTCCAGAATAACGTGTTTAAAGTTTTAGGTACTCTATGCCCGTGCCAGAGGTGGGCTTACGTTGTACGCTTAAAGTCGGTGAAAAAAAAGTTCTTGCTACAAATCGAATAGTAACTTATTCTTATAACGATAAAGCACCTTTTTAGCGAGAAAAAAAATCGATATTTTGAAAATTCTACTGTGGCCTTACCCCTTAAAGTTGTACGTGGCGCTGCGGGAAAATCGATAATTGATCCTTTGAATAATTTATTTTCGCTACAGAACCAATTGCATATTTTTGTATCACCTCAAAGTAGTTTTTAAGCAAAAAAACGATTTATCCAAAATCCTAGAACTTTTCGCTATTTTACGCAACCGAAGCTCGTTCCCTGCTCCTTTCGTACGTAAAATAAACGCTTCCGGAATTTCCCTGCACTTTCATTCATCGTTCCACCTCGGCCAAAAGTTATCATCGCTCCAATGCGATCGGGAAGATGTCATCACGAGACACGAAGAAAGATCAAAACGCCACTCGTTGCCCTCCTAATCGCCATCCGGCACGATCAGCCATGATAAATTCGGTCAAGTTCAACGGCCCAATCGTCAGGCCTTGCTCGCTTGGTGTCTCAGCCGAAAGCCCTATTCTATTTCCGTCCTGTGTAACGCAATAGACGCTGTCGAGTCCACGGTTGACTTTGACATCGAAAAAAAAAAGAAATAGCTAGCGATCGTTAGGTCGTCGCGATGTCACTGACCGTCGACACGAAATCATCGCTTGTGTCAGGAACATCGTTCACCGATGGACCAACCGGTAGATTATTTTTGTACCGCGCGACCGAGCTCGATCTACCATTCGATTTGCCTAAATTTTCCGAGGCAAGAATTCGCCAAAAATAATCGTCGGATTCGAGAGTCCATTCGCGCCATCAAATTGTAGACATCGGGTCGAGAAATTTCGGACAACGATGACGCACGTTGAGGCGAGAGCCTAATTCGAGGCGTCTATTAAATCAGCGTCAAGCAAAATGTTACAGGTAGCAGATGTTCTTCTCTTTTTTCTCGATCTCTTCTTTTTTTTGCATCCAAGTGAAAATACCGTTAGGTCGGACAAGAGGAGAGTACGAATTCCATATATATAAATATATGTGTGTGTGCATGTATATATATATATATATGTCGTCTCAGGCACCCGCAAGTCATTATACGTAAAAGCAGAATGTTGCTAGTCCGCAAACGAATTCACGAGAGAGCCTAAAAGTCGATGGACGAAAATAGCAGTCTCTTTTATAGCGATATATATTCCGCACATGTATATGGGAAACTTTTGATGCACGATAGCGATCTAGGTTAAGGAATTTAGCTTGTCTTTTAATCCGCGTATTGGTATTGGTGCTGGTGAACGAATACGGGTATGGACACTGATACACACGCATGGGGCAATAGTGAAATAATCTTCATCCCGGGAGAGAACTCTTCATTGACAGCACGTTCTCTCGGAAGCCAAATGTCTTTCGGCCTCTCCGCGAGATACGGCCCGACTTTGAAGGCTTCGACATAGACGTGTAATTTCGAAACGTTCTTGCCGACACCGTTCTACTTGTGTTAAATGCGCATATATTGCTGTATTATAGCCACCGTCGTCATCATTATCATCATCGTGATCATCATCACTAAATCCATCTTTCTCGCTCGGTCTCGCGTAACGATGGAATTGATCAATGTCGACTGACAAACTGGTTTATGTTCGATAAATATATAGGGAAAGGAGCTGACACCGGAGGATGGGCTCCGGCGGTCCTTCGAGTTAGGGCGGGAGCCTGAATTGGAAGGTCCAAAATAGCGTTTTTTTCGGGAATTTTTTTCGAAGGGAAAAAAAGAAGCGAGACTAGTAAACATTGAGGTATTTTTTCATGTATATTTGAAATGTACAAGAAAAATGTTCAACATGAAACAATAAATAACTGCAGATTTATGAGCCTGTTCCATATGCGTCTTGCCACTGCAATCCCCAATCGGCGGGAAAGGTGCACCTCGTAATTCTTGACTGAAACAAAAAAAAACAAAAAATTTTCAATTGTCATATATTTTTTTTCTGGGTGAATTAAGAAAAAGATGAAAAAATCGTGCTATTATAACTTTTCTTAGGTTTGAAGAAAAATTGTTTAAAAAACACTTTGACGTGCTATAAAAATGATTTAAAAAGACTTTTTCAACGACTTTTTGAATTCAGTTAGAAAAGGTTTTCATACTGAAGGAAATAAATTTTGTTTTGATTCAATCGGATTCAATTGATTGCTCGGAAACAAATCATACGAAATAAAAAAAATCAAAAGACTTCATAATGTTTTGAAAAAATACCCGCAATCCAAAGTGAATGTATCAATTTTTAGTGAAAATAAACTTCTATTTTCGTTGATTAAAAAAAATGCATCGAAAAAAAACTCTTCGTTCAAGCACTGCTTTTTGAGATGTAAAAAAAGCTCGTAAAATATAAAGTTGATCGGTGCAGTGATTTTTTTAAATATCGTGATTACTGATCCTGAACGAGTTATTTTAAGAAAAACGCGTTTAAAGTTCGCCGGTTTGCGGAACCCACCTATAAACGCCCATAAAGCCCTCACATTTAACCCTTCGAGTGCACACCTCCGCCGCCAGCCTATAAGTGCATCTTGGGTCAATCAGACCCAAGGCGTTCTTCAAATCGTTGTATTCCGGTAAATTTGCTTTTTTTTTTTGTTTTTTACACTTTTTTGTAGTAAATTATCCATATTTTATAGCTCTAAATTTATTTATTGACGAAAACGAAAATTAAATGCCAAAATATTCGTTCAAAGTGGGGCATACGTTGAAAAATACGTACTTACATGTACTTTTACACTGGGTAAAACCGACCCAGTGTGCACTCGAAGGGTTAAACGGGTCGACTTGACCTTTTTGCATAATATTTTTGAAATGTTATATCTTGAGAATCCGTCGAAAACAAAAAAAACGATATTTTCAAAAATGTCGATCAGGTGTAATCCCTTAACGGGTTATGCCTAGTTGTAACATTCGAAAACACCTCAGTGTTAGGATTATTTTTTAGAAAGTCGCGACGACAAATTTCTACAAAAATTAGGTAATAAATAATTAGAAAAACGTCTTTTGCGGCGAGTAATCCTCTTCTGAAACAGGTTATCTAAAATCGAAAAACCAAACAAATTTCTGTGGTATATTAGTTTATCTCCTGATCAATCGAAGGAATTTTCGAAATAGAGAATTTAAAAAAAATGGCGCGTGCTCAAAGCGAGTCTTGATATTTACGAAAAAAAATGCATTTTTCGTTCATCACATCTCAAGTATACATCGGAAAAACAAATACTTCAATAAAGTTCACATCGGGAAAAAGGCCTGAAAATTTCAGAGAGATCGATGATGTCATTTTTTGGATATTTTGCTCACCGACGTTGAAAACGCGCTTTTGAGAAAAAAAAGCGTCTAAATTTTCGCACGACGCTCCGAGCGTTCGGACGGGCGTCAACACAGCAGCCTATAAATCTGTCAATTTTGATCCGATAACCTCGACATTTTCGGCGAACGTTTATGAAATACCGTCGAAATATATTGGTTTTGAAAAAAGTGATTTTTCGACTCCTACAACTAGGAATAACCCCTTAATCTTCACATAGATGTGGCTCCATCCAATCGTGAATCCGAAGCCATATGGGAATACCAAATCTTGAGTATGGGAACAATTGGCTAGGACGTCGAATTTCTTCAAAATCGTTTCAAAGAGGCTATACCAGTGTGATACTTTAAAAAAATCGATTTTCTTTTGCCTTTTTCGACAGTTTATACTTTCAAGAATTCAAGGCCGTATCTCTAATCATCTTATCTTTCAAAAATCGATAGTTAAATCTTTAAACGCGTTTTTCTCGAAATGTGATTTTTCAAATTTGCTGACATTGTAACTCAAAGAGAAATTCTCCGATTGACTTGAAATTTGAACTGAGTACTCTTGAATATATTTACTTTACAATCGCGTAGAATATTTTTGATTTGATGAAAATGGACGATTTGGCATTGATAAAACGACCTCTTTATAGGCAAGAAAACAGACTTTTTTCATAACTACGCCATTTTATTATATTTTGATATTTTTCGAAAATCCTACATCATTGTACAGGAAATACGTTCCAGTTTAAGGGGAGGGGTTTCAGCGTGGAAAAAAAAACACTTTTTTACGAATTTTTTTCATCTATATGGATAGAGTAAATTGATTGAAACCTTTTGTACATTGTTGAGTAGCATTTCAAGAACATTCCGTGAAATTTGTACGCGAAAATATCCACAAACAAGCCGGTGCCGCGTTTTTCACGAAACCACTTTTTCAAAGTCCGTATTCACTGCCATTTGAAAACTACATGACCGATTTATTTCAAACTTGGTACACACTTTCTACAAATACAATACCTCCCCCCAACGGTTAGTTTGAGATTTTTTTACATTGAGAGGGTTTTCCACCCCCAAAAGGGCGGAATTTTTCGTGAAAAATAGCACTTGTCACTTTACATGACCACCAAAAATTTAGAAATGAAAAAAAAAAATTATCGAAGACCATTGGGGGGAGGATTTGATGATACTTTGACTAAATTTTAATGATACTTGATTTCAGATCATTTTTAGCTGAGATACAGTGAACACCGCAAATCGTGTTTATCCAAAGGCGTTCTTGGAAAAGCTTTGTCACCGGCTTGTTTGTGGATATTTTCGCGTACAAATTTTACGGAATGTTCTTGAAATGACACTTAACAATGTACAGAAGATTTCAATAAATTTACTCTATCCATATAGATGAAAAAAATTCGCAAAAAAGTGTTGTTTTTCACGCTGAAACCCCTACCCTCCCCTTAACGATATTTTTTCGGTTTCAGCTACTCAATCGGCCGGGATCATGTCAGCAGTGGAGGAACTTTTTGTTTTGGCGCCTCCGAAGGCAGCGCATAAGTCGCACGGATCTCAATTTTTTTCTACGAAAAAATTATGCAATATAGGTCAAATATAGCCAAATACATTCTTAACTTTCCAAAACATTTAATTGAGTACCTTTCTTCCAAAAAAAATCCCAAAAATCACCCAAATTTTCAGCGTTCACACTGGTATAGCCCCTTAATCGTGTACCCATGTACATGAGTACAAGTGAGTGTGGCTGTGCGCATACGTTTATTATATACAAAATGGCGTTATTGAGCGGAGCCAGGCCATCTCGTCTATCTCGTTTATATTCGGCCTAATCTGAGAGCCGACTCGTCTCTTAACGGTATTGCCAAACGAAAAGACATTACGATATGGCAGCTAGTCTGACCTAGATCATTCTCTTCGGAGAAATTTATACACACGTATATACATAAAGACAACCTTTTTTGGACAACGATAAATTCACGTAATCGTTTTGTATCAATTCCAACGTTGTGTCCAAAATTTCGAAGTGTAATTATGCTCCGTTGAAAAATGATTCGTAGAGACCGGTTCTAATAATATTCCGAGGCGACGGAGGGTCCGGAGCCTTGAGCGTATTACGCAATTTTTCGGCTGTAATGCCGAGCGTAGAGGCGGAGGGAAAGATTTATAGGCAGCCTAGGCAAACGTAGACTTCCTTGCCCAATATGGAGTTTGACCGTCTGCGACCCTGAACGATGCGATCATCATCGCACGTTAGAAATAAAAGAAGGAAATTGAAAAAAAAAAATTGCCCGAAGGCCAACCGGTTACGATTTCGTATTACGTGAGCAGGATTTGCGCTAGACAAATTCTCGGCTTCCCTCCCCGAATTCACCATTATGACCGTCTGTCAACTCTAACGGTTCTACGATGAGAGTGAAGGTCTCTCCGCGCGTCTTTGTCCTTCCATGATGGTCCTTGTTTTTTTTTGGCAACTCTTTTCTTCTCTCGTTCGGTCTGGAAGAACACATCGTCGTAATCGTCTGCGGTCTCTTACGAGGCGGTATTAGAATCCCGGAGGGGAACATGTAATCGTTGTGACGGAAGCGTTTTTGCAGGTGCTCGAATCTACCAGTCTCTTTGTCTCTCGCTTTTGATTACGTGTTTTTAACAATAATAATAATTTTTATGGCTGAAAATAATTTTTTAACGATGATAATAATTTTTATTGTTAAAAATAATTTTTTAACGATAATAATAATTTTTATGGTTAAAAATCATTTTTTAACGATAATTATAATTTTTATGGCGAAAAATAATTTTTTAATCATAATAATTTTTATGGCTAAAAATAATTTTTTACGATAATAATAATTTTTACGGCTAAAAATATTTTTTTAACGATAGATATGATTTTTGTCGTTAAATTAAATATTTATTTTAACGATAAGTGAAATATTTATTTTAACGATAAAAATAATTTTTATCTTCAAAAATCGCTACAAAATGTGGAATAACAATTGCATGGCCACTTACCAGCCGCTGTCACTTTAAGGCAGGACACATTTAGACAGGAAAAAAATAAGCAATATTGAGGAATTTTTTAAACTAAGAAATAATTCTTCTACGATTATGAAACTTTAGGTATACTTTAATAGTATATTTCAGTATACAAAACATTTTTTTTTTAAATTAATTCATCATAAAAATGACGAATCCGTAGCAGAGTCTTACAGCAAGGTCACCGCAGGAGTTGCGAATCGGCGTGCAGTCTAGCTTTCCGTAGACTTTGATTTGTAAAAAAGTTCAAACATTTTTTCAGTTAAAACATGTATAGTTTCTATGTGACGGTAATTAAAATGAAGAAAACGCAAATTTAAGAAAATGGTACGCATTTACAAAAAAAAATCAACATTTCACGCAACATTTCTGTAAAATGTGGATTATAAAAGTCGTTTGTTTCCAATCTTTAAAAAAAAAATTCTCGTCACGGAGAAGGTACCAATATCATCAATATTTCTACCGAGTTTCAACTCAATCGGCTTAATAGTTTTTGAGTAATCCTGCACGCCGATTTCCATAATGCAGTTTTGAGAAAAACGCGTTTGAAGTTCACGCCCGTATCCAAGCGGTGAGCCACAGCGTTGACGGGCTGTAACGTTTGAAGTTTTTCGAATTTCGCTTTGAAATTCTGGGAACATATTCTACACATATAGTTCTATCGTTTATAGAAAAAAAAGAAAAAAGAAATCGTTTTTTTTATCGTTGTAAATGTATATTCCGCCTTAACACCGCAAACTCGAGGGCCATTTCTACTCACGCCATCTGAGAAAATTTTTTGAGGATCTGGCGCGGAGATTTCGTGACCGAGAAAAGTGTGATATTTAAAGGGGGGCCTACTCGTAAAAGTCGAAAAATGCTATTTTGGAAACCGATTTATTTTTACCGTAAATCATTTTATAGATATTCCCGAAACATTGCTAGGTGATCGGATGAAAATTGACAGATTCATAGGATTCATAGGTTATGATGATCGTCGTCGGAACGCTCGGAACGTCGTTCGAAACTCTAAACGCTTTTTTTTTCTCGAAAGTACGTTTTCGAAGTCGGTGAGATAAATATCTGAAAAAGTACTGCAAGGTTCTGAAATTTTTGGGCCTTTTTCTAGATGTAAATATACAGTATTTGATCAAAGGTTTTTTTTCCGATCCATACTTTCGACTCGATGAACGAAAAATGCCCATTTTTTGTTTTGCAAAAATTAAGATTCACTTTGAACATGCGCCATTTTTTTTAATTCTGATATTTCGGAAATTCCTTCGATTAATCATACTGTAAATTAACATTCTAACGAAATGTCTTTGCTTTTTTGACATTAGGTAACCTGGTTCAGAAGGATATTTCTCACCACAAAAAAACTTTAAAACACCTTCAAATACCTAGTTTTTGTAGAAATTTAGCATCGCGATTTTCTATAACAAAAAAAAACAAAAATGAGCTAATTTCAACTGTTATAACTAGGCACAACCCGTTAATGATTTTTCAACTCCTCTGCGAACAAGAATATAGCGTATTTTTGTGACCAGTAGTATTTGCCAGAAAAAACTGCACATTCCGATAAAAAAATCAGAACTCCATTTTGAATTAAACAGAATGAAGATAATTAAATTCCGAATACAAAACACTGGGGAATTTTTTTTTTTACGGAATTAAATTCCATTTATCCACTTTAGAATGCATCTTCGATAATTTTTTTCTTGATAACGGGATACCGAAAAAAACGTTCTTTAGGAGCGTTCTGTATTCGGAATATAATTATCTTCATTCTACCGTGCTCTAAATGGAAGTCTGGTTTTGTTCCAGAATGCACAATTGAATCTGGCAAATATAACTTATCACACAAATACGCCTATTTTTTTCGAAGATTACTTGAAAATCCAGAAAAATCATATGTTTGTCAGTCGCAAAATCTTCGCGCACGATCGTCTCAAAATCCCATGGCCGACTTATAGATTGTCGTTGGGTGAAAAAAATATTTGGAGATCTCACTTTACGAACCTCACTTTTTCCCCGATGAAAAGAAGAATATTTTTAAAGATTATTTTATTCAATAGCTCGTTAAATAAATATAAATATAAATACTCTATTGAAATGGAAGTTCCTAAAAAATGCACAGAAAAAGGCGAAGTGTGCGAACACTTTTTTTTAACCTACTTTATATACAATCTTTCAATATATATATGTGTATATATATATATATATATATTAGGGTGAATAAATAAATCGACGATTTTTTCCAAATTCTTTTATTCAGTAGTTTCCGTAAGGTGAAATGAGACGCCTATTAAAATATGACCCCTTAATATTAATATTTTGAACTTCGTCATCGCAAATTTCTATTTCCCATGCTGACAACATAGAGAAAGCTTTGCTTGTCACTTTTGAATTTTATAACTCGCCAACGGGAACACGTACAACAGTTGTCAAGACATATGTCCCTAAGGAATTAAACGCTCGATAAAAAAAAGTCTCCTATCGTTTTATGATAAATCTACTCTTTCAAAAGTTATTCAAGGTCAAAGTTGAATTCATAGTAATTTTCAATATTTTTTCACATTTCCGGCGAAATTATCAGACTCATCATTAAATGCCATTGGACTTTTTTGTAGACAATTTTATTTCCAATACACTCGTGTCATGAAATCATTTAAAAATTCAATAGTTTAATGGTTGATTGCTTCACAAATCCATTTTTTTGGAGAAAAGTTGCCATTTCCGTGAAATTAATTGGTATATTTACCAAAAATATAAATAAAAAGACGTCAATTTTCATAAAGTGACTTTTTAATGTTTACTGTTCATTATAACAGTAAAACTGAACATTATAAAACACATGAGTATCTTTTTTTGTTTCATTTATAATTTTTTTCTAGAATAGTACATTTTTCTTTTTCAAATATAAAAATTAGGAAAAAAGTTTCTTAATAACTTTTTCGGACTGTAAATGAATAATAAAATGTATCGTTGTAAGAATTCCAATATATATATATATATATATATATATACATTTATGAATATTAGAATGATAAAAAAAATGATAATTTTTTTTCTTTTCAATTCACTTATTCAGCAGTTGCAGATGCATTTTTTATAAAATTACTTATTATTTTTTAACTAAACTTAAAATCTCGTCTACTTTATATCTATGTGTATATATATATGAGTGTATATTTTGTTAAATTTTACATTTATTCCATTCGCCTCCCAACTCATTCTCAACTACCGATCACCATTCGGAATGAGAATCTGTACGAAAGCTGCAGTAGGTACGGTCATAATGAGTCAGACCATCGTGAAGGACAGCAGTGTCTCGCTCTCTTTCTGTCTCTCTCTCTCTCTCTTGCTCTCTCCCTTATCTCCATCAGTTCAACAGGGTCCTTGTTCAGGCCTTTTCTATTCCGAGAGTGTAAATACAGAGGCGGCGGGCAGGAACTTTTTTTTTCGTTTATTTTTTTTCTTTCATTTCTTCTTTATGGTGGATAAAAAAATAGAGCGAACTTTGTCCGTTCGTAGGTGTATATTTACACGCGGTATATATCCATTCGTGTCCCTTATCGAATTCATCCAGAGCGAGGAGTCCGCGATATCCCGAACCTGTTTCACCATCTTATCGCACCCTGCTCCTCGTTTCTCCGAAAGTATCTATTCACTTTGCACATAAAAGGAGAGAAGAAACGAGCAGGATAGGGAGCGGGAGGTGTAGAGAGGAAGAGAGCGAGAGAGAGAGAGAGAGAGAGAGAGAGAGATGTGCGGTCTCCATAAGGACCGCGTGACCTGCATATGACGAGTCGATGACCCGAAATCGGGCAAATCGATAGTGTGTTCTCTCTCCGCCTCTCCCTTTCTCCCAAGTCCTCTCTCTCTCTCTCTCTCTCTCTCTTTCTCTTTCTCTCCCCCCACCCCCTCTCTCGCGCTTTTTTTCTTTTCTTTCTTTGTTATAATCTTACTTTATCCAATGCTTAGCTTATATTACATGCGAAATATTTTGATCACGTGACAGAAATGACATTATTATTACTTTTTAATTTTCTTTAAGTTGTATGCTTATTATAATTTTGTATCTAGTATGCTTGCGCTTGGTGCTCCGCTTTTATATATCAAATTGCATGCCTTTTTAAATTAATATCATTATTATTTTATTTTCTTTGCTACTACGGTTATTTATGATTATATGATTTATAGTGTATCCTCATTTTCCCGAATATTTAACTGAGGATAAATTCTATCAATTACTCAATCAATCTCTCTCTCTCTCTCTCTCTCTCTCTCTCTCTCTCTCTCTATTATTAAGATTAATATATGTGTGTGTGTGTGTGTGTGTGCGCGCGCGCGCGCGCGCGCGCGCGCGTGTGTGTGTGTGTGTGTGTGTGTGTGTGTGTGTGTGTGATTATTTATATATTATACATATATATATAAATATATATCATTAATGTATATGTTAATAATATTGTCAATGTAAGTTCGATCGATATGTTCGAATCTCGACTCTTAATGTATTTATTGGTATCTGAGGTTGATCTGTAAATTATTCTGGTAGTTTTTTACTTTTTAGTTCTTTTGCGGTCTTCAGCAGTGTTACGGTTACATTTTCGAAAACAAAAATCTACGTATGAAGCGCTTTTCAAAATTTTAATCGTTAATAGTAAAACTTAATGTATTCGAACGAGTCTGAGTAAGCAGCGCACACTTCATTAGTAGTAACACATGTGTGAGATCGCAAATCATTGCGTAAGAGGAGATCTTAAGCTTATATTATATTATCGTAATTTTATTTTTATGCGTTTGTTAAAAATTTGTCTCATAGATTTTCTAGAGCATAATTACGAAAATCAATCAACCAATCAATCAATCAATCAATTTCTCTCTCTCTCTCTCTCTCTCTCTCTCTCTCTCTCTCTCTCTCTCTCCCGAACGTCTTTAAAATATTTCTTCCTCCTTCCACAAAAAATGTCTATTTTTTCTCTGCTTATGCACTCCAAGAGACAATTTCATTAATTCGTTTTGCCGATTGCCCAAAATAGAATGACAATTTTATCGCGTCGTGTCTCGTATAGACATTTAAAGAAAATAGTTGTGCCCGATATGGGCGATTGGTACCGGGTCAACGTCCGATCGATTAGTTTGCGAATCCTCGATAATAATAATAGCCTACGAACCCGTCTGCGAGATCACTTTGATATCTGGAATTCTATCGTATCGTTTTGCAGCGACCCACTCATTTCACTCCCACCTTTTTACGCTCTCTTTCTCCCTCTCTATCCCCTTCTCTCTCTCTCTCTCTCTCGGTCTATTTGCCTTCTAGCTCTCTCTCCCTCTGTCTAATGTCTTCAATACGATGGCCTTGGCGTGTCACTAACCTATGTTACCGCCCAGACGCGTCTAACACTCGCTCGAGAGTGTTCGGCTTCGTGTGGGGGCCCATACTTGGATGGAGAGGGCGAACGAGGCTGGTGAGGAGAGGAGGGGAGGAAGGGGCTTAAAGCGTCAGCATTAGTACGAGCCAGGCATGAAAGTATGCTCGTTCCCTCGGTGCCAGACTTTAGCTTTGCTGACGCACGGAGCCGTCAAACGCTAATGCTATTCCTTACACACTGCCCCGAGAGAGAGAGAGAGAGAGAGATATCCCAGACTTCCGTCTGGTCTAGCCTTGAACTAGCCCAAACGAGTTTGCCAAATGGCTACGAGAGGTGCGTGTGTACGTTTATTTTTATGTGCAGAGTGAGAGAGAGAGAGGGGGGGGGGAGTACACAGAGACACCCGTTGTACACTCTTGTATGACAGTCTGAATTTATAGGACCCAGGTGTGAAAGAGATATCGTAACTTTTGGTATGAGATATATCAACAATTGGTAAATTAGATGGAATAAAATGCAAAAAATGAGAGGTGGGAAAAGAGATTATATTAGATTACATTTGTGTATTAGAGTTGAGTCAAACGCCAGCACGATTCAATTAACAATGACAGTAGTTAGTGAAGTACTATGAGAAAGATAATCATGAGGGAGAGAGAGAGCGACTATAATGGATTAGATTGATTCATCGTGCGTCTGTTAATCTGTATGGTCAATTCATCAATAACAAGAATAGTAAATGAGGCACTATAAAAATAGTTAATAATAATATACAGATATTGTTATATTAATATAATATGTAAATAAAAATAATACAAAAGTGCCTACTATTTGATGTGTATATATATATACATATTAGTAAAAATATAAATGTTAATATTATGCATCGATAAAAAGAATATAAAAATACCTGCCATTGTAGGTAAATATAATTTATTTACATATAAATAATTATACGTGAATTCAATGACGATACCTACTATTATTATTAATATAAAATGATGATATCATTGAAATATATAATTCACAATCCAAACATCATTATTTCAATATAATATATAAATCAAACAATATAAAACGAAATGTTTAAAATTACAAAAGAAAACCATGAACAAAGAGGAAGAGAGAGCGATTATATTCGATTCGACTTTTTATTGTGCTCCCTTTAAACTTCAGGGTAAAATAATTAATAACAAAAATATAAGGCGATGTCCTACAACAAGGCAACAATATAATCAAGAGAGTCAAAAGACGAGAAAAGGAACGAGTCAACGACACCCGAGTTCCTTTGATGTATCTCTTCTAGCAGGCCACGTTTTCGCAAGCCATCGCCGCTGTTGTCTCGTAGAGAGAGCGACAAACAAACGGGGAGCAAAAAAGGGTTGAAAAAGTGTCGAGGGAAGCAATTGCACAAAAGGATTTGCACTGTCCTACGAAACTCAATGCTAGACACGAGATGCCATCCCTCCTCGCCCCCTCACCCTCCCTGGCTCTCCTTCCCTAGCCCCCCAGGAAGTTGCACAGACGTCGCACCAGCACATCGCTAGAATAGTTTAATTCCGATTGGCGGCAGTGTGTGTTTGCTGTCCGGGATGACGCATCAATGTTCTCTCTCTCTCTCTCGCTCTCTCTCTCTCTCTCTCTCTCTCTCTCTCTCTCTCTCTCTCTCTCTCTCTCTCTCTCTCTCTTTCTGGACACCCCTCCTTGCTCTGTCGATCTACCTCCATGACTCCATCTCTCTCTTTATATCTCTTTGTTTTCCGGCCCCGCATATGCGTTTTGGAGATCCTCGTCGAGCAAATTGCCGCATCACTCGGGCGCATAGGCGAACTCGACTGCAAACAAGTTTATCGAGAAAAAACAGTACTCAGAGTAGGCGAGAGAGAGAGGGAGAGAGAGAGGGAGAGAGAGAGGGAGAGAGAGAGAGGGAGAGAGAGAGGGAGAGAGAGAGAGGAGAGAGAGAGAGAGAGGGAGTGAGAGAGAGGGAGAGAGAGAGAGGGAGAGAGAGAGAGGAAGAGAGATAGAGGGAGAGAGAGAGAGAGGGTGAGAGGGAGAGAGAGAGAGAAGGATGAGAAGAACGGGAATGCGCGACAAGGATAAAGAGAGCGTGAGAGAACCTGAGCTATATACACACGCACACCTAAACATTAGGCACATAGCAACCTCACTGTGCTTCGAGCGATCTTAGGATTACGTAAACGCCTTGATGTCTGGGGACAATGGCGTATCTTTGACTGTATTTCTCTCATGCCCTCTCACTTCCAGTCCACGTTGCCAAAAAATCTGCAATCGAATTACATTTTCGTCACAATGGCTTGAAGATTTATTCGGATTCGATTTCCTACGTTGATGAAGAATACAGTGAGGACATTGGACGAAATGTATAGCAGTTCGCGAATTTTGAACGCTCGTGGAATATTCCTGAATTTATCGTCGCAACTCCGGAAAAATGATGACGCTCATTGTGTAGCAGTTAGAACTCAATAAGCTGGATGATCCAAAGCTCCCATTTTAACAAACAGTATACGAACAAGCAAACTTAAACGATCGTGGAATGGTCCTGAATTCCTAGTTGCAACTCCGGGAAGATAATAAAGCTTGTTGTTCACCAGTTGGCACCCAATCTACTGGATAATCGTATGTTGTCGTTTGAAGAGAAAAAAAAGTATACGAACAAGCAAACTTGAACGATTATGGAATGTTCCTGAATTAATAGTTGCAACTCCGAATCGATAATGAGGCATATGGTGTACTAGTTGGCACCCAAAAAGCTGGATAATCCAATGCCGCTATTAAACTCAAACAAACCAAATAAACTGAATCATCCAATGCTGCCGGTCTAATAAAAAGTATAAGAATGAGCGTACTGAAAAAATGGTAGAATGGTCCTGAATTAATAGTTGCAACTCCGGAAAGATAATGACGCTCATCGTGTACCAATTGGTACCCAATCAGCTGGATAATCCTATACTGCCATTTGAACAAAAATTATATCAATGAGCCAACTAGAATGATCGTGGAATATTCCTGAATTTATAGTTGCAACTCCGGAAAGATGATGGCGCTTATTGTGTACCAATTCGCACATAATAAGCTGGATAATCGAATGCTGCCGTTTGAAGAAAAAGTATAGAACGAGCAAACTAGAACGATCATGGACAGTTTGTGAATTAATAGTTGCAACTCCGAAAAGATAATGAGGCTTATTGTGTACTAGTTGGCACCCAATAAGCTGGATAATCCAATGCTGCCATCTGAATAAAAAGTACACGTACGAGCAATCCTCTACGATCGTTAAATATTCCTGAATTAATAGTTGCAACTCCGGAAAGATGATGGTACACATTTTGCACCAGTTGACACCCAATAAACTGGATAACCCTATATTGGCATTTGAAAAGAGTACACGAACGATCAAACTTGACCGATCGTAGAATATTCCTGAATCTATAGTTGCAATTCCGGAAAGTTAATGAGGCTTATGGTGTACCAGTTGGCACCCAATAAGCTTGACAATCCAATGCTGCTATTTGATCCAAAAACAGACGAACAAGCAAACTTGAACGATCGTAGAATATTCCTGAATTTATAGTTGCAACTCCGGCAAGAGGATAACACTCATTGTGTACCAGTTGGCATCCAATCAGCTAAATAACCCTATGCTACCATTTGAACTAAAAGTATGCAAATACGCGATTTTGAACGATCGTGGAATACTCCTGAATTAATAGTTGCAACTCCCGGAAAACAATGACGCTCATTGTGTACCAGTTGGCATTCAATAAACTGAATAATCCTATGCTACGGTTTGAACTGAAAGTAGGCAAACGTGC
Source organism: Ophion obscuratus (assembly GCA_964007375.1). Taxonomy (NCBI): domain Eukaryota; kingdom Metazoa; phylum Arthropoda; class Insecta; order Hymenoptera; family Ichneumonidae; genus Ophion; species Ophion obscuratus. The sequence goes on from OZ023317.1 coordinate 21,451,050, forward strand.
GATTTTGAGCGATCGTAGAATATTCCTGAATCCATAGTTGCAATTCCGGAAAGATAATGAGGCTTATTGTGTATCAGTTGGCACCTAGTAGGCTGGATAATACAATGCTGCCATTTGAATAGAAAGTATACGAACCAGCAAACTTGGACGATAGTGAAGTAATCCTGAATTTATAGTTTCAACTCCGGAAAGACACTGGCGCTCATTCTGCACCAGTTGACACCCAATAAACTGCATAACCCTATACTGGCATTTGAACAAAAAGTACACGAACAACCAAACTTGACCGGTCGTAGAATATTCCTGAATCTATAGTTGCAATTCCGGAAAGTTAATGAGGCTTATGGTGTACCAGTTGGGACGTGATAAGCTTGATATTCAAATGCTGCTGTTTGATTCAAAAGTAGACGAACGAACAAACTTGAACGACCGTAGAATATTCCTGAATTTATACTTGCAACTCCGGATAACGGATGACGCTCATTGTGTACCAGATGGCACCCAATAAGCTGGATAATCCAACGCTGCCATATTAACAAAAAGTATACGAACCAGCAAGCTTGGACGATAGTGAAATATTCCTGAATTTATAGTTTCAACTCCAGCAAGAGGATGACACTCCTCGTGTACCAGTTGGCATCCAATAAGCTGAATAATCCTATACTACCGTTTGAACTAAAAGTATGAGAACGCGCGATTTTGGACCGCTCGTTTGCAATTGCAGCACCGCGAAGAACGTTGAACGTTCACAGTACCGATGCGCCCATGATTATCGCACTATCCGCTTATCTCGAAATATAGTTTGCATAATATATTCCTCCACGACCAAACACAATCTTCCTCTGGCAATTGCGCCGTACCTTGCCTCATTCCGCATCATTCGCGATGAAGATTCTAAGCTTTATCTCGTGCGTAGCGGCAAACAAACGCGCCAACAAAAAATCACTGGGGAGATCGACTTTGTTTTTTTTTCTCCTTCTTTTTAATGTCGACTTTGCCTCTTCGGAGAAGCTGCACACTGTCGTATTCTCTCGTTGGCGCAGTTCGGCGGCCTTCGACGCCCCGTGAATCGTTCGGCGCAGTTTTAACGGGCAACGACCGGAGGTCTACGACCACGGCATTACTATTTCTCTCTCTCTCTTTCTCAGTCGCTCTCTTTCTCTCTCTCACGAATAAAGCTGCATTAGATTCAAGGCCGAATTAGAGCTGCACTTGGCTGCAGCCAATCCAGTCGAGTCTCTTCGACTCGGAGAGCCTACGCTGCAACGCGCAGTCGGCGGAGATCCCAATGGACCTAGGCCAAGTCTTCGAGCTTATCGGATTATTTTCTCAACACGCGAATATCATCGCGAAGGAATTAAAAAAAAATTACGCCTTTATTTATGAGCGAGTCGATTTGGATATTTGCCTCAAAAATATGCTTTATTGTTTAGCTCGCATCACACCTAAGTAATTTACACTTTCAATATATTTGTATCGCCCACATTTCACGTTTACCATCGGTACCTAGTAAATATTAAAATATTCCGTTCATTTTTTTTTTTGTATTATTCTTCTCGTATATCTTCAACACTTGTCGTCCCCACTCAGAATTTCGAACTTAAAAAAAACAAATAAAAAATAATAACCCTATTACGTATCTATTTAAAACCCGAATAATTCTCGTCCCTTGCACATTCCGAAACGAACAAGTCCGAAAGAGTCAACCCGCACATCTTATAGCCCAGAACTTATGACAAAAACAATAGTCAAAATTCCATTCAGCATCAATGCAAATATTTCAAAGCCAATCCTCGGAAGTTTCCACGTAAATAGTTTTGCCAGACAGGCAAAAAATATACGATTTCTCAGCAAAATTTGTCTTCCGTTATGAAGCATGCATGAACATTCTATAATATTCCTGAAGCATTTTTGAAAGTAACGACCACCGGATTTGCAAATATTTTCCGTATGGTCCGTGTGTATTGAAGCTGTATAGACAAGATTTCCCGATAACACGAACGCACTGAATTGGAATGTAGGTTGATAGTTGGGAAATTTTCGAGCTGCCGTGGGCAAGGAATGCACCTAATTGACTCACAATATTGGAGCACGTTTTGCAAATATATATGTATATATGTTCATACATCGGGTATTCCAGCTCAACTCAGATCACTATTTTCCTCACCATAGTTCATTGTAGATGTCTATAGTGGGGAACCTCACCCCTGGCGTAAAAAACATCTATTTTTCAAATGATTCCCTTCCCTTTTGCCCTTCTGCGGGTGCAGAAACCGAAAAGTCTACTCGGGCAATATTTTTATTCTGAAAAAAAATTAAATACGCTTGAGACTTTCTTGTGCATTTTTCACCTAATCTCATCCCGTGCCTCCGATTCCTACTATTTTTTTTCTCGATTTTTAGGAGATTATTCGATAGTTTAGAAGTCAGAAAGTACTTTTTCAGTATTGCAAGCTGAAAAAAACTCAAAAAATATGGTTTTAGATTAAATTCAATTCGGGTGGAATGTAGACCGAGAAAATACTCTGCTGACTTCGAAAGTGTTGATGAAACATCCCCTAAATTGAAATTTTATAAGAAAAAAATAACAAATATCGGAGCCACAAGTTCACCTTCGGTGAAAAATGAAACAGACAGGTCTAGAGCGTATCTAAATTTTTTCACAATTTGAAAATCGGCCCGAGTGGAATTTTTTATTTTTTCCACCCGCAGAAGGACTAGGAGTGGGGGAAAATTTGGAGAAAATAGTTGTTTTTTTATTGAGGTTTTTTACTATAGAAATCTATAATTAACGATAGTGAGGGAAATAGTGGTCTGAGTTGAGCTGGAATATATGTTTGAAGGGGTCTTCTCACTTTAGACGCTAAAAAAGGCTATTATCATGATTTTTTATTGGCTTCTATTATAGAAATTGATATAAAAGTTGTTACACTTGAAAAATACACTTACGAAATGAATTTTTTTTTAATTATTCAAATCACTACTTATACACGAAAATGGTAGTTCAAAAAATGTCCTAAAAAATTGTAGGACTGCGCTATTGATAAAATCTCGCCGATGGATCATCCGAAACAAAAAAATCAAACGGCTTTAGATTCAGTATATTAATGGTTATAGCGCATATCATACGATTCTTGATATATGCAAAAATAACAAAATGGCGGACATTTTTTTAAATAAAAAAAAGTGTTTTTCAGCATTTTTGGCAAAAAAATAGTAAACATCAAAATCCTTTATATGCGCTGTAGCAATAGCTATAGCACTCGCCATAGTTCAAAACGTTGTTTCGAGAAAAACGTATTTAACGTTTGTTTGGATCACATAAGTAAATACATTTTTTTAAATGTATTTCGAAAGTGTATTTGTTAAGTGTAACAACTTTTGTATCAATATCTATAATATAAACCTATCACAAAAATTCATGAAAATAGCCATTTTTTAGCGTCTAAAGTGAGAAGACCCCTTAAGTTCAAAATGTAATTTTTCTCCGTATACCCGTGCAGACATTTTGGCAGGGATATAGCTGGATTCTGACTTGTATCCCGGGCTCTCAGTCGGGATCTAGTCCAATATCGGATCAGATTCGAAGACTAAATGTAAGATCCGCAAACTGGATTCCATTAGGGATCCAGAACCGGATCCTTTAATGACTCTAAATAGATTCCCCATGGAATCATTGAGGAATCTGGGAAGGATCACGGGTGAATACAGGCTGAAATACAATGTCAAAACTGGAATTATGACATGTTAAATTTATTATAAAAATAAATAACCTTTATAAAGTTTTCATGCATTAAACTATCAATAAAAAAAAATTTGTCCAAAGATTCAAATGGCAGATCGCGCTCATCGCGAGATTTTGATGTGAATTAAAAAAAAATCACATCAAAATCTGTGAATGCAAATGTATTGACAAGAAATTATAAATACAAAAAAATTCACAAAATTAGTTGTGAATCTTTTCGTATTTAAGACAAATTAAAATCAAATTCAAAATGATTAGATTAAAATTTGCGCCAAAAGTGAGTTCGTACGTATTTTGAGAGAAAACATTGCCTCGAGGCAAAGAAATTTTTGCACATAACTTTTTGTGCGAACATTTCTTTGCCTCAACACAATGTTTTCTTTCAAAATACGTTTACACTTGGGGTGTAAATTTTAATATAACTGTCGTGAATTCGATTTTTATTTTCTTCAACTTGAGGAAATTCACAACTCTTTTTATGATTTTTTTCATATTTATAATGTAATATTTGAAACTCACAACTTTTTTTGCAAAAATTTCTTTGCCTCGACGAAATATTTTCTCTCGAAATACGTAAGAACTCACGGTTGGTGTAAATTTTAATCTAATCAATGTGAATTTGATTTTAATTTGTCTTAAATACATGTTTATACCCACCGACATGTCGGTGGGTATAAACAGAGACTTATTCCCCAAAACCGGTATCCCGGTTAGAATCCAACTTGCATTAGTATCGGAATATGTACGACAACGATGGCATAATTTTGAAAATTTTGGCATCACGTGTATTTTCGGTATTACTATGTAATTCCTATCTATATATAGGAATTTTATACATAGGAATCTATAGACAGAAATTCATATCTATAGATAGGAATTCCATAGTCATACAGAAAATACACGTGACGCCAAAATTTTCAAAATGATGCCATCGTCGTCGTACATATGCCGATACTGATGCAAGTTGGATTCTAACCGGGATCCGGTTTTGGGGAATTCATAACAAATCCTGATCGGGATTTGATCGGACATATGGTATCCCGGTCAAAATTTCTGCACGGGTATATATATATATATATAAATCCATTTTGAACTCACCATATCTATCTAATGTTGGCTATCAGCATATACGGTTGTTTTAGGATCGCCCATAAGACAACCTGTAGGTGCATAGATATTCTTACATTCATCTGAGAATTATTTTGAAGCCCTTAAGTTTTACATAACGTTGTAAACCAATAACTATCCTTGGAGTCGAATGTCTTCATAATCACCTTTCCCCATATAAATACGTACATGTATATATATACATATATGGCATGTACTATGGTGAAAATGGATACAGTACGTATACGAAAAGGTGAAAGGCCCCGAATATAGGACACCGACAAAACTCGTCTACGTGGGATCCTACCTTGTCTCGACTGCTTGATGCTGTACGCGGCTTTGGCAGGCTCCGCTTGCGAGGCTCAAATTGTGGGAGGAGGATGAGAGGGCCAGAGGCCACAGATACGAGAATGGGTCTTAGTCGATCCTTTTACGGACGATGCCCAGGATACAAACTGGCCGACCTCACTCGAATGTTATACCTTGCGAAGAAAAATAAAATAAAATAAGAACAAAATGAGAGAAAAAGAAGAACAAACGCACCTTCGCTTTGTAGGCCATGAGAGGTAACTAAGTATACCAAACGAACGGTACTTAACCAAGGGCAGAATGACAAATGTACTTCGCGAAGGCGTGAGCATTAACGGCTTTGATAACAATATAACGTTCGTTCCGCGCTGAGAACGAGCAACGAAGCGCGAGGGAAGCGGATTTAACGAATGCAAAAAGGCTCGGAAAGAAATTGTATACTTGTCACGGAAATAAATCGTCTTTGAGAAAATGCTTGATGTTTCAGAGCCAAGGAACTCAAAGTGCGATTTTTTTTCTTCTTATTAGTGACTGATAAGAGATTTACAATTTTTTGATGGATTTGAATTTTGATAAATTCTTTAAAGTGGGACATTTTTTGGTGTTGATATTTTCGAATTAGGTGAACGAGATTTTATCTGGGCCATGTTGCTTTTTTCTGAAGATTTTTTTTGTCAGTGGAATTTCTCATTATTCTTTTAATGCCCTAGTTTAAAATTAATTATTTTATGAATCTATGTTGAAGAAATTCTTCTAAGGGAGTTGTATAAAAAAAATTTACGTTGTGTAAAAAACGTTGTTTTTTTCAGAAAAATACGATTCTATTGAGCGAATGTGTACACATTATTCTTTACTTGAAATTATTTATTGCCCCCGTTGTAAACTCATAATTTGATCGCTTTTATTTCGACCGCTTCTGTTTTTTGAACGCAGAAATATATTTTTTTGTGTCTACGTTATTCAAAAACATTTTTTTTTTTTCAGGAACATACGATTTTATTATGCAGGTGTGCACAGATTGTATTTTACATTAATTGATTTATTACTCTCGTTGTGAACTCATTATTTTATCGTTTTTATTTTTACCTCTCGTTTTTTTAACGCATAAAGAATTTTTTAAAACTGTGTTCTGCAGAAAATTTTTTCTTCAGAATAATCCGAGTTTATTTTGCAGATGTGCACAGATTTTTTTTACATTATCTTAATTATTGCCCTCGTTGTGAACTCATTATTTTATCGCTTTTATTTCGACCTAATTCTTTACGGAGTTTTATATTAAAAAAGCTAACGTGCAAAAAAAATTTGTCGTTCAGAAAAATGAAATCTCATAATGCAAATATGCTCTCATTATTCTGTCTCCACTGACAATAAAGATGAGATAGGGCAAAAAATTGTGGCGAAGGAAAATTGTGAATAAATACAGCTGGGATAATCAGACTCTAGAGAACAATCGATCAATTTGTTTTTTTTTTTTGTTACCCATTAATTTTTGTTTGCAGAAGTCTCGTCGTTATTATTTGTCATCACGATTTTACGAGTTGCCAGATCCGGATTAGTGAACACTGAATGCTGCAATTGCCATTCTGAATACACACGCTAGAGAGAGAGAGGATTACCGAATATGGCGAACATTCGCAGTTTATTCCCCTAGGACATGACACTTTTATCCCCAATCAATGTACAACACAAAATAAAATATTCCACTTGCCCAGTTTTGACCCGCGATTTTGGGCGAAGCAACGATTCGAATAAATCCTCTCTCGTGACAATTTAAAATTAAATGAAATTGACCTTCCGCTATCGACGAATGTACGTGTTATTGGGAATAATTGTCGTTGGACGAATAATGTATGTAAGGGGAAAAACATTGATTGGAATTTAATGTAATAGCTTTTTGATTTATCAGTTATACGATAATATGATTCGATAATCAATGCAACGAACAAATTGGAAAATTATTCGTATATCCTGAATATTTTTATCCAGGCAGAAATAAACGAGACTATTCGATTTCGAGATTTTTCGGAATTTGCGTTACGTCATCGCTGTTTAGAAAGGAACAAAAAAACGTTCAACCTTTTTCTGTCCGCGGAGCTTCGAACTGCGCGAACGCGTTTGCTCAATTCGTCACACGTTTTCGCGACCACTATTGTTCCAAACAAGTATCGACGTTCCGTTATAACAAGTCGTTGATGCCACTTTGACTTCGTGATGATTCTTTTTTTTTCGTCGTTGTATTAAAAATGGAAATGAAATCTCGTCGAAATATATTGAGCGTGGATGAAAAAGTCGTCGTCACGAAAATGCATTCAGTCACGTGATATTTTTGAAAATAAGACTGCAACGAAATCCCATCTGGGAAATTGTAATTCCGGATGAAATGCCTCATTCGCGAGATACTGAAATAAAACTCGAGAAAATGGTGAGACAGGAAACCATATTTTATTTTGACGCAGGAGCTTTTTGCACAGAACGTTATATTTTTCAAAAGACGAGGACATCGTTTCTTTTCGCACAAGACATTTTAATTCCTTACCATACAGGGAATACATTTTCATATTTTTTATATAAATTTTTATATTTTTGAATAGAAAATAAACATTTCTATTTTTAAATAGTAAATAAACACTGATATTTTTAACGGGTTATGCCTAGTTGTTGGAGTCGAAAGCAGCTCATTTTTGAGATTGTTTCTAGAAAATCGTGATCATGAATGTCTACACAAAGTTGGTATTTGAAAAAGTATCATGTAAAAAACATTCTGTAATTTTTTTGTTCAAAAATATTTAATCATAATCGATTTACATTTACATTTACAATGTGCGGGAAGCACCTGTCAAAAACGTTTTTTGCGGTGAGCAATGTCCTGAACCAGGTTATCTAATATAAAAAAATCAAAGACACTTCGTTAGTATATTAGTTTATCTTATGATTATTTGAAGGAATTTTCGAAATATCAAAATAGAATAAAAATAGGGCGTTTATAAAGTGAGTCTTGATTTTTGCGAAAAAATTGGCATTTTTCGCTCACCAAATCGAAAGTATAAACGGAAAAAAATCTTCCATCAAATACCATATTTTTAAAGATATTTGGCTCACCGCCTTTGAAAACGTACGTTTGAAAAAAGAGCCTCAAAGTTTCGAACGACGTTCCGAGGGTTCCGACGGGCGTCAACATGACAGCCTATAAATCTGTCAAAATTTAATCCGATCACCTAGAAATTTTCCGGGAACAGTCATGATATACTGCGAAAATATATTGGTATCGAAAAAGGTGATATTTTGGCTTTTACATAGGCATGACCCCTCAAACAGTAAATAAAAATTAATATTTTGAATAGTAAATGAACATTTTTATTTTTGAATAGTAAATAAACATTCTTACTATTAAATAGTAACTAAATAATATTTATAATTATATAAATAGTTTCTTGGATTTCCAGTGCGAAACAATTTTTGCAATTATGAAAACATTCAATGGGTTTTTGCTCCCAGTTTGGTATTTTTTCCATGATTGGTGCATTCGACAAGACCTAAGGATTAGGAGTTCAGCGTGGAAATCCATGACTCAAAATGAATTAAAAATAAATACACGAGTGAATTCGAAATTCGTTCAAATTGACTTATTTGTCTCCAAAGCAAATCCATGAGAATTCTTTTGCAAAGAGGAGTCTCGTGATTCGGTCGAGGAGTCGGAGGCGCAATTTTTGCTTTGGCAAATGCTCGCATGGTCAATCTCGCGGGACCGCAGAGAAAAGAAGAGTAAAAAAAATACGTAGTAAGGAAGGAGGGAAGACGTAACGCGCTCCGAGCACTGGAGGAGAAGGCATCATCTCTTTCGTTTCTTCTTCTTGTACTTCTTGTTCCTCTTCTTCTTCCTCGTCGTCGTCGTAGTCGTTTCGATGGTCGTACTTTGCCGGTGTGGCGAGGAGGTTGCTCGAATCGCGTGGCCGAACTAGCCGGGCCCGGAGAGGAAACGGCGGTTTCGGGACCAAGATCAACGCCCCTTGGGTCAGGGTCAGTAGCCTTTGCCACATCGGTTCTTTCTTGCCCCTTCCCGCTCTTCACCATACTCGACCAAATACATCGCTATAAATTTCAAAAAAGAAACATCCCCCCCCCCCTCGTGCTACGAATCCCACATTCCGCATTCTTTTTCTACTACTCAAATGGAAATAACGAGAAAAAAATTGTTTTTCCAATCTTTCCAGAGTTTACGATCGTGTTTGCAAACGTTTTTTCGTGACGCGACAGCCCCAGAATAGGAGAGGCCAGAGGGACTAGAGCAATAGCTGACAGAAAATATGCGAATATTCTGACAGTGATTATAAATAATTTGGCAGACTGCTCTTTTTTGCTGCGGGTATTGCAGAGAAAGGGAAAATGCAATAATTAACTATTTTAACACTAGTTTTAACACAATTAATTAGCATGCAATAAGTAAATTAACACCTCGATACTAGAAATTCTAGTATTCCAATTTCAACCATTCATTTGGACATTCTAATCGGCGATAATAAATAAACGGATAAATAGAATAGAATTAAAAAATAGATAGTAAAATAATAAAATAAATAGAAAATAGATCATAAAATAATGGATACATTTTGAAAAACTGGTACCTCAGTACTTTGTTTTGATTTTTTCGTTACGAAGAATCTGCAACGATTTTTCCTGGGCAGACAAGAACTCCACGTGAACCCAAAAAACCTTTTTCACTGAAAACTTTGAATCTGCTGACATTTGATCATTTTCTTTTGAGCGGACAAAAACTCCAAAAATCACAAAAATGTTATTTGTCCGACATTTGCCAATTTTTCATGCGACAGACAACACCTCGAAGTAAACCCAAACACCTTTGTTCACTCAAGAATATGAATTTTATGACACTTGATGACTTTTACTGGACAGGCAAGACCTCAAAACAAACCCAAACGACTTTCATCTCTCAAGAATGTGAGTTTCATGGCATTTTGAAATTTTTTTATTGAACGGTCATCACCTGCAAACAAGCCAAAGGATTTTTAGTAGTGTTTTACTTTTATGACATTTGGCGATTTTTGCCAGACAGACGAAACCTCAAATTAAACCCAAACAAAGCTAAATGACTTTCTTGACTCGAAACTATTACTTTTCAACAACCCAAAACAAACCTAAATGACCTAAATCTTTAGTCAAGAATGTGAGTTTTATGACATTTGGCAATTGTTACCGGATATACAAAACCTTCAATTAAACCGAAACAAACCTAAATGACTTGCGTGACTCAAGAATGTGACTTTTATGACACTTGGCGATTTTCGTCGGACAGACAAGTCCTCCAAACAAATGTAAACAACTTTCTTTTCTCAAGAATGTGACTTCCGATTCACGAATGTGACTTTTATGACATTTGGCGATTTTTACCGGACGTAAAAAACCTTCGATCAAACCCAAACAAACCTGAATAACTATCGCGACATAAGAATGTGACTTTTATGACACTTGGCGAATTTTACCGAACCGACGGCACCTCCAAACAAATCCAAACGACTTTCTTCTCTCAAGAATGTGACGTTTATGACATTTCGCGATTTTTACCAGACAGACAAGACCTCCAAATGAATGCAAACGACTTTCTTCTCTCAAGAATGTGACGTTTATGGCATTTGGCGATTTTTGCCAGACAGTGAAAACCTCCAAACAAACCCAACCGACTTTCTCCACTCAAGAATTTGACTTTTATGACATTTATCGACTTTCTACTTGTCCGACAAGACCTCCAAACAAACCCAAACGAATGACATTGAGCAAGTGACAATTCTCATTTCCCAAAACAATTAAAAAAAAAAAACAGTCCAGAGAAACAGGCAAGAACGGTCGTAAAAAGTTTCAGCAGTGAATTGGGTCTCGAAGGTTGTGATCACCTGATAGGCTGAATATTTTTATTTCGGCAAGATCCGAGACGTCTGGCATTGTAATAGAGACCTTGCGCCTATCCTAATCTTTTCATGACTCACCTAACAAATTCCCCGACGAGTCAGGTGGTTGTACGGATCTGTGTGTGTCATCATACGTAACGAGCGTTTTCAGGTGTTGAACAACCTTGGCTGTTGGGGTCCGTAGAGTGTCTGAGCGACGTCTAGACCATTCACGGTCTAGCGCTCTCACAGGTCTAGCGCAATCGTCGATCTAGCACTCGTCTAACAGGTTTCAAGCGCGCCAGGTAGAATAATCCTTTCACTATCTCTTGGCACGCTTGTCCTTGTAATTTCTCGTATAATCGTTTGCGGTCTATTCATCGCACTGAGTTGCCCCGTTAATTAGGAAATTTGCCAAATTGCAAGATAAGAATTGGTATCAATTTGGGAAAGCGTTTGCGCACGTGGATCTACGTAAATTGCAAATTGCAGACTCCGATCTCGCAAGTGTTGTGCGGAATCAAACGAGGAGAGAACGCCTCTTTCTCTCTGTCGTCATTAATCCTCGCTCAAGGTTCTCGCTCTTCGGCGATGGTTAAGGGGGTGTACGAGAGATAGCCGAGCTGAGCACCGGGTAATTAGAGTGGAACGTGCTCGCCTCGAAGCTCACGAACTTTTCCGTAGCCCAAGAGTGCTTGTTCTCCCCCCCCCCCCCCCGGCGCCTCTCTTGGGTACGCGTCCACTTGTCTTCACATAATCCAGGATGTTCAACGGGCAACTCTGTCAATTCGATATAGAGAAGTGTGCTCATAATCAGTTCCGAAATTGGCCCATGTGGGTGGAGCTATCCATACCAGTCACGTATTGACCCGGTCGGAAGAAGACAAATCTTCGTTCCATTGTTCCCGGAACTGCGCGAACTTCGGAACGAATCGTGATGGCAGGATCCTCCAACTTTGGGCGCTTGGATCATCCGGGAGCCGACCAATCCGGTTACGAGAAAAAGCAGAACTTGTTGCCGAGAAGAGCTAGCAAACTTCATCGCAAACCAAGACGCGCCTGGGAAAAGTTTCCGAAAAAGTACTGCACTGGGGCGACTAGGGTGGAAATTACCGTCACTCGTTCGTCAACATTTATCAACATTCATCAGGCTCTCAGGGCCTGGAAGACCTTTGGAGAACCGCTGTATCCCTCCCATTTCTATGCTTCCTGTTCGCGTCAATTTGTTGCCATTTGCTAGGCCTAACAGCACGCTGAGTCTCTACTTGAAGGACAAGGGGATCGAGGGGACGATGGCGAAAAAGCTACGGATTATTCTGTTACCAAGGATCAAGTACGGTCGATGAATCCTCAAGCGAGACGATTTGACTGCTGCACACGTATGAACAGTTTGGATCATTTGCGAGGTGGATTTCGTTGGTTAGCTAGAATAAGCGGAGAGTTGGCTTTGAGGAACATGCGCCGAATAAACGAGCGTCTTTTGTCCGAGTTACACACACGGAAGCTTCGGCGGAGACCGCGTGGGCCCCACACGCACGATGTGTAATGGCTCGCTTGCCAGGTCGTTTGTGATACAATGCCCCGGTAATGCTTTACACGCGTCCAGTCCCGAATGGGAAGAGAAGATAAGCCGTTTTCAACGAGTTTGTCTGGATTTTGCTCGAGCACGAATAGAGAGCCACGGTACACTCAGTTTGGCCGGATAGAGGCAGAGAGACGAATGCGAGTTCGTCCGAAAACAGTGTGCGAGAGAAAGAGAGGGGGGGTGAGAGGAGGAGAGAAATAACACCAACATCTAAGTCTATACCGTCAGACGAGGTCAATGTCCTCAATAGGGTACCGTACCGCGAAGGCATCCACCTTAGATTACGTCATAGCCAGCCGGTTCCTCAATTAGGACTCGAAACTCTCGGAACAGTTGGCCATGCTTGTGATCTTCCGACGTTGAAAGGCTCAAGGGCGTGAATTTAGGGCTCGAGGATAATAGAAATTTCGCCAAAAAGAGAGCGACAGCCAGTTCGGTCTTAACGCTTCCGGTGCTTCCAACTTCAAAGCGAAAAAAATACAAACTGTCCCTCCATCATCTTTGATCTGATCAGCCAGACGGTGTAAGGATTACCTAGGACCTAGTAGGACGTTGAATAAGTTCGCGATGTTGTCCAACTGATGGCGTTATCAGACCTGCGTGCGTTTAGTTTAAGATGCCAACGCATGTATAAAGAAGTAGTATAAAGCATGAAATTCAGTGTATGCCATTTCGCCAAAGTGTAAACAACTTTTCTTTCATAATGTCAAACATGTCAAATTTCGTGCCAAAAAGGTGCTTTTGCGGGGAATTTTACTGCACTGCTTTATTTTTTAAAAATCTGCAGCTGAAGCACACGGAATTCTTGTTGAGACTTACGACGACCATGCTCTGTCGGAAACAACATGCAGAGATTGATCGAGATGCCTAAAAAATAACGATGTGTTGAATTTGAGGCATTACTTCATAAAAACTGATGTCAGACGCTAGCTGAACTTGCAGAACCAAGTTTGCGCACGGTTCTGCACGTGCGCAAACACTTGCAGACTTGCACTGTTTGCAAACGTCCTCAATGAGAATTGAGGACATTTGTTGTGACATCTGTTGTGATCACAACAGTTTATGACAACTGTTGTGATCACAACAGTTCATCACAACTGTTGTGATCACTGTTGTGATCAACTGATCACACAACAGTTTCGAAACGTTTGAAAGCACTACAAATCATTTTTTCAAATAAAGCGTTAATTTTCTAAAAACAGCTAGACCTTATTCAACATCCCAATATATGACGACGCAATCACCTCTTGATCATGAACTTGACATTAAATGATTCTCCAAAGTTCCCGAGGCTCTATCCCGCGAAAAACATCTTCTCTGCCCGTTCACGCCCACGATACGTCAGCCCTGATGGCCTCGCTGGAAAGCGTTCGAGTGCGCCAAACAGCCATCCCATAGTCGTGAATAATAACGTGGGGAAAACACCGTCAGAGACTCTTGCAGGGGTAGATGGATCATTGAGGGGCGTTATCAGGAATATTTGAACTATGGAGACTCGAAGCGACGAGAGAACGAGACGAGCAGGAAGAACGAGTGGTTGAAGACGGTGAAATTCCAACCGTCAGATCCTGCCTGTTCGCGATTTCTTTTTCTCGCTGTGCTTCAGTCACCTATTGGCTGAGGGATATGCGCTAGGTTTCCTATCGAGGAGGCGTCCCGACGACATTAGTCACAGATGCGTTTTTTTTTCTGCAGCCTGTCGCACGAGGTATATCCGCGTTACCGTTTCACCGTGTTGAGAAAGAAATGGCGAGGACATTCCGCTTAAATTGGCAATTTCTTTGCTCTTGTTCGCCATCGGGTGTAGCGAGCGGGGAAGAGATAGAACGACGAGGGGGTGTGGGATCGCGAGTTGGTAGAAGTTCTCTGCATAGTCCCGATGGAGCGTGCTCATGAAATTGAAAAGAGACTCGTGGAAACGCGTACCGCCTAGGGTATGCATAAGCGATCGATATGCTTGGTTGTTCTCGCAAGAAGAGACTCCAGCTTCATCGTTGCTGGAGAACGCGTGCACGTATCTATATTTGCATCATATCTACCAGCTGCCTTTTCCGGTATAGCTCCTTATCCAAGCTCGACGACTTGTCCTTCGGTAACGCAACAACTTATACAATCGCTGGCCAACCACTCGCGATGGGCCACTAGTCGACATTGAACGCGTCTGGCGAGTGCATTGGTCGTCACGAATGCTGGTCGCCAGCCATTCGACGTTGTTTCGCGACTTCCTCCTTGCGAGGATCATTGATTCAAGAACCGAGGACGAAAAATACTTGGTAGTAAGCACCGGTTGGAGATGTTTGCGATGCCGGAAGTCTCGACTGGTAATCGCCTATTAGGTCGTTCCGGCTGAACCAAGATGATATACGGCAGCAGTATCGAGGAAACTCACCGAAAGACATTAAGACTTTCCCGTATAATGATGCACTTGTGTCGAGAACAAGATCGCCATCCACCAACGTTATTGTTCCACAGGCATATCCATCTTTCAATGTTTTTCAGCTGTCTGCTTTTTAGCTCTACCAATGAGAGAGGTTTCCTTGCGACTCCAACCTCGTCTTCTCGCAAGGCTTGACACTGTCTGTCGCGCGTATAATGGAACGAAGTCCAACGGCTAAAAATGGACCCATCGTCAATCACGACCCGGACCACCATAAATATGGGCGTTAACCATGGGAAACCCGAAGGAACCTCAAGAGCTGGGTAGATGGAGCAACTCTGAAAGAAAATGTAGACGGAGGCTTGACAGATAGAAGCGGAATTGTTGATACAGAAAATAAGAAGAAGCTCCGGTTGTTTCTTACAAGCGCCCAACAACATCCGTTACTTCACGCCTCAAGTCTTCTATTCCCTAAATCGATCCAGCTCGGGCTGCCTCACTGATGCCGGTGCTCTAATGTTTGTTTCTCACTTTTCCGAAATTTCCCGTCTGAAACTCCGACACAATGGAGTTCCCTGTGATTCGGTTCACCAGTGAAGATGCACTTTCCTCGCGAACGAAGCCGAGAAATCCCCGGTGACAACTGGATACAACGAGGAAGCTCTCCATGAGACCAAGCACGAGAATGATCCACTCTTGCGAATGACAGCGCTCCGGAGATTGTAATATTCACGCGTTGTGGATCCTTCGGATCACCAAGGAATACGTCCCAACCCAGGCAAGAGTGATCGATAAGAGAGTGCAAGCGCGAACCAGCGGGTGACGAGCAAAAAAGGCTTCTTCCGCTTCCTCCGTATGCACATCTGATTGAATGCCCTCGGCAAATGTACCCTCAGCGGTGCGAACTTTGTGCACAGGTAGGCGATTGTTGCAGCATCCGACGGGGGCTCTCTCGCGAATAAATCCTTTGTAGGAACGTGTCGTTTTTATGACCCGCACGCGAGTATCTCGCAGCCAGAGGGGAATCCACGAAAGAGAGAGTGCGACACATAGTAGCGAAAGAAACATTCACGTCTGAGGCACAATGGTGGCTACACCTGAATCGCTATGACGACTGTTGTGCGAGGATACATCGCGGTGAAGCAGCGTTCACGGCTCGGCGAACCGATTGAAAATGAAAAAAAAAAGGAACAAGAAAAGTACCACTCTTTATTCAGTGCGCCACGAAATATTTCGTAGAGCGCATGCGAAATGAGCAACGGTTGAAAAAGCTGCATACACGAATGGACACGAAAGCGTGGCCGGCGGAATGAAAAATAATTGAGGACATTTGTTACGGTTAGCAGTTTTTGCGGATCTACTTTCAAAGCCTAAAAATGGCCTTTGGGAGTTTCTGTATGGAAGAGAGAACGGTTCAACGATTCGTACGGTCATTGAAGCATGTCGAACCATCTCTTCGACTGCACTTTGAAATGGTTTTTCATTTCTTCGACGTCCTCATTGACCGAAGCTATCGCTCATTGCACTCGCCGGGCCATTATCTTCGTGTGCTATCGCTGAAAGCAAGAGTCAATACGTACGTACAGACATATACGTGTGTATATACATGTACGACACTTTCGATTTCGACAAGATCAATATGTAATTCTACCATCGTCTCGCGTGTACACGCTCCCTCGGTCGGCTCAAATATTACCGTTTGGACTGGAAAGTCTTGCCCATTTACAACATCGCTATGAAAATGAAAGAGAGGAAAAAAGGAGGGCGAAGACGAGTTCCTGCTCACGTGCCATAGTGAAGTCCGACGAATCTTGACGAGCACGAAGATTGAAAATTTACGATGAAAAGATCCGGATATATGGACACCGCTGAATCTCTTCTTTGCAACAAGTATTCGTGTCTGTGAAGCGTGCTAGGAAAGTTATTGGAGATATCGATGAACGATGCCATGAATCTCCGAATTGCTGAAATTAGATCGGGAATTCTGGTGGAAAAGAGGCTTTCAAGCGTCGAGGTCCTTCAACGTACGCTTTGCGTAGGTCCTAAAGGTTGAAATTCATTTCACCCTTATCTGCGGTAACAATCGGAGGGAGCAATATCTCCGTCCGCGCCATCGCTTCCTCCGAATTTCCATTAAAATTCCACCAAAATCTATCGAGACGATTGGACAAGGTCCTTGGAATTCATATATCTCGTTGAAAAAAAAAACCCGCGCCCTCTTTTCAATGAGGCGCGGCAATGAGGTAAACGGTGCTCTTTGGTGCTCTATTTCCGTTGGTTCTGGATTTTAACGTCCATAGCGCCATCGCAAAGGGAAATTCCCTTCCGCGACATATCTGACCGGTACAAGTATCTAATTTGCTAACTTTCGCTCCATTCTCGAGAAGTCAGAGGCATTTCAGGCATCCCAATGACGCGTGTTATACGGAACTCTCATCCTAATTCATGTTCTCCTTTGCCTTCCGGTTTCAGCTGGTGAACGGGCTTGATGGGCCAAGGTACATCTGCGAGACGGAGGTAATGGAGGAGGTGGCTCTGGTGGGGTCCACAGCGAGCAACGTCGCTGAGTACTCATCCCCCGGGAATCATACCAGCAAAAATGCCAACGGCAACATTATCACCCTCACGCTCAAGAACAACCATATCATCGTTGAGACCGAGGAACGAGCCGTGAGTATAATACATATTTACATACATACGAAATAACTGGAATAACTTGAGGTCCCGCGCCATGTGCTACCTCGAGAGTAAACCGCGATGGTAATCCTGGCCGAGTTCAAGAATGATGATGAAAGCTGGCGCAGGGGAAGACAACAAGGTAGCCTTAACACATTCTGTGTGGATAATCCGCTGCCCTTTGGCATGCAAATAGATCCGCTCGTAGGAAGAAGTAATGGTTAGGGATGTTGCGCACGGGGAATGGAATGAACGAAAGAAGCCTAGTCATGAATTGGTGAAAGGCATTCTCATTCGGGAAATATCCTTGGTGGAAGAAAATGAAACGGAAAAGTAGCTCCAACCACGAACTACTCGGGTACTTCCATTTTTGGGAATTCCCTTACGGCACGTAGCCGTCAGACTAGCTCCTCGCGTCTCCGTGCACCGTCAACTGCACGTGTTTTCCTAGCGACGATTCCTTCGACGTAGCTGGAAAGCCGGGAAACAAGGAAAAGGCGTGGACTACAATTTGAAGCGCGGGCTTGTACCTTGAGGGCTGGAAAAACGGACGCGGCTCTTCCGGATCTAGAACAAGAGACATTGTACGTTTTTCTAGCCCGTTGGGAAATCGTGGAAATTGTTGGATCGAAGGATAGATGGTCGCAAACAAGTTCCTTGCTTCGAGATGTCCTCGTGCTCAATAATGTTCTCCAATTAGAGTCAAGTTCGGAGTGACGTCGCAAGAAATTCGACCTCCCTGGATACTGGGATAGGCGAAGCAGCAGGGTCTTGAAAACGAAGTGCTGGGTTGCAATAAGAACCAGAGCCACGTTGAGGTGTTCGTGAAAAAGTCTGGGCTACCAATGAGGGCCAGGAACATCATTCCAAATTCATCAAAAGCTTCACTTTTAACTATCCATTGTAATCTTCCTTGTCGATAATCCAAGAACACCTGGTACAGTGCCAAAATGACTACTCACATCCATGCACATGAACAATTTTATCGTCAATCAAGATCGGATCTGCAAATGAATAATGCACGAATCAATGCCAAGTTCGGAACTAACATGCCCTCAGCTACAAGTGTCTCCTTCCACCACGTAATCCAATGACAGTCAAGGAGCCGAGGCACTGCCCCGGTTCGTGTTTATCGACTCTGCGTGGGTGGGTCTCTGCGATAAAAATGATCGTGCGGTGAGCAGGAAGTGAAAATGAATAGGGTGACACGTTGAGATGTTGGGAGCTGGCATGCTCGATCAAACGGTATTGAATTGTCTATCAGGAAAGCCGAAGAGGGACTCGTCGGAATTTCCGGGATAAACGCTAATGGTAGGTATAATGTGTGCGACCGACAGGCATCCCCGATTCGACGGAGTTACCTCAACCCCCAGGGCTTGCCGGACGTGAATTCCCCTTTCGTGCTTTGTACCGCTATTTATCTATACAGCCGAGATCCGGAGAGATCTGCTCCACAAAACAGCTCCCGCTGTTCCATCCCCTCTAGCGTCCCTCGTCTACCATCCTCATCTACCATCCCCGTCGATGTTTCCTAGTGGATCGATAGTGGACATAGTGGGCGTACGGGACCGGACAGACTATCTGTCGTTTTCTCGCACGTCTGCATGGCGCCAACACTTTTCCCTCGCGACAAATCGCCCTCAATTCCTCCCACCGATAATCCTTAAGCTGCGATTGCTTTGTGATACTCTCAATAAAATACCAAAAATCACGTGACACTTCACGATGACCGCAAGCGTATGTTTGTAGGTTCTGGAACTTGTAATCCACTCCACCTTATCATCAATGGAATCAATACAATCAGCCCGTGGCAGTGACGCCACATCCGCGAACTGAAATAATTTTTGCAATCCAAACAAACCCGAACAACCTGAAATACTTTCCAGAGCAGGGAAAATGTTCTCTGGAGAGGGAACACCCTCAATGGAGACTTCCAAAGGGAAGCCTACATCGTTGCCATCAGCTTCAGGATCTTGAGGAACATCCTCCAAAAGAATTCTTCTGCCGTTTAGACTGAATGGACCTTCCTGAGAGGATTATTGTTCTAAAGGCGATTTTCACCACTGATGGCTTCAACCACTGCATTAGCTTTTGTAGAAGCTGGGAAAAATCAACTTGCGCACCCCCGCACGTCTGAGAAATTTGATCTTGGAGCATCCACGAGTTCTTATCGTCTTATAGGGATATCTAGTTATTCGGACGCTTACACGTAAATATCCGTAGGGTAACAATTGTAAAGCGACCCTTTTTTAAGGGGCTGACGCGGAGAGTTTTCGACCGAGAAAAATATGATATTTGAGGCGGGATATACATTCAGAAGGGGAAAAAATAAGGAATTTTGAGAGTTTTTTTACCAAGAAATAATTATTCTACATTTATCAAACTATAGGTATACTTTAACAGTATATTAAAGTATACAAAACATTTTTTTTATTAATTTATCATTACAACGGCGGAGCCTCGGCGAACAGTTGCTTCCCGTAGACTTGGATTTGCAAAAAAATCAAATATTTTCTCTGTTAGAACATATATAGTTTCTATTTGACAGTAATTGAAATTAAGAGAATGCAAATTTAAGAGAATGGCACGCATTTACATTAAAAAATCAACATTTCACGCGAATTTTCTGTAAATATTGGATTCAAAACGTAGATTTTTTTCTAATTTTTCAGAAACAATTCTCGTCAAGTAAAAGGTAGAAATATTATCAATATTTCTACCAAGTTTCAACTCAATCGGCTCAATAGTTTTTGAGTAAACCTGCACGCCATTTTCGAAAATGCAGTTTCGAGAAAAAAAACGCGTTTAAAGTTTACGCCCGCTCCGAATCCGAGTGATGAGGCTCAGCGTTGACGGGCTGTAACGTTCGAAGTTTTTCGAATTTCGCTGTGAAGCTTGGAGAAATTATTCTACATATATAGTTCCATCGTTGAAATAAAAAAGAATCCATTTTTTATCGTTGTAAGTGTATATTCCGTCTTAAAGGTTTTTTAAGATCTCTTAAAAACATATAGGGTATTTTTATAATGAATAGTTGCCAAAAAAAATTTGACATTCATGAAAAAAATAAATTCATCCATCGATCTATTTCGAGGTCAGCAGAATAAAAATAATTACATTTCGAATACGAAACACGCCTAAAAATACTTTTTTCAAATAGAATTAAATTCAATGCATCCTCTTTAAGGTGCATCTTTGATTATTTTTTATTTATTTATGATACACAAGCGTTTTTGAAATACAAGAAGCGTTTTTCAAGAGTGTTTCGTATTTGAAACTCAATAATCCGCTCTCTACCGTACTCAGAATAGACTGTTTTTTTTTCAATGTGCTCAATTTGTGCTAACATCACAAAAATACGTCAAATTTTTTTTCGAAGAGGTCAGTACATTGCTTCAAAATTATCTTTCCCCATATATGTACGTATTTGAGTGTGTGTCAAAGTAAATATTTTCTATATATATATATATATATATATATATGAGGGGATCCGGGAGTGATGAGAGTATAGTCGATAATCCGAGCTGACGAGCTACGAGGAGGAGGTCACGGGGACAGATCGATGTCCCGAATGTCAAGCGAAGTGTGCATCACTTGTGTGTTATGTGCCCTGGAGGCTCGAGGAAGATAGACCGACAGATATTTGCTCGAATAAAAGAGAAAAAGGTGCCTAGGGAAAGAAGGACGAAGAGAGGGAAAGTAGAAGGGAGGATGAACCAAACGGAAGGAATGTACACACACACACACCCACACATATACACGTATGGGGTGAGAATAAAAGCCGGTCACTGAAGCCACAGTCCATGAGGTGCGACCTACCTTCTGGTTCGAAGATGCGATCGAAGCTTTTGATACGCGAGGCAGCTCCGGTTAACCTATAAACTCGATCTTATACCTTATATAGACGAAGAAGCGTTTCCCTCACGTCTACTCGCTGATATTTTGCTCTCGAGGTCTTCGGACGCACGGTCGAATACGATGGAAAAAGGACGATTACTTTTCGTCAATTCCTTCTTCGTATAACAGATAATGGCGCAATAATTCGAAAATTGCTTTTTTCAAAATGATTATCACGGTATGGATGGGCGCAGTGGACGTATTCAGTCACCTGAGGGTACTCGTTGTGGAAAGTTTGAGGATTTTTAAGGCGGGATATACATTTAGACAGGAAAAAAATAAGCAATATTGAGGGATTTTTTAAACTGAGAAATAATTACTCTACAATTATCAAATTTTAGATATACTTTAATAGTATATTTAATTATACAAAACAATTTTTTGTATTTAATTTTTGTATTAATTTTTGTATTGACAATTTAAAAAAAAATCGATTTTGTTATCATAGTAAATGTATTTCAATGCTTGTTCAATAAAGTGGGGTTCATCTGCGGGATGTAAAATATTGGAGAATTTTTTTAAATTCTTTTTTCCATTTGCAAGGGTTATGGTAATTTTGATTTGCATTACAATTTCAATTTTTCATTTCACGGTATTTATTGTTTACTTTTTATTCCGGGTTCTGAGAATTGATTGAATGGATGTTCGATTGAATTGATGTGCTGCAAATGAGATAACAAATAAAAGAAAGTTTTTTTTCATTCAATTATTTATTATTTATCTTTATCAACTGTTGATTAGTATCCAGCAGGATCAATCGAATGACGATTAAATAAACGTGCGATTAAATTGAGTTGACGTGTCACAGATAAAGTTATAAATAAATGCAATTTTTTAAAATTTTTGTAATGTTAATCGCGTAGTGTTTTTTTTCGGAAAAATTAATTACATGAATAGTGAATTAAATTTAATTAATGTCTGAGTAATAAAATTAGAAGTAAACGTGCAAATTGCTGTTTAACTTTTAGTTTTCGCCATATTTATCGTATATATATTTTTTTATGTGTTTATATTTTTTATTTAATAGGACTGATCCGTGCGAATTACATTTGAAGGTGTACAATTGTGATTTAATTTGACAGTTTTGCAAAATTTATTATATTTTTTTACTAGTAGCTAAGGGCTGAAATTGATTACTGGTCAGAAATTGAAGTGAAATTATTAACAAGATTTTTGTGAAAATTTCGTGTAAATTATGCACAACGAGTCTGTGGGACAAATTTATTTTCATAGTGAATTTTCCGAATCGTAAATGTTGCAGGTGACGATGGAAGGGAACAAGTATCAGGAGAACAATTGTTCGTTCGTGGTTGAGGCCCAGCCGGAGTATCAAAATTCCACGGGTCGTATCACCGACCAACAGGCTCTCGTTCATCGCGAGGAAATCCCGGAGGATCGTTCTTCCGGTGAGAATCAAACTCTCCATGAGAAAATAATAATTAAATGCTTAAAATTGATTCGTCATTCATCTCAACCCAATTTTCCAACGCTAAATATCCTGGAAGATACTTTTTCCAGTTGCCTTTTCGTCGTTCACTCCTCATCGAGCCCTGTACGTTGTTATTTAAATATTCAAAATAATTTTCAGATTTCGACAGGACGAAACTTCTCGGCAGCTCGAATACCGGATTGTCGCAGTCGGATCTCTCGATATCGAGCCAGGGCTCGATAAATCACAGCTATCGTTACGGGAATCAAGTCGAGTACGAGGCGGGCCAGTTCGGTTATCCGACGTACGTAAACGGAGTCGTCGGTGATTACGAGTCCGACACGACGACGTCGAGAAGACTCGAGGGCGGCTCCAAGTGGATGGAAATCGAATTCTCCCCCGACACTGAGAAGACCGTTCTCAACGAGTCGAAAGCTTCGAGTATCGAGAACTGGGTCGAAACTGATTATTCGTCCGACAACGATAAAGCTTTGCTAAACGACTCGAAAAACTCGAGCCTCGATAAGCAGGAAGCTAACGAACAGGTGAGCTTTAATCAAGGACTACATTTACCTCGGAATTATTCCCGAACGACTTTAAAACTGTCGCCATCGAAAGAATAAGAGAGAGAGAGAAAGAGAGAGAGAGAGAGAGGGTCGATGACGAAGAAACGCATTTAATTTAGAAAATATTCAAATTCATTTCAACCTTATCAACATCTATCAAAAAATACAATTTATAAAATAAAATCTTTAAGAGCTACAATGAATAAACTTATTTCAATATTAAATACTGATCGAATATTAATTAATTAAATAATATTTAATTCATAAATTAACACGTAAATTAATATAATAAATGTTTGATTAATAAAATGACTTAATATTGAATTAATTAATCAGATTCAACATTTATACGAATAATATTGACAAAATATTAATTGGTTTATCAATATCAATATTTTTTTAATATTATTAAAAACTCTTCAATTCATTAAGTGAAAATATTAACATTAAAATGAAAACCTAACGCTATTTTGCATTAACGATCAAAAAGAAAAAAAAGTCATGCGAAATGGAAAGATAAAGTGTCGGAGAGAATTTTCTTATGAGAAATGACATCACTTTATTCGAAAACTAGTACAAAACGTGTTGACAAAAATTGTAGATTTTAATGGAGCTCGTAATAGGTTGACAATAAACAAAATCTGTCCATGTGGAAATAAATCTCAAGCTTATTCATTTTCGTCTAAAAGTACATTTTATTCGATAACATTTTCGAAAGCAACAACGAACAAAAAAACATTAATGTTAATAGGGCAAACTTAATAATGCTTTTTATTTTGCTTCGAGTATCGAACTAGTGAAAAGAATTATGTGGAGCATAAGAAAATTACAACAGGGAGAGATATTTAATGAAGATCAAAATAATTTTATTCAGAAAACAGGGAGATGTGTTTTCCATGAAAAGGTGAACGTTAAAGGGACCGAGCGCGCTCTTGATTTCTATAGATTTTGTTTAAATTTTAACCAGGCATTGTTCGTATCATTATGCATGTTTAAGTGAAATTTCAGAACAGTCGACTATTGAGATTGGGAGATAATGAGTTGAAATTTGCATTGAAATGCATTAAAATTTGGATAGAATAATTTTCCGTAAAAAATATTTGTCCCCTATAATAAAAAGACATATGGCAACACCGCATTGCTCCACGTATCCAATGACGTAAGTTTGCGCGGCATGTTAAAAATAATACTGCAACACAAATTTTTAAACGAAAGTCATTTTTAATCGAACAAAGTTTTAAATTAGTTATGAATTAATCGACACTTTTATCTGTTAATGAAGATAACATAAACAATATAAAATATTAATATTTTTAAGGCAAATATTTTTTTGTGACAAAAGTTTTTAACTTTAGGAATACGGTAATCATTATTTTTTTCTCGAAATATTCAACAATACTGTTCTGCGGTGTTACCATATATCTTCTTATTATAGGGGACAAATATTTTTTGCGGAGAATTCTTCTGTATTTACTGAACGCTTTTAGCAAAACTATAGTGAAGGCAGTCCAAATTTTTCCACTCTTTCCCTAAGTAGTTTGCTATCTAAACATAGTTTGTTTTCAAAATTTTTAAACACAAAAGAAGGGTACGGCGAATGAGGTGACCTGACTCTCGGTCAATACGGACCCTGCAGTGTTAAAAGTTGAAATTTTGAAACCCATTTTCGTCCAATCTAAATGGTCGACCGTTCTAAAATTTCACTCAAACATGCATAAAGCTATGGACAATGTCAGTTTGAAATTTGAAGAAACCTATAGACATAAAGTGCGCTCGTTCTACCTTAATCCAAAAATACTCGCACTCTAAAAGTACTCGATCTATTTGAAAATACAATTTATAAAATCAAATGTTGAAAATCCATAACAAATTTGAAAAATATTGATATTTGACGGTGAAAACCTGGGAAACCTAGGTAACCTTATTTATTGTTTAACATTGTTTTTATTGGCGGAAAATTGCGTAGACAAAATGGTGTCCCATGTTGGTTAGGATTGCGGCCCCAAATTTTATCTAAAACAAAAATTTCCAAATGATTATCAATCTGTAGGAAAGCGACTATGTTCCTATGAAGGTTTCTTTTTTTTTAGTGAAATTTGAAAAAAATGGCGGCGGTTCGAAAAAAAAGTATCAAATTGAGCCTTTTTCGACAGTTTTTCGTGAAAAAATAAGAAGATTAACAAAAAAACTTCCATAGCAACGTGAGGAATGACGTGAAGAATGTTCTGTTGAAATTTCAAACGGATAGCTTGAAAACTCTTCTTTTGAGAGCGGCCACCGTTTTGAAAAACACCATTCCGAGAAAAATGCGTTTAAAGTTCTAAGAAAGGCGGTTAAGAAATGCTTAACTTTTTCGAAAAAAAGGCTGTAGCGATCGATATAATTCGAATAGCGATAAAAAAAAATTTGACAGAACGTTTATAACCGTGTGTACTATCGGATAATGCAAAAAATTGATTTTTTGACAATTTTACACTGTGAAGTTTTCTTAGGTCTGAGCCTTAGGTGAAGGCCTTAGGCTACTCTAGAGGCCGAAAACATAGGCTTTTGGGGATTTTTTTTCAGAAAAACTACAAAATAAATCGAGATTACAAAAAAGGGTGTTTATCATACATATCAGTGATTGTAAAAAATATTTTATTTTCAAGCGATTAATTTCCAAATTGCGGCTGTTCGGCGTTGATCTCAAAACTGCATTTTTTAATTTGGCCGGAAACATAACTCAGACAATTTTCAACCGATTCCCTTGAAATGATGAATATATTTTGAAAAATACATTGTCTATGGAAGTACGTAGGATGTTTTTTTTATGTGACATAGTTCGTTTGTTATTATCTGACGATTTTTTAGGCAAATTTTTGGAAAGTGAAAAATTTGCTTAAAAAATCGTCAGATAACTGTTAATAACAAGAGAAACAATGCAATGTAAAAAAAAATCCTACGTACTTCCATAGACAATGTATTTTTCAAGATATATTCAACATTTCAAATGAATCGGTTGAAAATTGTCTGAGTTATGTTTCCAGCCAATTAAAAAAATGCAGTTTTGAGATAAACGCTGCACAGCCGCCATTTTAACATTAATCGCCTCAAAAAAATTATTGTATACAGTCACTGATATGTATGATAAACACTCTTTTTGTAATCTCGATTTATTTTGCAGTTTTTCTGAAAAAAAAAATCCCCAGAAAGCCTATTTTTTCGGCCTCTAGAGTGGCCTAACCCCTCAACCACTCATGCAGGAAGTGTGATAACCCTAAAGAATTTCCAACCTTTTTCTCAACTTGAATCATAGAACTGCTCGTTCATTCCTCTATTCCAGTTGTCGCTAATGGAGAAGCAGAACACCGTGGACGTTTCGCAGGACTCGGTCTCGTCGTTGGAGCACCAAGACTCGACGGACGCGAGTAATTCGACGGACACCGTAAGATCAAATCCGAATCTTCAGATGAACGGTGCTACGCCTAGCAAGCAGTACTTGACGTCGACAGAGCGCAAGCTTAAGACGACGGACGAGATTTGCGGGACCGAGAAACCATCCGAATCCAGCAAGCCCGTGATAACGGGTGTCCTGTTGAAGGAAGAGTCACTGGAGGACACGCTCCTGGAGCAGCAGAGAAAATTGGGAAACGGCACTCTGACACCGGAGCACAAGATTAACGACGATACGACGAGCAAGACAACGATCAATCAGGAGCCAAAAACAATCAGGAAGCAAAAGTCCGAGGGTACGAGCACCTTCGTGCCGACCCACAAACGGAGCGGCAGCATACCCCCCCGATTAATCGAGGAAAACCTCGAGATTGATCGCAAAAATAAGTCCCTCGACATCTACAGCCAAATAAAGACGAGTACGAAGAGCATTTTGCCCGGACTCAGTCCGAAGTTCGAACTTTTGAAGAACGAGGTCAGTCCGATAGAGGAGAAGGAGAGCTAATCTAACGATATCTCGACACTTCCTCCACGCTTTGTCACCAACTGTCATCATCCTGATGGCAATAGCTTTCCGGACATCGCTCCGTCTCTCGTGTATATCGGCGGACCAAATTTTCAGCGATCGTAATTACCGATACGCGATTACCGATTGCTCAGTATTCGTGCACCGTGCGGAAGCTCCATCATCTGCAATCCACCATGAACCTCTCCCAAACCACCACATGACACACTTGATCATTCGTGATGATGAATGACAAAGTGTGCCAAGTGGTCTTGTCATCAACGGATGTCTGTGACAACATTGATATTCCCAGACGCCAAAGACACCAAACCTAACCAAAATCGACCACGTGCAGCGGCCAAGGAATCGCGGACTCTCAAATTGCCAAAACCTCAAATTCGAACCCCGGTTCACGCTGGTACATCTGTGCACCCTAATCCCAAATACGTCTGGATGGCTCTTTCTGTCTCTGACATCCTCATATTTGCTCCCAGATACCTCAGATACAAAAAACCTTGAGTACCGAAAAAATTGGAGCCTCGATAAACAGCAGATGAATGACCAAACGTGACAAATGGCCTTGACATCAATGGATGTCTCCCACGACGTTGATGTTCCCAGATGTCAAAGACACCAAACCTAACCAAAATCGACGACGCGCAGCAGCCAAGGAATCGCGGACCCTCAAATTGCCAAAACTCAAATTCGAAACCCAATTCACGCTGGTAGATCTGTGCACCCTAATCTCAAATACGTCTGAACCACTCCCTCTGTCTCTGACATCGTCATCTTTGCTCCCAGATACCTCAGATACAAAAAACCTTGAGTACCGAAAAAATTGGAGCCTCGATAAACAGCAGATGAATGACCAAACGTGACAAATGGCCTTGACATCAATGGATTATCACGACATTGATGTTCCCAGACGCTGAAGACACTAAACCTAACCAAAATCGACCACGTGCAGCAGCAAAGGAATCGCGGACCCTCAAATTGCCAAAACTCAATTCGAAACCCGGTTCACGTTGGTACATCTGTGCACCCTAATCACAAACACGTCTGGACCACTCTCTCTGTCTCTGACACCGTCATCTTTGCTCCCAGATTCCTCAGATGCAAAAAACCTTGAGTATCGAAAAAATTGGAGCCTCGATAAACAGCAGATGAATGACCAAGTATGACAAGTGGCCTTGACATCATTGGATGTCTCTCACGACATTGATGTTCCCAGACGCCAAAGACACCAAACCTAAATAAAATCGACCACGTGCAGCCGTCAAGGAATCGCGGACCCTCAAATTGCCAAAATTTCAAATTTGAACCGCGCATCACGCTGGTACATCTGTGCACCCTAATCTCAAATACGTCTGAACCATTCCCTCTGTCTCTGGCATCGTCATATTAGCTCCCAGATACCTCAGATACAGAAAACCTTGAGTATCGAAAAAATTGGAGCCTCGATAAACAGCATATGAATGACTAAGTGTGACTAGTGGCATTGACATCAATGGATGTCTCTCACGACGTTGATGTTCCCAGACGCCGAAGACGCCAAACCTAACCAAAATCGACCAATTGCAGCAGGCGAGCAATTGCGGATCCCCAAATACCCAAAACTCAAATTCGAAAGCCAAATCACGGTGGTACATCTATGCACCCTAATCACAAACACGCCTGGACGAAGCCCTCTATCCCTAACCCTTTGCTGCAGTACTCCTCGAATGCAAAAAAAAAAACTTGATTATCGAAACAATTGGAGGTCCGAGTAAGCAGCTTTTCCATGGCTTTTTCATTTCGTTCGATGGAAAATTATAAAAGCAGAGTCAGCGACCCACTTGGTATCCACAGGTCGTCTGTACGCTAACGAAGGAAGGAAACGTCCCTGCCGTGGGGCAAATGTGCATTGGCGAAGTAAATTGGTCAAATCTCGGGGAAAATGCATGCGGGATGCGAAGAGGAAGGTCAGGGAGAGAGAGAAAGAGAGAGAAGAGAGACAAAGCGACAGATGAAAACGTGGCAGTACAACGGTGGTCGAAGTTG
The DNA here is from genome assembly GCA_964007375.1 of Ophion obscuratus. Classification (NCBI taxonomy): domain Eukaryota; kingdom Metazoa; phylum Arthropoda; class Insecta; order Hymenoptera; family Ichneumonidae; genus Ophion; species Ophion obscuratus. The sequence goes on from OZ023317.1 coordinate 21,480,618, forward strand.
ACAATGTAGCCTAATGACCAACACACACACTTATGCATTTGGATGGAAACCCGTGATTTGCACGTAACGTCAGCTATCAGGACATCTGGCTGCATTGAGGCCGACAATCTTTTTTCCTTGATTCCCTTCTCGCTGAGGTCTTTGAAATTAACGTAATGTAATTTTCCAAACAAACTCATGTTACGTAAACCCAAACAAAGTCTTCACAAAAATTAAGGGAACAGAAAAATGTCAAAAAAATTTCATTGATTTTTGAATAGCTGTAACTTCGTGAAAAATGGTCGTATCGTAAAAAAAATGGGGTTTGAAGCTTGAAATCTCTAGTTTACGAATTTCACCAATAAATTTTTTTGTAAAGCAACACGCTCGCCGTGAATCTAAGAAATAGCGCGAAGCAAATGTTTTCGAAATTTTTTTTCTTCAAAATCGTCCACGGTATCCAAAATATTTCTTTTAACCTTGATCAATACTGGTGTCATTTAGCCTGATTCTTCAGCTTCAAGACGGTATTTTTTGGACCTCTGTACGACTATTTGTCGCTGAGATATCGGCGTTTAAAGAAAAAAGGAGCTTTTTTCGTTGATCACCAATATCTCATGAGCAAATGATCGTACAGCGAGCTAAAGGTGGGTTTCGTAAACTGGAATAAATTCTCTACAAGCATCTTTTGGTACTTTACACAATTTTTTTAACCTTAATATTGATTTGGAAAAGTACGAAAAAATTACGTTTTTTTCCCGTTTTGGAAAATCGACGTCAACTTTGCAAATATTGCGACAATGACTCGTTTCTAGGTTTTTTTAGTTCAATACACGCCCAAAGACCCCCCACAATTGAAAATTGTTCGGCTGAACCGTTATTTTTTACCGAAGCCTCAAAGTTTTTATCAAAAATTAAAGGAACACCGGTGAGATTCGTAAACTAGAGATTCAAGCTTTAAAACTCCATTTTTTTTAACGATACGACCATTTTTCACGAAGTTACAGCTATTCAAAAAACAACGAAAATTTTTTACTTTTCCCTTAATTTCTTTAACGAGTGTATGATAAAATTTGTCCAAAGATGACTTTGAAGGCACTGGGTTTTCCATAATGTTCAGCATCGCGACAATTGGTATGTCGATTCTCACACTCGAATGTCCTCAAAATCACCTTTACCCATACACATGTCATCCTCGGCACTTTACACGATAAATTCGCCGGAAAAGACCACCACCGCTGAATCGTCGTATCGAACAATCGTCTGCTAACGAACTCACTCCACACGTCTCGCTTTCCGAAGTACCCACGAATATAGGCGCGAGCAAACCCGCGCCCGAACATCCCGAAGAGCCGCCTCCGTGAACAGAGGGAGGAACAAAGAACAAGGGATTGATTTTTACAACCTGCGGACATGTTGTTCACCAGGCGTCCAACACATCTTGGCCAACCTGAGGCTTCCCTCGCACGTATGAATGCCTTCGAGATTGAAGTTCCTCACAGACACGCGATGTCAGGATCTCGTCATGAGTACCTTCATCAATTTCCAGACGCATATTTTTCTCGATCCAAACTCCTTGTCTTCAAAGACGTTTCCTCACGAATCCAAAGCAATGCCCTGGCCGGAAAGACGTTGGGAAAATCACGAGGGAAAAATTCCACTGGAATTTGGTGGAGTCTGTTCGTGAATGAAAAATCGATGAGGTAGCAAAAGACCGACGTTTGACCCGAAGTTACGCTCAATGGTGAACAATCTCGTACAGTCCACGAAGAGTCACGAGAAATTTCGTACGAGTCGACAATTTTCTAAAGAACACAAATAAACAAATGAAAAGGGAAAAGACCTTTACTTTGGTGCACTCAACAAAGTGCGTCAACAATTCCTGAAATTAAACGAAACGCGTTCACAAGGGGAGACGAATTATTATCGCTGATTGGGAATTTCAAATTTTTAATAATCTTTTTTTTGTTTTTAACTCTAGGGGACGAACGGCTTGCCCCGTGAATGCTAGACTTTTATGCGTATTGAATATATATAAGCACAAAGATTGCGCAACACGATATGAAATTTTATAGTGCCAAAATAGTTCCTTAAGACCTTAAGCAACGTAACTTCATAAATGTTTCAGCGATTACGTAATAATAACGACGCATATATATATGCCCACACGCACACGAACATATATACAAATTATTATATCTCCGTTTTGAATATTAATACTACGTTAAAAATTGTAAATTTTATATATGATTACGTTAAATACATTGGTAATATATATGTTACCGTTAAAACCCGTTTTTAGCTTAAACGCGTTTTACCTAGTAAAAACTGGTTCCGACTGAACGCTTTCGTTACAACTAGTTTTTCCTGGTGAAAACTAAAATGTTCTGATCAATACATTCGGATGTTAGTAAAAACTAGTTTCAAGTAGGAAAAACTAGTACTAGCTGCGAAAAAAAGGTCCAACTATAAAAAAACTAGTTATAGCTAGGAAAACTAGTTCTAGCTAGAAAAAACTAGTTCTAGCTAGAAAAAACTACCTCTAGCTAGGAAAAACTAGTTCTAGCTAGGAAAAACTAGTTCTAGCGAGGAAAAACTAGTTCTAGCGAGGAGAAACTAGTTCTAACTAGAAAAACTAGTTCGAGCTAGGAAAAACTAGTTCTAACGAAATTAACTAGGTAGAACTGTTTCTAAATGGCCGTTGAAACTGTTCCTAAATGACAGTTAAAAATGATTTTAAATGACAGTCACAACTGTTTCTAAATGACAGTTAAAACTGTTCCTATATGACAGTCAAAACTGTTTTTAAATTATCATTTAAACTGTTTCGAAATGACAGTTAAAACTCTTTCAAAATGACAGTTAAAACTCTTTTAAAATGACAGTTAAAACTCTTTTAAAATGACAGTTAAAACTCTTTTAAAATGTCAGTTAAAACTCTTTTAAAATGACAGTTAAAACTCTTTCAAAATGGCAGTCAAAACTGTTTTTAAGTTATCGTTAAAACTGTTTTTAAATTACAGTTAGAACTGTTTCTACATAATAGTTAAAACTGATTTTAAATTACAGTTAAAACTATTTCTAAATCATAGTTAAACCCGTTTCTAAATGACAGTTCAAAATGTTCCTGAATGACAGTTAAAACCTTTTCTAAATGATAGCTAAAACGGTTTCTTAATGATCCAAACAAACTCAAACGAACAGTTGTAGCTGATTCATTTTGTTGGAACTGGTTTTTCGTAGTCAAGACGAGTTTCAACTAACGTTCGAATTTATTTATCACTGAATTCTAGTTTTCGCTAAGAAAAACTAGTTGTAAGGATTAGGCGTTCAGTGAGAACTAGTTTTTACTAGGGAAGACGCGTTTAAACTGCAGACGGGCTTTCACTGTAACATAGACAAACGGATTATTAACGCCGTTAATTATGTGCGTCGAGTGCTACTAGTTCTTAAACGTCAGTAATTCGCTTTCGTTCAAGCGTTTGGGAAATTTCTATCACATCGAGCCAACGGGCAACAAAAAACCGTTGATTAATCGTATATTTCGTTGATTAAACGTTCCGCTTTACGAACGCATTTTTTTACCCTCCTGCTTTTTGCATCTCGTCGAAGGCCCGTGCCATGAAGTGCACTGTACGATTAGCGTGAAAGCAGCTTGCCACGTAAAAGACGTGAGAGAGAGATAATTTCGTCGAGGCTGCCGGCGCTCGAAGTTATGCTGCTTTTTTCATTTTTATGGAGGGATGAATATGCACTTCGGCGCATGGTGCCGATAGATCGAAATCGCGGGATAGCGAATAAACTAACGCCGTGTAAAAAATTGTACAATAGACTTTTAGATGGCGTTGTTACCGACGGAGTAAAACGGCTATGCGTGGGACGATTTTTGGTCTTTTTTTTGCTTTTTTTTTGCGTCACTCGTATCGCCTTTTTCCTGTAGCTTAAGGCGTTACCCCCACTTGTAGCGCAAAAAAGGCCTTTTTCATGACTTTTTAAAAAGAAAACTACAAAACTTTTTTAATCGATCAATATACCATCTTAAAGAACACACCTTGAAGAACTTTCAGTAATATTTTATTGAAAAATATTACATTGTTTAGTGGCAAATGGCCGTCAATGAAATAATGTTTTTATATACACGGTTTGCGGTGACCAACATTGCGGCGAAGTGGATCATCTGAAGAAAAAAAATGCGGATGGATTTAGTCAAATATAAGTATAAACTAGTCTTTAATGAAAGGATTTTAAAAAATATTCATTTTTCACAAAATGACGGACAGTCAAAGTTGATGGTTCGATTTTAACGAAAAAAATCGAACGATTAAAGACTACATTTTTATGTGTTAAATAAGCCTGCAACATTTCAAGAAGATCGGTTCATTAGTGTTCGAGTAATCTTGGTCACCGACTTCAGAAATGCCATTTTGAGAAAAACGCGTTTAAAGTTTCAATTTCCGGTCGTTTACACAACGGATTCTTCTCTTTCAACGCTCATATCTCAGTCAATTTTGTTCGGATCGACTTGAAATTTTCAGGACATATTCTCAGATACCCATACTTCAAAAAAATGCAATAAAAAATCGATTTTTTCAAAATCGCAAGTGGGGGTAACCCCTTAAGCAAACACGAGAAAGAATTCGTTGTCATCGAGTTTTTATTGTCGAAAAATGACACAATTGGTCATAACTTAGGCAGTAATCTAGGGTGCTAAAGCATATGCGTGATTGAGGAGAGAATATTAATAATGGCTAATTATAGATTTTATATTAAAGCGACGAGAGAAAAAAAACCATAGAGACGCATTAATGTCCGACGTAACTTTCATAGAGACCATGCGGTAACTTATAGACTACGGAGCAATCGTTGTAGATCAAAATTCGTCGAAAAACAAGAAAAAAAACGTCCTCGAATTTTTCCACCTTTGCTCAGCCTGCGCATCCTCGATCTCATATTCCAAAAAAAATTGTTTTTTCCCTGCAGCGAAAATTCCATTTTTTTTTCATGCAAAGTGCAAAAAAATTTAAGCAGTGAACGACCGAAATAATAATTTTCCACTCGAGGCAATCGTCGCGCTTCTCTCAATTTCTTCTCTCGACTCAACGTTCAATAGGAAAAAATAAAAGACGCATGGAATATCGGTCGAATTCGACGACTCGGGTGTCCGAGTAACGAAGATCGAATTTCGCTTCGAACGAGCAAAACTAAAGGATGCGGTTTTCCATCGACGTTGTGTCTATACGTTAATCGACACCATGCACCACCTGTTTTTTTTTTATATCATTTTTTTCCCTCGTTTCATCGTGATCAGCCGACAGGTGGAACGTTGTTCTGTCCATTTTTCTCCTTTCTCTTGGTTCCACCTTCGGTCCCAAATTTTGTAGCGCGGTTATGGATCCTAAGTGTCACATGAGAGAACGAAAATTCGACTAGAAGTGTGTAAGATTGATTTAGGACGTAAGGAGAGTAGCTTTTTTTTTATATGTCAATAAAAATCATCGATACAACGTAATTGTACCAACGCAGATAAGATTTATAAATCCCATAGACTGGAATCATCAATACATTATCATAAAATGATACATAAGTGTAATGATATATATACTGGGTTACTGTCTATTGGTCACGATCCTGTGAAAGGGTTGTAGTAGATGTTTTCCGCTATCAAAGAACCCAGTAATACTTTATGCAAAAGTTAACCATTTTCGAGATATTAATATATTTTTTTAAACACGGGGTTGGTATCTTTAAAAATTAATTTAAAAAAACTGTTGTATGGAATAAAACTGTTTAAAATTATTTACAGTTTGAGAACACAATAACAAAGAATTTTCAACAATAAAATAAGAATAATCTGCAAACATTTTTGAATGAGAGGTCCAAAACTCTGCAAGTCTAATAATTATTCATACTTTATTATCGATAATTCTCTGTTACTGCGTCCTCAAACTACAAATGATAAAAAAGTTTTATTCCATGCAACAGTTTTTTTTTTGTTAAGGTTTTAGGCCACAGTAACGGGTGTAAAATCATGTGCGAATTTAACAATTTTTTTCATGTGGAGAAGTGATTCACTCGTAAAATTAATTACACATCTGTTTAGTATGAATATCAAGCTGTTAGATTTTTTTCTGTGTACAAAATGGCCGACTACTAATATTTTCTTTTGTTATCTTTTTTTAGGCGCTCCGCGGCGTGACATTTAGCATCGACAATTTTTTACCTAGAACAAAAAACAAAAATTCTCGTCAATCTACATTAGAATACCTAGAAAAGTACGTAGGGAATTTAAAAAATGTGGTTTTATTCCAAAGTTGTAGATATTTGAACTTAAGAAATGAATTTTCGGTGAAAAATTTAAAGTTTACCTTTAACAAAGGTATTTGAACTTAAGAAATGAATTTTCAGTAAAAATCTTCGTTAAAACTGCTCATAAAATGAAAAGTTTTCGATTAATCAGAAATTCCGTGCGTACTTTTCTGCGAAATGCAATTAGGTACATAACTTTTAAATTTAAAGTAATTCGAGTGAAAATTGTTGCAGTTATTTGTCACGCCAATTGGAAAAAAGCTGTTTCGAGAAGTTTCGAGTAGTCGGCCGTTTTGTACATCGAAAAAAAAAATTCTAACAGCTTGATATTCAAACTAAATAGATGTGTAATTAATTTGATGAGTGAATCACTCTTTCATACGAAAAAACATTGTTAAATTTGCACATAATTTCATACCCGTTACCGTGGCCTAAGGCCTTAACGAATTTTTAGTTGCCTACCACTCACTCAAAAATAATAAAAATAATCACATTTCGAAAATGGTTCACTTTTGCATAAATTATTACCGGATTACTTGATAGCGGAGAACATGTTCTCCAACCCTGTCACGGGACGGTGGCCAACAACCAGCAGCCCTGTACACGTAAACTATAAATATAAATCCGTACATTAGAAAACGAAGGAAGTTTAAGGAGCTTCGTCACTCAACCGTTCCATACGATCAATTAAATATAATCGTAGCTATTAAATTGTGGGACTCGCGAGTTCTTGTCAATTTTCGTGACGAATCGCAGTCTTCCGTGGTAACGATCCTAATACATAAGTTCACCCACGCGAGATTGTCGCTTTTCGCGGGTACATGCATTTTTACACGGTAAATAAATGGACAATTGAACGAAACGAAAAAGGAAGATTCCCAAAAAACAAAAACAAAAAATCCTTTTCTTTGCACCATGTGAGAGAGTGTGCAGCGGGGGTGGAGTGTTCGTGTGCCAGTGCGTGTGGGTGCGAGCGTGTATGGATTAAAATAAAACGGGCAAATTTTTTATTCAAAATCGAAAGTAAGTAGAAAGAAAAGAAATGTATCGTAAAACGTGTAAGTCACGGTATTGGACCTGTGAGGAAAATTCATTTACGCTAAATCGTTAAGGTATCCCCCGTTGTATATGTCAATTTATTTTGCAAAATAAATTATTAATAATAGATTGCCGCTGGGCGGTCTGGTGTTTCTCTTCGGTCCCTTCGTGCTGCTCAAATTTTGACACGACGTTGATTTTATGCTTTCGTGCATCGAAATAGTGACGTTTGATTGCCAAGATGACATTTGAAATGTCGACTTTGTCGGGCAACAATTGAAGAGGTCGAATAACCGGCTGCGGCGGTTTTCCACACTGGCGCGAGCCAGTACTCGGATGGGTGACCGCTTGGACGCCTTTGCACGACAATTAGGCCCGTGTCCGGTGCCTTCTGGAACTCTTACACGAGGGCGTCATTTGAAGGATAGGTTACTGTCAAAAGGCATGAAAAATGCGTGAACTTCGGATTTTTTTTTGTATAAAATAAATACCATTCGAAACGGGTTTCAACGTATTTTATTCTTCTATCAATGAAGACGAATCCCAATTTTATTCATTTTCAAAAATATTTCTGATCTTATTTATTTAAAAAATGTAAGTTGCTAATTTTTAAATTGTTATTTATTTTAAAAAATGTCATTTGCTAACTTTTTACCATATCATTTTCTAATTTTTAAATTGATTTTTTGGGAAAAAATCAATTATAAAATCATTCTAATTTTATTTATTTAAAAAATCCAAGATGGCGGCTCCAGCTCCCGTCAAATAAAGCCAAACACGGTGTGTTCTGTTCTCCGCCGGACGCACCACAGCCTTGCCAGTTCATCTGAAACAAAAACGGGTTAAAAATTATCAAACTAGACTAAATTTGAGGGGGGGCTTTATCGTTTATTTTGTTTTCTGAAAAACCCCGGGATATCAAAATAGCAGCCGTTTGAAAAAAAAACCCAATTTTTTCCCCGATTTTTCTTTGCTTCAGCGGACGAAAAAAATATTTCTAATTCAATTTTGGACAAAAATGGCTTCCTGATGTCCCCGCAAAGTGAATTTTCTTTCGATTGCGCAGAAAATCACGTGAATGGGTTCATCCGTTAAATCTGTACAGTGCCCTGCGCGCAGAAAAATTCTGTTTCCAGAAAAACCCTATGAGGGCCTCAGCTACCTGTTTGACAACCGACGGACGGTTCCGCTCAACAGGCAGTATATTCTAAAATAATTAAGGGTTCTTCTCATTTTAAACGCCAAGAAAGGCTATTTTCATGAATTATTTTGATAGGTTTATATCATAGATACTGATATAAAAGTTGTTACACTCAATAAATACACTTTCGATATACATTGAAAAAAAAATTATATATCTATGTAACCCACACAAACTTAAAACGCATTTTTCTCGAAGCAACGTTTTTCGACAGCTTGTTGATAAAATCTTCGAAACTACTGACCCGATCCTTATGAAATTTTAACCACATATTCTTTACAAATATAGATATAGCGCATATCAAGGATTTTTATAAATTTTTGTATTTACTATTATTTGCCAAAAACGGTGGAAAAACACGTTTTTTCTGTTTTTTCGAAAATTGTCCGCCATTTTGTTATTTTTTCATATATCAAAAATCGTATGATATGCGCTATAGCCGTTAACATACTGAATCTAAAACCGTTTGTTTTTTTGTTTCGGATGATCCATCTCCGAAATTTCATCAACAGCGCCGACCGACAATTTTTTAGGACATTTTTTTAACTACCATTATCGTCTATAAATAGTGACTTAAATAAATAAATAAATTTTTTTAATGTATTTCGAAAGTCTATTTATTAAGTGTAATAACTTTTATATGAATATCCATAATCTAAACCTATCAAAAAATTGATGAAAATAGCCTTTTTAGCGTCTAAAGCGAGGAGACCCCTTAAGATACGAAAATATCCTTTCCACGTGTTCGAGGCTCCAAATTATGTAAAAAAATCGAATTTTTTTTCTCGAAAAACGACGCCATCTGGGAATTGTAGTTGCACCAGCTGACGAGCTCGACTGAGATTAATTGGGAAATGGCAGCGAGCGAGCCAAAGGTAACGTATCGAGGCTCGCAAACTTACCCCCGAATTTCCAGCAACCCCTATTCTGCAGGGGTTGCTGGTATTGCCGACCGATGGTAACGCGACCAGAGTGCGAGCCATCCTCGCCCGAATCGCCCCACCGACAGCGGCTATCCTGAATATTCTCCAGAGGGTTGAAGTTCTCGACAAGGGTAGCAGTGGATAACGACGACCCCCCGGGCAGCCCGCGCGCGAACAACACCCTAGAAGTGTATCGCTGAATTATGCATGCGCGTTTTTAATTCGGCAATCAATAGTAAAAACCACGCTCGCGCTTCCCCTTTACTTTCTTGCTGGCACCGAACACCCCGCGCCGAACCGCCAACCTCGCGGCTCGTATGCCCGGTTACAGGCGACACAGCCGACCCTTCGTTCATCCCCAAAGGGAGGGGCCGCAAACGGAAGACCGGCAAGGGGTCGTGTTGGATGTAAAAATAGGGAAAATCATCAGTTTTCTTTATATACTTTCCATTTGCACGATACGCAATGAGCCCTAACAGCATCGCGACTTCCAACCCCTCGGGATAATCAATTATCTGCAGCGCGTGTACAATTATTGCGATGAATGTTTAATTATCACAATTCTCGTTCTCTCTGCCCTCATTATTCCACGCCCAATTGGCCCGACGATCGAACAAAATTTTCCATTTATTTCAATGGTGGACAGTGACATGTGTTTAAAAAAAGAAATGTGAGATGTATATATACAGGGTGTTTGGCGCATGAATCGATACAATTTTTTGGGGCATTAGGCAGGTCATTTGCTAACTTTTTCATAGTTGGACCCTATGTCCTAAGTGTCACGGTAATTAAGAGGTCTTCTCACTTTAGACGCTAAAAAACACTATTTTCATGCATTTTTTTCATAGGTTTATATTATGGATATTGATATAAAAGTTGTTACACTTGAGGCCTTAGGCCACAGTAACGGGTATAAAATCATGTGCAAATTTAACAATTTTTTTTCGTATGATAAAGTGATTCACGCATAAAATTAATTACACATCTATTTAGTATGAATATCAAGCTGTTAGAATTATTTTTTTTTTCGATGTACAAAATGGGCGACTACTAATATTTATTTTATCTTTTTTTTATGCGCTTCGCGGCGTGACACTAGCGTCCACAATTTTTTACGTATAACAAAAAATAAAAATTCTCGTCAATCTACATTAGAATACCTAGAGAAGGTCGTACGGAATTTAAAAAATATTGTTTTATTCAAAAGTTGTAGGTGTTTGAACTTAAGAAATGAATTTTCAGGGAAAAATGGCGTTATAACTGCTCATAAACTGCTCATAAAATGAAAAGTTTTCGATTAATCAGAAATTCCGTACGTACTTCTCTGCGAATTGGAATTAGGAACATAACTTTTAAATTTGAAGTAAATGGAGTGAAAATTGTTGAAGTCATTTGTCACGTCAATTGGAAAAAAGCTGTTTCGAGACGTTTCGAGTAGTCGGCCGTTTTGTACATCGAACAAAAAAAAATATATATATATATTTTCTAACAGCTTGATATTCATACCAAATAGATGTGTAATTAATTTTATGAGTGAAACGCTTTTTCATACGAAGAAAAATTTGTTAAATTCGCACATAATTTTGTACCTGTTACTGTGGCCTAAGGCCTTAATAAATATACTTTTGAAATACATTAAAAATTTTATTTCTTTATTTAAGCAATTATTTATAGACAAAAATGGTAGTTAAAAAATGTCCTAAAAAATCGTAGGTCTGCCCTGTTGATGAAATCTCGCAGATGGATCATCGAAAACAAAAAAATCAAACGGTTATAGATTCAGTAAATTATAGCTATAGCGCATATCATGCGATTTTTAATATATGCAAAAATAACAAATAGGCGGACATTTTTTCGAAAAAACAAAAAAACGTGTTTTTTCACCGTTTTTGGCAAAAAAACAAATATCAAAATTTATACACGTCCTTGGTATGCGGTATAGCTATAGTTGTAAAGAGTATGTGGTTAAAAGTTCATAAGGATCGGTTCAGTAGTTTCGAAGATTTTTACAAACAAGCCGTCGAAAATCGTTGTTTCGAGAAAAACCCGTTTAGAGTTTGTTTGGGTTACATAAATACATAAAAAACATTTTTTTAATGTATTTCGAAAGTGTATTTATTAAGTGTAACAACTTTTCTATCAATATCTATAATTTAAACCTATCAAAAAATTAATGAAAATAGCCTTTTTCAGCGTCTAAAGTGAGAAGACCCCTTAAGATATGATTTTTTCGTTATTTTTGGTTACCCGAAATTTCGCCTCTAAATCGTGATAACTTATTTGTTTGTGGTTGTAATTGCACAAAATAAGTTATGTTGTATTCTGCAATGTATGTTTATTATAAATAAATTATTATTTGATACAATTGGTTTCAAGAAAATAGCTCGTGAGCTTTTAAAGTCTTGAAAATGCGTAAATGTGTGAAAAATGTCAACTTCTAAAAGTATTATAAAAAAACTAAAAGCTTATTTCAACTTAGCTTTGTTTTGAAAAGTTCTCTAGTTTATCCCCTCTCCAAACGGTATGCTACATGCCGTAGAAATAATTAATTATGTGGTCAAAAGAAAAAGAATAAGTTTTTGTTAAAATGAATTTAGGAGTTGAAATTTTTCATTAATTCACACATTTATAAGACTGCAAGCTCTAGAGTCACTTTCTTGAAACGAATTGTGTCAAATAATGATTGGTTTATAATAAACATACGTTGCAGAATATAACAAACGTGAAGTTGTGCTATTAGAACTACAAATGAAAAAGTTATGATGATTTAATGGCAAAATTTTGGGTAATTAAAAAAAACGAAAAAAATCTAAGGGTAAAAAAATTAGCAAATTACCCCCCCCCCTCCCTCAATCCCCCCAAAAAATGTGTCGGTCCAAACACCCTGTATGTGTTTTTGTGTTTACGTATATTTATTTATTTAATTATTTAGTTCCTTGCTATTTTATTTGGTTTCTTAAACAAAATGTACCGTCTGTTCCATCGTACAGGATGCTTACATTTTTGTGCCCGGCTCATTCCATTTTTCATTCAACTGAAATTGTGAAATTAATTTGTTTGATTTATTTGTTTTATTTAATGTATACGATTTATTTGATTTATTTTATTCATTTATTCATTAGGGTATGTCGATTTTGTTCAAAAATTTAATTTATATGTTACCTTTTCGAACAATATTATTGAGTATAAAAAAATGCACGCTAAATTTGCGCTCTGTAATTCAAGTCCGTAAGTGGCCGAGTTCAATTATTCGTTCGATTTTTCCCATCTCAATTTCATGAATTTTGATTGTACTCCCTACGTTCAAACTTTTTTTATTCGATGTAATTCTTACCTTCGCCCGCAAAAGGGTTATTAAAAACCGTAAGGGTCAGCCTTAAGGATCGCAGGGTGGATTCGTCGAATATTGGTTAATTGTTGAGCTATCCAAGTTTGAACTTAAAGAACAAATGGTCCGTGTAAATCAAACGGGCAGGGGAAAAAACTGCCGAGTGGAAACGCAGGTTTCAAATATTCTCGGGGGTCCTCGATAAGGTAGGTGCGACCGTAGTGAAGTCCCTTCTGGGAGTGATGAGGTGCAAGAAAAAGACAATGAATGATCGAGGGGGAGAGAGAGAGAGCGAGAGCAAGAGCGAGAGAAAACGCAGCCGAATGCTTAAGGGGTCTGCATAAGCGTTACATTTTTGCGAGACGATTTTTTTATTGCTTAGTTAGCTTATAAGCTAACTAAGCAATAAAAAAATCGCAATTTTCACTGCAACTTAAAATGCATACCCTATAGGGTATGCATTTTAAGTTGCAGTGAAAATTTTCGAAAAATTTCCTGATTGTGAGTTACAACGATTTTGGTAAAGGGTAAGATCGTCCAGTTGGCTACGGCGAATTTACCCTGTTTTCCATTGCATTTTTTTAAACGATGTTTCATAAAACGGTGCATGTTGTATCTCAAAATAATTGATCGTCCGATTCACTTTAGATCCAGGCAGACCCTAGTTTATAACAATTTCTATCTTATGACCAGATGATTTTCTAGTATGTCTCATTCCATGATTCATCCATTTGTTAATAACAAAATATTAAAGTCGTTTTTTCGTCGAAAATCGACCATTGCTCGATATGCCATTTTCGTAATTTTTAAAATTTCATATAAGTATCTGGTCATACGAAAGATTGATTATTATACTAAAAGTAAATTTTTCGTATTTTATTTCAGATCACTCTAGTTGCCAGAACCACCTACACTGATTGTCCATGAAGCAACGTCTGCGCTTTGTTTAAATAATAATAATTTCATTGTTACCCAATATTTCTTAATTTAAAAAAATCTCAAACTTCTCAAGCCTATGTGTGAATTGTGTCCAAAATCCCGACCTTGCCATATCGATACTCTCATCGGAAAAAAATATTGAAAATCAAACATTTTTTGGGCCCCAAACGTACGCAGATTCTGCAACGGGTTTCATCTACCTAAGTGGGTAAAAAATTGCATTTATCGAAACTATTTTTATTCGATAGTATCACCTTTTAGCGATATTCCCTGAAAATTTCATTCAAATATTCCTAAAATTAAATGAGCTACAGTTTCTAACAGTCGACCGGGCGTGTTGTAGCAGCACCACACTTCAAACTTTAAACACGTTTTTCTCGAAATACTGTTTTCCAGGTCGGTGGACATGATATCTCGAGAAGCACTTGATGGATTATTTCCAAATTTACAGGAGATGTGATGAGAGACATTTAAAGGTCGTTGACGATCTTACTTTTTCAAAATCGGTCTTCATTTTCTAATAATTACGTAAAAACGACGACTTTTTTCATAAATTTTGTATGCTCGAGTTTCAATCCGTAGCCACGTTTAAAAAAAAAATATTTAAAAAATCGACGATCGTCAAGGACTCGTATTTATTCCTAACTTCAATAAACCCTTTGGGTTTCAGATTTCAGACAGACCATTTAAGTTGGGGAACGTCCACCGCCAAACGTCGCGGAAAAAAATTTCTTTATCTTCCGGCGGCCATGTTTTTGTTGTTTTTCTATATTTTTTTAATGGCTCTTAATATATGTACCTTTGTTTTAAAAAAAATGCGTTTCTTTTTCACCAACCGTTTCCCAGAAAAAAATCGGAATTTGGCAATTTTTTTCGTTCCTCTAGGTAGATGAAGCCCCTTAGACCTGAACGTTCCGAACTTTCCCTTTTTCACTTCATTTTCATTCAAGAATTCGCCCACTGATCCAAAAATCCCACAAGGACTTTCCCTTTTCCCCCACTAATTACACTCAAAATTCGATAGGCAATTCTTTCCTTCCACAGTGCATTCGACAAAATAATTCATAATTAAGCCCGCGCGTCCACCGACTTTCGTGATCTCACGTGAAAATATAATTGTATCAATTATATATTTTTTTCTCTCGGGCTAAGCCTCTGTCGGAGCTCGTCGCGCGAGCATTAAATCGCCAGAAGATAAGGAAAAAGTCCGCTCCCAATGGGCGCACAGAGGGCCAAATAATGCTCGTCGCGAGACCACTACGCGTAATGACTGTTTATTAAACTCAATCGCAAAAAAAGGAAACAGGTGTACGTCGCCTTCCGTACGAGGAGAGCCGTCATTAAACCGCGAAAAAGTCTATACACGCTTCGTTGAAGCCTCGCCGAAATTTGAGAAGCGCTCACGGCCGGTTGGCGTGTCTTCGACAGCGCTTCGTGCAGACATTTCGCTAATTTACTTCTTCCTTGGCAATTCGAGCGTCGCCCTTCGTGCATACAAATATCTACACACTCATGCACACACAAATACGTACGTATGTGTATCTGGAAAAATACAATTTTGGACTCGTTGTATCCATACAATGTTGGCTATCAGCGCATCTGGCTGTTTCAAGGACGGTCCTTGATTTTTTTTAACAAATCGTTGATTTGGAACTGTGACGAATTTTACGTAAATATGCTCAGATTTATCTGAAGGTGATTTTCAAGGGATTGGGACTTACGTAACGGTGAGTATGAGGACGATTGGTTACTATGAAGATGATCCTCGAAGTCGAAGGCCTTTGAAATCACATATTTAAATATATATTTATATATATATGAACAATTAAACATGAATTATAAATTATTTCGATCGACAGGATCTTTTAATATAATCTG
>OZ023317.1:21501209-21548785 GCA_964007375.1 Ophion obscuratus
AAAATAAGTTTCATTCCATACGACAGTTTTTTTTACATCATTTTTAAAGTTGCCTACCCCTTTAAAAAAGAAAACAATATCTCAGAAATGGTTCACTTTTGTATAAATATGTCCGACAACGCTTTCACGGGATCGTGACCAATAGCCCAGTATATACAAGGGCAGGCCCCTTGTATATAAAAGTGACGTTCAAAAGGAAAATCTAGGTGCCTGGTGTATCTATCCGAATCACCTCCATGTGTGTTCTACGATCTATTTCAGGTTTCGAGATAAAAGCATTTTTTATTTTTCTATTTTGTATATGCGTACTTTCCTCGCGATTATTTTTGTTCGTTTTATGGTTGCGAACTGCACTATTGAGCAATAAATAAATGATCAACTGAAAAGTAACGAAAAATCCTAGATTTTTATCAATATATTCAAAAATATATTCAAGAGCAGCACTCACTGAGGTTCAGATAATTAAACAAAAATACTTATACTAGCCTAAATGACTCTCAATTCCTTTTGAAAACATTTAACAATAAGAGGAAAGTACATACCCACATGAAAAAAAAATTAACGAAAAAAAATGCTTTTTTCTCGAAAACTAAAAAAGATCGTAGAGCATACATGAGGGTGATGTGGATGGGTCTTGATACACGGCATTTTCGGACGTCACTTTTCGGACCGCCATATGCCTTAGATTGCCATCAAATCGGTTTGAGAGGATCGGTCACGAAAGTTCAGACAAAAAGAAATACTCATATTAGTCTAAATGACTCCCAATTGCTTTCGAAAACTTCTGAGAGGAAAGTACATACACAAAAGACAAAAGAAATTAAATGTACAAGAAAAATCGAAATGAAAATAAAAAATCCTTTTTGCTCGAAAACTATAAAAGATCGTAAAGCATAGACGGGGATGATTTTTATAGATATCGATATGATGCATCTAGGTTTTCCTTTCGGACGTCACTTTTCGGACCACCGTTTATGAAGGGTGTCTAAAAATGACTGGAGATATTAATTTATTAATAAAACGTATTATTTATTGAAAAAGGACGAATATTTTTACTTTAATATAAGGTAGAAACACAGATTATGTGTGGACATAACCTGTGTTTGTCCTCACATAACACCTTACATAACACAGTTAACGTAAGGTACAAAACAAAGGTTATGTGTGGAACACAATATTCGATAAATGGCCGCCTTATCCCTGCTGCAAACGTTCACTTTTTTGACGAAATTGTTTTATAACATGTTGGCATAATTGCGGACTAATTTCATTAATGATGCGTCCAATTGCTTCCTTGAGCTCTAGAATGGTCCGTGGATCATTGGCATGAACTTTTTCTTTCAGAAAACCCCAAAGAAAGAAGTCCAATAGCGTCATGAAACTTCGTCTGCAATAACTGCATTGTTTCACTCGCAGTGTGGCAGGTTGCGGACTTATCGAGCCGTCTCTGCAAAATTTTCACCATTTTTGTAGTCAATTTTCACAATATCTATGCGTTGCTCGATCGTGTCATTCACCCTAACTAAACGTCAATACTTCCTGATGCCAATTGTCAAAAATAAGTACTCTATGCTTGCCACAAAAAAATGGCGTGCAATTTAAAATGTTAGGCCATTTTGAGACACCCTTTATGCATATTTATATACATTTATAAAAGTGCATGGGTGAGTGCATGTATACGGCTCTCCATATCTATATCCTTTCACACATAGCTCCATTTTTTCAATCAATGCGTACGGTCACCATTCACGTACTAATTTATGTGTAACTCTAACCATGGAACGAATAATTTTGCGAGCTAATGTGAAAATGCATCTCTACGCATTACGATTCTCCTCATATACATGTATATATATATATATATATATATATATATATATATATATATATATATTTAATAATTCACAAATTGATGGTATCGATTTTCATGCATAAAGTACACAAATTACCGGGCGCGTTGCTTGCGTCGAGAGAAAAAAGCAGATGAAAAGTTCGTTTCGAATAAATGATGCTAGATTGCCGCGACCCAATCCTCCCCCGCGCTCCATCTAGCCCAGTGTCGTGCCACCTCTTTTTTTATTTTCCTTCGACCCCGCGCGCGGATCGTTTAATTCGCAACTTACGCTTTTGTCAGGGCGATCCGCGTATACAGCGGATTTTGTTTTATTCCGGAAGTGCATTCGGCCGACACGGCAGTTTTATTGTCGTGGAACGACAATGACAAAACGAAAGGAGGGAGAGAGAGAGAGAGAGAGAGAGAGAGAGAGAGAGAGAGAGAGAGAGAGAGAGAGAGAAGCAGAGGGAAAACAGGGCCGCGGGATTTATCAGCGCAACGATGCGCCCATTGTTGTTGAGCTTGCACCACGGCGCTCAGTATGTGTCGTTAGTGATGCACGGATATATGCACATATATATATATATATATATATATATATATATATATATATATATATGTATAGACGGGCGCGCGGCTGTTCGGTCATCCATTTTTCGTTGGTCTCGATAAAAGAGGAAAATAGAATTTGGAATGATTTCAAAATGTTCGGGGCTGCGTTTATAGGTATACATGGGGTATTCCAGCTCAACTCGCAAGGACCGGTCGCCAGGTCGAACTCTCCGATTTCGATGAAATTTGGCATGTTTGTAGAATGGGCAAAAATAGGCGACACGTATTTTTTTATATCTGCGGAACCCGATTTTTGACGGGTGAAACGCACCCTCCAAAATAGGGGTGTTTTTCGTTTTTCGTCGATAACATTTCAACGGTACGAGATATGAAAATATTCCAAATTGCAACAGCGTTTATTTTTCCGTGCATTATACATTGGAGATGAGAACGATGCAGATAACAACAAATTTCAAACGACAAACACCCCTATTTACGAGGGTGCGTTTCGCCCCTAAAAATCGGGTTCCGCAGATATAAAGAAATACGTGTCGCCTATTTTTACCCATTCTACAAGCTTGCCAAATTTCATCGAAATCGGAGAGTTCGACCTCGCGACCTTTCCTTGTCAAAAAACGATTGGCCAGACCGTTATTGATTAAAAATGTCCACAGTGGAAAATCTCACTCGTGGTGTAAAAAAAAAACACCTCACTTTTTTCACCCACCCCTTGCCCTTCTGCGGCTACGAAAAATCGAATAGTCCACTTGGACCATTTTTGAAATGTCGACATTGGAGATGATTGTTGGAAGGTTTGGAAGTCGGAGGAGGGCGTCTTCGGTCTACATACACATCCTACCCGAATTCAATTTCATTTGAAACCATTCTTATTCGAAGTTTTCTTGCTTGCAAGACCGAAAACATACGCTTCTGATTTCCAAACCGTCGAATAACCATCCTCAATATCGAAATTTCACAAAAATAAAATATCAAATATCTAAAGCACAAATTGAGCTTTGGTCGAAAATGCACCAAACGGCCTGAGTGGACTTTTCGATTCTTTGCAGCTGCAGAAGGGCAAAGGGTGAGTGGAAAAATTGAAAAAAATTAGGTGTTTTTCGCCACCACGAGGGAAATTTTCCACTATGGAAATCTGTTGTCAACAATGGAGAGGAACATAGTTGTCTGAGTTGAGCTGGAATACCCCATGTATAAATACATATATATAGGTACATGTATACATATGTATACACATTTATGCTCGGCTGTGTGTGTACGAGTACATGGTCTCGTAAACCTTTCCAAAAGCGATCAATATCATTGTGATAACGAAATGCATGTATATCTAGATTTTTTTCCATTATTCGATTACACAACATTAAATTGAACAAATTTTACATTTCATTAATCACGAGATATGCATTTTGCGCAGGTTACGGTGATGCACATACATACATACATTTATATATATATATATATATATATATATATATAATTGTAAATATATATGCATTGTGCAAACGCATAACAAACCAATTTTCATATCGGCTCTGTTGTCATTTAGCACCGAAGTGGGGAGAGCTGCAACCGGATTGGTCGCGCTTGTTTCGCGCCATCATATATTCCGTCATCATCATCATCATCATTGCGGGGATACGCGAATAAAAGTATTCCCCCTGGAATAACGCGGTTCCCGATGGCATACACGTAACTGGTCGAATCGTCCAGCCTCCAGTGTACAAGCGAAATAATTATACATTTTTGCAGGAAAAAAAATATCGGTAACTGTGTATATTGGAGCACACGTGTACGGTAGAACGCATCGTCTGTGGGGGAGTGATGCCGATGGAAGGTAAAGGATTGTGCTGTGGTTCGTTGACCGACGCGATTCAACGGCATGTAGGGTCAAAGATTCTCATGGTGGCTCAACGCTCCCGGGGAGTGGAACAGGATCCTGTATGTGTGAAAAAAAATATGCCAATCAATCAGTGATATATATATATATATATATATATATATATAAGGTTGTCATGTGTTTTTAAAGATCTGCTGCAGAAATTTTGTGACCCAAAAAAATATGATGTATAATGGTTTTTCAAATAATTTTCGAAAAAGTAGCTTATTTTTGTGACGAGTAACAATGGTCAGAAAACTGGAGCATTATGGAAAAAGATCAAAATTCCATTGTGAGTCCAGCAGAATGAAGATAATTAAAATCTGAAGACGAGACACCCAAAAAAAAAACTTATCTCGTCTGTGTAGTTTAATTCTATTTATCAACTTTTAAATGCATCTTTGATAATGTTTTTTTTTTCAATGACTGGATGAGCAAAGAAAGTTCTTCAGGAGTAGTTTCGTATCCGGAATTCAATTTTCTTCATTCTGTTGTACCGCAAATCAAATTTCGATTTTTTCCAGAATGCTCAATTTTTTTGTCATATATTACTGATTACAGAAATACGCTATACGTTTTATCGAAGAGAACTTAAAAAGCATTGAACATCATGTTTTTATCGGTGGCAAAATCTTTGGGCAAGACCCTCAAAGAACACATGGTCAACTTATAACAGTCACAATGGGTTAAAAAGATGTGCATGCCGTGCTGTTTTCTGTGCATTTGATCGCGATTGGGGGTCGTTTGGCGATCCAACGGATTGTCAAACGACCCCCACCTCCAAGTTTTGCTAGCGAGTTCTTTTTCTCTTTCCGGCGCTCAATTGTGAGCTCGAGAGTGATTGCATTTCATTTCTCCTTAAAATTTCGTTCCACTCTCGATTTAGCAAGGATACAGGAGCAACCCCTCCCCCCGGAAGTTGCGCGATTGAGAAAAAACGAGAGTGTAGGCAGATTTCGGCCTCTCATATATATATGGAAGAGCCTCCTATATCGCAGCACTTCCGGTCCTTCTCTCTCTCCCTTTCTCTCTCTCTCTCTCTCTCTCTCTCTCTCTCTCTCTCTCTCTCTCTTTCTCTCTCTCTCTTTCTCTTTCTCTCTTACGAATGTGTATGCTTGCGTACCTCCTTTTGCACCTCCACTGTATGCTTTTTTTGTTGTTCTAAGTCACTTATATTACTTTATAACCTGTTATTTTATATACTTTTCCCTCCTATATGTTGTTCTTTTCATAGATTAGTGACAATATACCGTATATTTTCTTGTTTAT
The DNA here is from genome assembly GCA_964007375.1 of Ophion obscuratus. Lineage (NCBI taxonomy): Eukaryota > Metazoa > Arthropoda > Insecta > Hymenoptera > Ichneumonidae > Ophion > Ophion obscuratus. Next base: position 21,506,759 of record OZ023317.1, read on the forward strand.
TTTGATGTTCTTCTTTTCGTTCTTGTTATTGTTACCATCATTTTAATTATCACCACCATTGTAATTACGATTATCATTATTTTTTTGAAATAATTTTTACAATCGTTTCTATTATGTTTATTTATACATTTAATTTACCGATTTTCCACGAACTGTTCACACATTGCCTGAAGGTTCCAAACCAAGGTATAACATATATATATATGTATGTATGTATATATATATATATATATATATATATATATATATATATATATATAAAACAATCAATCAATCTCTTTCTCTCTCGTTCCACATTTTCAGGCTCACAGCAGGAATTCTTGTTGCACCCTTCCAGGAAAAGTCCTTCTCGCTATCTCTCTTTCTCTTTATCCCAAACCACCCCTTCCTCGACGCCCTTGCCGTGCATCATTCTTACATCCCCTTACGGAGGATCCCGCGGGTTCGCTCTCATCATCCACGCACATTTGCGTGCGGTTCCTTCTGCGTGATTTTCCGCAAACGCGTGCTGGAGGCTCGCGCACAATACAGAGACACACACGAGAACGATAGCGAGAGAATGAGCCTCGGAGGCCACCCACACGAGGCTACGGAACGTGTACCTACGTAGGTGTGTGCAAGCGCGACGTGTAGGTTTATATATATATATATATAGGATAGCTTGGTCGGCCACCTGTATGCTTTGCCCGCCGTGGATTCAACCTTACCTGTTACTCGACCATTGCACATATATGTGGCTTTATATCCAAGTGTATGTACGGTGTGTGACGCGCCACCCTCTGAGGGTGAGGCGAGAGACAGAGAGAGAGAGAGAGAGGGAGAGCGAGAGAGATTCTCGAGAGATCTGGCCACGATGGTACGCTTCCGCTTCCGGTAGAGAGAGAACTCGACGGAGGTAACTACGTCGACGACCGCACGATGGCGATGACACGATGGGTAAGAGGCACCCGACTGGTTGTCACGAAGGGTTAATTCTTACGGAATGGTAGAAAAGCTCGATTAACTGCTTACCTTATATGATACATAAATATATATATATATATATATATATATATATATATATATGTGTGTGTATATATATATATATATATATATATATATATATATATATATATATATATATATTTATATATATTTATATATATATATATATTAGGGTGGCACAAATTTGAGCTCTATTTCTTTCCCTTTTCTCACCATTCAATTATCTTCTGTAAGAAAGAAAAAACATTGTCGCCGAAGCTCTGAGCCGGCCAATGAATATTTAGTGGTCGCTCAAGAGCTTCGAAATTGGTATCGTCTTGTTGGTAAATCATCCCATTGGTGTTTGTTACAAATTGTTACAATAAATCATTCTGAAAATGTAACATTTCACTGTTGATTTTGTTTTTATGCTACAAGCAATTATAGGGCATGCGAGATTTATTTTCTGGCGGAAATTCTGAATTTCGAAAACCTTATACGATCACTAAATATTCATTGGCCGGCTAGACCTTTCGCGAAGTTAATTTAAAGATTATAAAGCATCAAATTTATGGGTGAAAAGTGGACGAAGAAAAATCGATTTTTAAATAAAAATTTGAATTTTTGGGAGGCTTGAGCGACCTCTAAATGATTTTTGACCGCTCGCAGCGTCCGCGACAGTTTTCTTTTCTATAAAGAAGATAATTGCATGGTGAGAAAAAGGATAAGATAGAGAATATATATATATATATATATATATATATATATATATATATATATTCCCGACTAGTTGCTACAATGACATATACGATAAGGACGAGGGCGAAAAGGACGAGTAAAGGGTGTCCGCGCAAAGGAAGTGCGATGAAGGAAGAACAGGATCGCAAGAGTTGCGCGTGCGGGCTTTTCACGTATATTATCTCGTATCTGAATATATACAAAATTCGCTGTGTTAAACAAAGACGCGTGAGAATAAAGGAAAGGGTTATAAATACGAAATTCGCCGTGAAACAAAGAAGGGAGAAAATAAAGGGACGGGTAACGAGGGTTGTACTGGCGCGGGAATGAGAGACAATTCACGGATGTGTATATATATATATATATATATATATATATATATATATATATATATATATATATATATATATTTACATGGAAAAGGAGAAAGGCATTTCCGGATGAGCTCTCGTGGAGCGACTAGGGCGCGAGAGAGAGAGAGAGAGCGAGAGAGAGAGAGAGAAAGAGAGAGAGAGAGAAAGAAAGAGCGAGAGAGAGAGGCAGAGGGGGGGGGGATTAGTGTATGCACGTGCTTGACGGGTGAGAGTCACTCGGCTCGCCACAGTCGCAATCCTTTTTATTTCACGTTTTTGTGTGTTTTTTGTCCTTTTTTCCAAATGAATATTGAAATTCCGTCAGCAACGACATGAAGAGCGCTACACGGTGAGTATGCACACGGACGTATGTACGAGGACGGATAGGAGGAACTATTAAAAACAAAAAGAGCTCGCGCATACACACGAAAGGCGGCTTTGCACCCTCCCTCGGTCTATCGCGCATGGCGCGAAATTCGAAGGGTTGCAATGGGAGAGAGGACACGGACGTGCGGCCGCGAGATCTTTTGAACAGTACACAGCACGGCGAGAATAGACCCAAGAGAGAGTGAGTGCGAGAGGGGCGGTGGCGGGAGGGAGGGGGAGGTGTAAAAAATATAGAAACGATTCGAACGCCAGCCACGTGATACACTGCCGGCGGAAAGTTTGGAAACATTTACCCCGATTTGCACGTTCGGAAACGGTCAAGACAACGACATTTCGAATTTTTTGTCCTTTCGAATTGTCACCTTGATTCTTTACTACACTTGATTATTTTTTGCATCCAATGTTTTATCCCTCTTGGTTTTTCATGTTGAGCCACGTAGTTCTAAGGTTGCAGGGCATTTTCCAAAAAACTTCACCACATACGCATAGCTTGTGGAGAAAATCAGAGAATAACTTTTTTCGCGGTAAATTGTAGGTAAATCGACCTCAAGCCTTTCGGGTCCCTCTAAGGAGACATTGTTACCGCCGGTCGTTGGAAAGTTATACGCAGGTGCCAGGAGGACAGTTGCAAAAAACTAGCTCCGTCGGAGATCACCCAGTGAGTAAAAAAATCGCGGAGAATAAGAAAAAGCTTGATGAAACTTCATTTTGTTGTCATGTTTCAAGAGGTAAGCTCGTGGCTAAGAAAATACGATTTTCGTGATTTTTTTTCTACATTGATAATTATGGTTTTAAGTATCATTTGCAATTAGTGTATTGGACAATATTTATAAATGTGGTAGATGCAATGGTTTGGGCAGATCGCTGTTTGAAAAACGTTCTTCGCAAGTGACCACTACTGCTCGGAAGCGAATCGTCCTAACTGAAAAGATCAAAGACATTTCGTTCCTGCCTGAACTTATGTGGCGCTCGGGCGAAGGATTCAATGAAAGAATGATTTTTGAAGAAATGGCCGTATTCCAACGCGAAAGTATCGATTTTCGGTGAGAAAACGCTTCTATTTTCGTTGATAAAAAGCACTGCTTTTTTCGTTCAAGCATTGCTTTTTCATATCTATAAAATCAGCTTGTAGGATTTGAGGTTGATCAGTGCAGTGATTTTCGACATTATCGTGTTCACCGGTATTGAAAAAGTAATTTTGAGAAAAACGCGTTCAAAATTCGCCGATTCGCAAAAGTTACCTACAAACGCATAACTCCCTCAATTTTGAACGGATCGACTTGACATTTTCAGAGAATATTATTGAAATGCTATATCTTGAGAGTCAATAGACTGCAGTTAAACACTATCTCGAATTACGCTCCTTTGCAGTTTTTTTGGTTATCTTTTGGTATCTTTTCGTACCGATCGGAAAATCGTAAACTGTGTTCTCACTTTTAGTGGACTGCGTGTGCCTCGTATAAACATGAAGGAAAAGGGAGAAATATTCACTAATGAGGAGCAGGCGCGGGGAGGGAGGGAGAGAGAGAGAGAGAGCGAGAGAGAGAGAGAGAGCAATAGTTTGTCCCTGCCGTGGGCGGCCGATAGGCAGTGAGCCCAGAAGGGCGAAGGGGAAAGGTGGTTGCTCTCCGGGCACGTGGTGCCACTATTGATTTTAATTTTAGTGAAAGGGGTGGAAAAATTAGAAGGGTGGGCCGAGCTATATGAAAGAGAAAGAGATAAAGAGGCCACAAGAGAAAGAGAGAGAGAGAGAGAGAGAGAGAGAGAGAGAGAGAGAGAGAGAGAGAGAAAAGAGAGCGAGAGAGACAGGGAGCGAAAAAGAGCGGGGGCATATTCGTCGGCAAGCGCTAGTCCGCTATACACGCAGAGGGCCCAGTCAAAAAGGGAAGTGGAGGTTTAAGGGCGAGGGGTGCGCTTCGGCAAGCCACTACTGTCGAACAGTTTCACTTTCATTTCCCTCTTTGCTCCTCCTCGTACATCGCGTGAGCAGGCTTCGCGTCACCGCGCGCCTCGCTCTTTTTCGTAGCCCCGACCAGCTTAACTCCGACCTCTCGCTTATTCTCGAGCCACCCAAAGAGGCTTTCGCATCCTCATCCTTGATCGTATACAACCCGAGACGTGTGTGTTGCGTATGCGGCCTCGTATAAGACGAAGAGATACGTGAAAAGAGAGAGAGAAAGAGAGAGAGAGAGAGAGAGAGAGAGAGAGAGAGGGGGGCAGGAAGAGAGAATGAGAGACTTGGACAGGGATGTAAAAACGCACGAGTAAAACGTGTGCAATGAGAGAAACGCCCGAAAGCGAAAAGGGGACGATCGGGGATGTGCAAAACCATGGTGAGGGCTAGAGAGAGGCTGAGAGACACCGAATGAAGGGACGAAAACCTTTTCCTCCCTTTACAGCCTGTATCGGGAGCATACGGGGTAGATACCATATTTGTGCATATACGGGGTTGTCTGGACAAATCTAACGACTCGGAAAACTGATCGACTTCTTTTTAAGTGGTCTTCTCACTTTAGACGCTTAAAAAGGCTATTTTCATGAATTTTTTTCGGATAGTTTTATATTATAGATGTTTGTATGGAAGTTGTTATATTATAAATACACTTTCTAAATAAATAATTTTTTTTAATTGATTTATTTAAGTCACTATTTATAGACGAAAATGGTAATTAAAAAAATTTCCTAAAAAAATTGTAAGTCTGCGCAGTTGATGAAATCTCGGAGATGGATCATCCGGAACAAAAAAATTTAACGGTTTTACATGCAGTATGTTAATGGCTATAGCGCATATCATACGATTTTTTATATATGCAAAAATAACAAAATGGTGGACATTTTTGGAAAAAACAAAAAAATGTGTTTTTTTTCACCGTTACTGGCCAAAATAGAGTAATATCAAAATTTGAAGAAAATCCTTGATATGCGCTATAACTATGGCTGTAAAGAATATGTGGTTAACTTTTCATAAGGATCGGTTTAGTAGTTTCGCAGATTTTATCAACAAGCCGTCGAAAAACTTTTTTTCGAGAAAAACGCGTTTAAAGTTTGTTTGGGTTACATGAATACATAATTTAAAAAAAATGTATTTTCGAAAATGTATTTATTAAGTGTAACAACTTTTATGTCAATATCTATAATATAAACGTATCACAGAAAATCATGAAAATAGCCTTTTCTAGCGTCTAAGGTGAGAATACCCCTTAAGGGCTGCACCTATAGGTGACCTCCCAAAAATGGCAGAAAATCCCGATGAACGCGCTTTTCTTCGTTTCGGTTTAATATTTTAGCATTATACACGTGAAGTCAATTTTTTTCATTTCAACATCCGATAGGTCATGGATATGAAATTGGAATGTGAGTTTTTTGTCGCCACCCGGAATTGGAACGAAAGTAGAAGAAATCGAACTCAAAATAATCAAATCTGTTTTTCGGAAGTGACAGGACAGATTCGATGAAATAAAATTTGCATTGCATTTTGCGAAAAGATAAATTTCGTCCATTTTGCATTACATCGTGTCGTACATCGTAATCGTACTATTATTATTATTTTTACTATAATTACTATAGTGAATTAAAAATTCCCCGTATTTATTACTTGCGTCTTAGAAGCGGATATTTTTTCGTTTATTTTATATTTCGAAGACTTACAAGGAATATCACTTACGTGTCCACCTCCAATTTAGTTGAAACTCATATATGTGATGAAGCATCAAAATATACTTGACATATATTTATTTATCGACAGAAAACGCGTTTTAAGGGGGAAAAACTCCCCGCAAAGAAAGGGGCGTCGAGGGGTGATTTTGCGGTTTCACCCACAAGCAGTTCACCGACCTCAATGAAACAAAAACCAAAATTCTTGTAATGAATAATGATGAAAAATCCACTATAGAAGTATTGAACAAAAACCAGTCACGACACGCCTATCTTTCAGGGGTGATATACCCTTAAAACCGCGTGTCTGCCGATAAAAAAAAAGAACGTGTCGAATAGTTTGCAGTGCGTTATAACTCATATGAGTTTCAACGAAATCGAAGGCGAACACTTAAAGGGGGAGATGCCTTGAGGCGAGAAAAAAAATTGCTGATCTTTAAAATTTTTTTTTAAAGAAAGATTTTTTCTCCACTTTTGAGACTTAGGGTATGCTATGTTACTACTTTTTGCTGTTACATAATCCATAATTCATAATTCATCCATAATTCTATTGCACTATTTTTCAAACTACTTTTTATGGAATATTTTTTTATTGTGTCAAAAAAATAAGGAATAATGTGTTAGATGAGAAAGACGTTTGATGACATTCATCGAGCTGGGAGGAAATGCCTTGCGTGTATCCATGTATATATATATATATATATATATATATATATATGATCGATTCATTCAGGCAACAGCGGGGCTGACGAAATGACAGAAAAGAGAGAAAGAGGGAGAGAGAGAGAGAGAGAGAGAGAGAGAGAGAGAGAGAGAGAGAGGAATAAACTCTCGATTGTATGAAACACGGAGGCCTTGCGAGAGATGCCTTGGCATTCGAAAAGCGTAGGAATCGTTCCGTCCTCGTTATATTCTCGGCGGAACATACACACTCGAGAAACCTCGACAAGTCGCTTCCTCGTCCGGTGTACCGAGAGATAATTCTCATTGCGGCGTTTCAGCCCCCTTACGCATGTCCCTTTCTCTCTCTCTCTCTCTCTGTCTCTCTCTCTCTATCTCTCTCTTGCTCTCTCTCTCTCTCTCTCTCCTCTCTCTCTCTCTCCTCTCTCTCTCTCTCTCTCTCTCTCTCTCTCTCTCTCTCTCTCCTCTCTCTCTCTCTCTCTCTCTCTCTCTCTCTCTCTCTCTCTCTCTCTCTCTCTCTCTCTCTCTCTCTCTCTCTCTCTCTCTCTCTCTCTCTCTCTCTCTCCTCTCTCTCTCTCTCTCTCTCTCTCTCTCTCTCTCCTCTGTCTCTCTCCCTCTGTCTCTCTCCCTCTCTCCATCTCTCTCTCCCTCCCCGTACACTACCACGAACCTTTTTTTTTTTCTTCTTTTTTTCATCTTTACACCCTCGCCACCTCTCCCACATATATTTATCTACGCAGGCATAGTGTGCCTGCTTCGCACGCATGAACGTATAATGTACATAATATTACACGTTTCAAGGGTGGCTCGATGCCGTCATGGCGAGGGCGGCGGAAGGGGGAGGGCATGGGCTTGGAGCTTTGGCTATAGAAAGAGTGTATCTTGGATACGCTGCCTATACGCGTGAAACGTACACCAGCGGAGACTCCTCTGGATGCGTGAACGCTCTTCCTTTGTAAAAAGATAGATTAAAGGCCCATATACGTATACCGATGGGTCGTCAAAGGAAACTATTAGCGGGGATGGTAATACAATATTTTCCACCTACTGTACATATATATATATATATATATGCATATGTGTGTGTATGTATATGCATATGGGGAGAAGTGAATTTGAAGACATTCGACTTCGAGGACCATCCCCGTAGTTGCATATCGTCGCCATACTATGTAAACCATACCACATTATGTAAATCGTCTTTGGATGAAATGGAAGCACATTAATGTAAAGGCAACCACAACGCACGTCCAGTGCCGAAAATCAACAATCTGTTAACAAAAATTTGAGTTGATCGATCAAATTAAGTTTAACAATTTTTGAAAGTATTGACATTTTTTATTGAAACATTTCATGATAAGAATCACAATAATATTGAAAGTTACGTTACCGTTGAGGAATATTGATTTATATGAATATTAAATTAATGTTATTGTGATATGATACATTATATTTATCTTTTTGGGGTTTGTTTGGGATTGTTTGTGTTATATCTGTTAAAAAATTCAGGTAAATTACTTAATGAAATGAGTTTTATCAATTTTTTGAAAATATTCCAATGTTCACTGGTTTTTTAATGTCAATACAATATATTATATTTATATCTCAAGAATGTTGAAAATTTAAATATTTACCAAAATGTTTAATATTATTTCAATATTAACATCATATGTTATAATGAAAGTGAACAATATTAAAAACTGAACGTCTTTTTTTTTATTTTTCAATATTAACTTCGTTAAATAATTAACCTAAATTTTAAATCCAAAAAGATAAATACAATATAGTATATTATAATAATATCAATTTAATATTAATATAAGTTTTTATTTGTTAATATTATTTAAATTTTTAATATACATTTTTTTTTAATTGTTCTTCATACGCAATAACACTTTGAGCCCGTTGTATTGATGTTATGTTCATTATCAGCGCATCTGGCTATTTTGAAGGTGTTTGTGTTCGCCGTTTATACTAGCATATATATATATACACACAGGGTGTCCCAGAACTGAATGCGTTCCCTGAAATGGGGGGTTGGGGGTGACATTCTGAGTCGATTGATATAAGCATGTGTGGGTCTCAGATCAACTCCTGAATTATTATTCATTTTTAAAGGTTGGCGCACCTGATTGGCCCGCCTTCGAAAATGAATAACAATTCAGGGGTTGATCTGAGACCCACACATCCTTATATCAATCGACTCAGAATGTCACCCCCAACCCCCGATTTCAGGGAACGCATTCAGTTCTGAGACACCCTGTATACACATATGCTTGTGTGCGCCAATTTGTAGGAACAAGAGCAGGAGCTGCTAGAGTGCCGTACGCCCGGCAAAAGACGAGATGGAAATGGAAGTAACATCGTTATGAACATCGGGGTTTCGGAGATGGTTGGTATAAGAGCATATAAGCGTTACGGAATATCGGAGAAATGCGGCTATTATAAGGGGCGTATCGATCATCTCGGATGGGTTACTATACGAGCTTCGAGCAACGAATTATCATAGCTGTAGCTGTACGTGAAAAAAAAATCCAGGTTGATATCCCTGAGTGAAAATCAATTCGTTATGTGGAACGAAATTTGGCGATTTTCCGCGATCATGAAAGCCGCACGGACAGTCAGTCATCTTCTCTGCGGTCTCAAGAACCAGTGAAATGCATTGATGAATTAGAGGATTACAAGTGGTGTGAATCAGAAGTGGTCTTGGGTCGATCACAGTTCGAAATCTAGGGCAGATTAAAATGGAAGCATCGCATGCTCGAGAAGACGAAGTTCTGTTGAATGATTGATGACATTTTTAATCGATACGGGATTCTGATGGATTTCGAATTTCATCGGGGCTTTTACTGGATCCATTTGCTTGGTTGATATCGACGCTGCGATGATTACACAGTCGTGGAACAAATTAAATATGCAGGGTCGTCGAACATAAAAAATCACTCATATTTAAAAATGTCACGGTTTGTTGGTACATTCGTATTTTCAGGCTGGATTTAAGCTGGTACAGCAATGCGATGCTGAGAGGATGTTTATCGTTTTTTTTTTACATTTTTTAAATTTGTTGGAATTTTTGGAAGTTTATTTCCCGAAACTTCGGTACGTGAAAAGAAATACGTTTTTCAAAATCTCCCTGAACTTTGTTTCAGTTGGATTCCTCATGTAAAAGCTGAGAAAAAGATTTTTTGTTTTTAAATGGGAGGGATGTCCCTTGCTGTTTATCTTTTTTTTGACATTTTTAAAATTGTTTGGAATTTTTGAAAGTTTATTTCCCGAAACTTCGGTACGTGAAATAATTTCTCGGCGCTAATCATTATGTGAATCAATTGTTTATTTTTTTTTCTTTAGTTTGATTACGCGTAGGGCCCCCGAAATTCGGTTGTGAGAGGTGATTTTATATTATTTTTGGTGTCAAAAGTTAAAAAACCAGCTGTGTATGTTTTTGCTTCTTTACCTATCGCAGTTACGTTCGACGTCATTGTTCTCCCGCAATAAACAGTTATATTACGGTATTTGAGCATTGTGTTTGTTAACCCAACAAAAAAAGAAACTTGTCAGTATCTTCGCTTTAGAAAAAAAGAGAGGATCGGGACACAGTGGCTGAATTTTTCGAGGTACACAGAGGTAAGTCATAATATGAATATTTTCGCGTTGTGATTTATTGTTAAATAGGTACCGGTACTACCTCATTAGGTAGGTACTCATTGTTGATTAATATTCAATAAATGATTGTGATTGATCTCATAATATGCTGTTTTGTTTAAATTAATTTTTCAATAGTTTACTGTGCAATAATTCCCATTGTAGAGAAAAGCACTCTGGTACTTACAAGTGTACAGTGGTGCAGGGTAATTTTCTTCAAATTTTGCTTGATTGTGAAATTTTGTTTGACTGTGAAATTAGGCGTTTCAATGTGTGCACCCCCAAGTACGCAGTGGATCAAATGCCATTTTTTTTTAAATGGTCATTATCTTAATTTCTATTGGGTTAAGCCGTTCAGTGTCTTTTAACAAAATGAAGCCATTGAACACAACACACATTTAACCAAGGTTTCATTGAGATTGTGTGAATGGTTAAGCAGCTGTAGACCTTTGAAAAAAAATGAGCCACTGATCCCACTCTGACCCCATGTATTGAGCAACATAGAAAATTGATTTTTTTTGGGTTTACATAAGCCTGGTATTTAGAAAATACGGTTTTATTGTTTGTTTTTATGGCCCAGGGTCTTCTAATTTGCACGCAGTTTTTGTAAAAACTCGAAAAAATGGATTGAGTTCCGGCGATATATGTGCAACTCGAAAATATGTTTTATGAAACGGTGTAGCCTGTACCTAAAAATCTATTCGTCCGATTCACTGCAAATTCGGACAGAGCATAATTTATAATATCTTTTATCGTATGGCCAGATAATTTTTCCATATGTTTATCCATTTGTTAATAATAATTTATCAAGAGAGAATACCACTTTGGCGGGCTGAAAAAATGTCGTTTTCCCGAATTGTTTGTCTACTAGATTATTTATTTAGTACTTGGAAAAAAAAGGTATGTTATTAAGCCTCTACAAAAAAAAATGTGGTCCAACGGCCGGATCGATAGATCGATAACAGTGGTCTGAAAAATTAAAATTAAACGTTTTATAATCTATATAAATGTAATTCTCGTTATAGGCAGCCGTTTTCCGAAAAAAAAAAATGAAAAACCCCGGGTGTTTCAAAAACGTGTGATTTTGGCACAACTTTTACTTGTATTCGGAAGCTAAAAAAATACCGAATTTCGGGGGGAAAACGTTAACGTACAATGTACTGCAATTACGGAAATTTTGGTTTTTTTCAAAATTGAAAATCGGTCAACTAAAGCAAGAGTTATGATTCCGGCCAGGAAAAAAGTTGTTTCGAGCAAAACGCGATTAAAAGATTTAGTAAACGTAAATCGTTGCGCTACCTGCTCTCACTAAATCGTCTGTAACTTGGACGATTTTCAATATGCCAACGTGAATTTTTTTCACATATTCTCAAATGTGCATACTTTGGGAAAATAGAAAAACTCGATTTTTTACCCGTCAGAGTGATGTGCCGCCTTAAAGTTTTTTTTTTTTTCGACAATCAAAACTTTATTTCGACAGCCAGCCATTTCCGTAATTAAAAAATTTCAAATAAGTTTCCGGCCATACGAAAGTTTTATTGCTGTACTAAAAGTGCACTGTTTTAATTCATATTTTCAGATCGCCCTATTTTCCAGAACCATCTCCACCGATTGGCCATGAAGCAACGGCGGCCTTTTGTTAAAAAAAATAGTAGCCTCATTGTTTATCAAAAAAGCCCTAAAAAAACCCTACCCCCCGATTTTTAGGCAAACTTGGTTTTAGCACCCGTGGCACATACAAAATCACCAGTCAAAAAACTAGCCTTCTTCAATTTTTTCCGATTCCAATATACAGCACGACTGTACTATTTTTCGGTTTCAGCTACTCAATTGGCCGGAATCATGTCAGCAGTGGAGGAACTTTTTTTGCGCCTCCGAAGGCAGCGCATAAGTCGCTTGGATCTCAATATTTTTCTATGAAACAATTATGTAATATAGGTCAAATATAGCCCAATATATTCTTAATTTTCCCAAACATTTAATTGAGTACTTTTCTTCCGAAAAATTCCCGAAAATCGCCCAAATTTTCAGCGTTTACGCTGGTATAGATCCTTAATCATATGTAAAATTCCGACCTCGCCATCCCAATGCCATCATCAGAAAAAAATAGCTTCTGTAGGCCGGCAAACTCCACGTAAAAAATATGTTTTCCTACCGAGCTTGATTGTGCGATGCATCAGTCGCACCGTGTCAAGGGATAGGGTGCGAATTCGCCCTTGTACCCATTGATGGAGTTAGCGCAGGACGCATGTGTACTGTCATTACCCGTTATCACCATAATGGACAACGCATCGATCATCATTGCCCATTGGCGAAATAATGGAGAACGAAAGTTCCAGTGGAGAACGAAAGTTCATTAGCTTGAAACGTAATGGGCGAATAAATCGATCACTCCCTCTCGAAATGAAGGACCAACAACGAGCCTATAACAGCACAGAACAAGCGAAGCCATTTCTCCACAAACTTCAGAGCAAGCAGCTATCCTGTTACTCTATCAAAATCCAAAAATCTCAAATTACCATCTACGTCCAACCGTGCACCCAAATAGGGTTTTACAATCGGCACAGTAATGGCCCACGACTGGTTGCCAGAGAAAAAATGGTAATGTTTTAAATGTAATGGTAATGGTTAATGTGGTAAACGCGGTAATGGCTATGTAAACGGGCCACATCCGCACCATGCATGGTTGTTAATGGTAAACCATGAATGGCTGCTAAGACTTGGCCAAATATCATACGCCCATATTGGCCCAGCAACGGCTTCCGGATCTTCTGCCGGAAATGAAAAACAAGAAATTTACAAATTATGAATATAACAATTCTAGTAGTATCTTTTTTCTTTTCTTATGCTTTACATATGTCCATGTACGTAGAATAATTGCATTAAAAACGCTTTCTGCATTGTTCAAGTTTTTACCTATCATCGGGATCGAACCTACACTGTAAAAAATGATACGAAATTTACAATACATTTAAGATACAAAGGAATTGAATTTTACGAACTCAGTGGATGAAATTAAATTTGCAACACTTGTACCGTAAATTTAAAACAGGAACATGAAATTCTAACGTGGATATAGAATTTAATAGATGCAACATGGAATTCCTAAGACAAGTTTGTAAATTTGTGGAAAATGTATTGCATTAACCCGTGTCTTCAATTGAAAATTACTACACATGTATAATAAATCAACTATAAAAAACAGAGCATCGAAAATACAAAACAAGTTTGAAATTTATTTACAGCAGCCTGAAAAATATAATATATGTGAAACAGAATTTTACGATACGTACAATGCATGATCACAACAGATTTATTTAAAAGTGCGAAACTGGAATTGAAAAAAAAATCATAAACGCTGATGAAAATCACATGAAGCAAGGTGAAAATTATATTAAATTTACACTACATTTAAGGCACAAAAGAATGGAATTTTACGAACTTAATATACGAACGAATTTAATATACACTCGTATATTGATATCAGCAAATGGTTCTTGATTTCAATATACATGGAATTGAACATTTTTTACACGTGCATTATTTTTCAAACGCACAAGTATATTAACATTACGGAGCTACACTCTTATTTTTAAAATAACCTGCGTTGGATTTTCAAAATATTATCTGAAATTTTATAAACGGCGTCCGCAGAAAAACATCATACACTTGTGTATTAATTTTTGCACAGAAGCTTTTTACAGTGCACATTGAAGGTAATACTTTGTTTCCGTGAAATTAATACACACCCGTATGCTGATATTAGCAAATGGTTCTTGAATTTAATATACACTCGTATTTTAATATCAGCAAATGGTTCTTGATTTCAATATACTTGGATGTGATCATTTCTTTACACGTGCATTATTCTTCAAACGCACAAGTATATTAATATTACGAGCTACACTTTCATTTTTAAACTAACCTGTTATGGATTTTCAAAATCGTATCTGAAATCTCATAAGCGGTATCCGCATAAAAACTTCGTACACTTGTGTATTAATTTTTATACAGAAATTGTTTACAGTGTACGTCTTTCGTTCTAGTGTCGAGCGCCCTACCCACTTAGCCATCCTAACACTTACAGAAACCATCGTTTGTTCGTTCCTTACTTTTATGCCAATAACTTTATTCGAGACATTAAAGTTTACCGACAATTTTTTTGATCCATTTAGGATGTGAAAATAACTCGCTCGTTTTGGGTGAAGTTCCGAAAAGCATGCTCCTCTGATCGCGCTGAAATTTTGCACCGAACTTCCTCTCATTATCGTAAGAGAAACCCTCAACGAATTTTTGACGACTCGCAATAGTTTTCGATATATCGCATTGTAAAGTTTATCATTTCACGCCATACGAGTACATCTATATATCCGATAGATACCCCCCACTCCTCCGGCCTCGCTGCTTCCTGACAAACAGTGTTCACCCCTACGTGCATATCACCTGCCATGTGGGATGGGTTTGTTTGGGTTTATTTAATACAGTAGAAGTGCAGTACAATAAATAACTTGCAATATACGACATATCGAAAACTATTGCTAGTCGTCAATATCCTTTTAAAGGTTCTCTTAAAATATTGTAAAGAAGGTCTGTGCAAAATTTCACAAGGGGACAGTACGGCAGTCGGATTTTTGTAATTTTTCGTACTCATGGTACGCAAAGTTCAGAGCTCGAATATTAATATCCCAAAGCAGTTCGACGCCATATTCAGAAATTTTCGAAAAAATTGACTTTGAAGTTTTCGAGCGCACTCTTATCCCACAAAGAAGCAATGATATTCAAACCGGGCTCGTGGCGTACCCGGTAGCGCTCGAGTCTAGTAATCGCGGGGTCGCTGGTTCGAGTCTCACTTCGAAATTTTTTTTTTTTTTTTTTTCCTTTTTTTTTAATTCGCATACCTCCGTCATTTAAATATCCCGATAAATTTTTGTTGTATATAATCACATATTATTATATATAATTAATATAATATATCTATATATGTTTATATATGGACAAAATCCATATATAGTTATTTATGTACAAAATTCATTATAGTTATACATAATTATATATTTTCTCATATATGATCATATATTATTTATATATAACAATAGGTGATTATTTATAAAAAAGTAAAAAAATAATCCCGGGATAAAAATCATAAAATCTATGCTAATTCACATATATGTAATTATAATTGTCAATGATAAATGCAAGTCTTATTTTTGATTATCTCTTGCTTGAAATTGCGAATAGGCGACGTAAAAATATCCAGTAATAATATTTACATAAACTCCCTTGTAGATTAATAGGAATATAAATAGAAGAATAAATGTTGAAATATGTGAATATAACGCTTGCTTTGGCAACCGTCGATATTGTGAATAACAGTTCTGCGTACATCGTTTGCCTTTGTCCTGATCAACTACCTGCGAAGCGGGCACAGCTGCTTGTGCACAAAAGATTTCTGGGAATTCCAGAACGGGTGGAAGGGATACGGCGTCTTCCGCAAGGAATGCCTGTTTGAAGTAGCATTCGATCGTTGGTTTTCGGAGCAGCAAGTACTGTTTTTCGGCGTGGTGCACGATTTTGTAGAATATTCGATAAAAAAAGATCAAAATGTCGGGCGTGGGAGACGACGAGGTGCCTGGGCCTTCGACGGCACAAGATGATATTGAATATTCTTTGTGCAGTGAAGTTTCAAAATTACGATTGAAGGATGCCCTCGTATATTACGAGCAAATTCTCACACAAAATAATCTTGTGGCACCAACACCATCGGAGGTAATTACTGAAGAGGGAATGTTACTAGCAGAAGACTTGTTCCATTATACAGTATAAACTTTACACGAAAAAAAGTTTGTAACGGATGAAGAACTAATTATGCTTGATGAATTGGACGAAGAATACGCTTTTGACGAACCTGCATCTGACAACGAAGATTCTTCTGAAAATTATGAGCCAGAGGAGAAAAGGGCGAAATCGTACACGGACAATATTCCGCTGGATTATAAAAGGAAAGTTATCAATATAGTTCGAGCACATCCGACATGGAGCCTAAAAGTTCTGCAAAAAAACGGGTGCAGCCGCTTAAAGCGCATGGAGGAATTGCCAAAATAGGAAAAACATGTAAAAAGCGGAGGAACCATGACAGACAAATACGCGACCATCGATTCGTGGACTTACGATCGCTTTGAGGAAGCGCAGCAGAACAACCAACAAGTTACAACCCGGAACTTGCCGCAGTGGGCTTTATCGGCTGCGAGTCAATGTGAAAATTTTGATTTCAAAGCTTCCGATAGGTGGGTTGTGAAATTTAAACGGAGACATCGAATTCGCCAAAGAAAAATCACGAAGTTTGTAACGGAAAGAGAAACCGCAACGCTGGATGAAATCCTGGCTGCTGCAGAAGATTTTCGTATCCAGGCTCGTGATGTCATACCAAACTTTGGTCCCGATTTCGTCATCAATACAGATCAAACAGGTATTCAAAATTTGTTCTCATTTTCCATAATAAATTAATGTAGACTTTCGTATATAGTATTTTCAATTTATTCCTTTTCTATTTTTTTCAGGATGCCAATACCAGTCGACGTTCGACAGAACTCTGGCGACCAAAGGATAAAAAGTAGTGCTGGTAAAGCGGCAGAATATGAATACAGTCACCCATTCCTATACTGCGCAGTACTCTGTCACCCTATCAGGAAAATTGTTGCCCCTGGTGTTCGTATACCTACAAGAAACAACAGGTTCATTTGGTCCCAGAGTTCAAAAATCGGTCGACGAGTACATAAAAAAATACGGAAACGTCGTAGTCACGTCATCGAAATCGGGAAAATTGACTACAAAGTTATACAAAGATTTTTTAATCAACATTTTGAAACCCTACGTAAAAAAAGAAAAGTTTTTCTTAATTATCGATTCCTGGGGAGGCCAAACCGATACCGTGATGTACAATGAGGTGTTTCGAAATGACAGGCGTCTGCCTACTTGCACGGTGCAGGTAATTCCACCAAAATGCACTCCATTAGTGCAACCTTGTGACGTGTATTTTTACCGCCAAGCAAAAAATTTCATAAAGCGTCTGCAGAACTGCGCCTATCTGATTGAACAAGGACGTGAAATTAATGATAGAGAAGATTGCATAAAAATTCATTCTATTGTTCATCATCAGTTGTCTTCTCCGGTCTTCAATAACATGATCAGATATGCGTGGTTTGCTTCGAAACTTTGCGATCAAAGAGAAATCTTCATGAACGTGAATGAATTTTGTTTTCCGATCGATGTATTGAAAAAAAATTGCGAATGTAATAATGCAGCGTTTGTACGGTGTGCGAGATGTCGTGAAAATTACTGCTTTCCTTGTTTTTACCATGGTTATCACTCTGGCTCGTGTAACATTACACCCGATGTATAAAACAAATGAATACAGGCCGAATAATAAAGTATTCAATTCCTTACCCGACGTTTTTCATTTTCATCCTAAAAATGTTGTTGGTTATAAATATTGATACTTGAAAATGTATGTTTATAATCAAGAGATAATTAAAAATATGACTTGCGTTTTTTCATTTAAAAAAAATGAAAAATATAAAATAAAAAATTCGAAGTGAGACTCGAACCAGCGACCCCGCGATTACTAGACTCGAGCGCTACCGGGTACGCCACGAGCCCGGTTCGAATATCGTTGCATCTTTGTGGGATAAGAGTGCACTCGAAAACTTCAAAGTCAATTTTCTCGAAAATTTCTCAATATGGCGTCGAACTGCTTTGGGATATTAATATTCGAGCTCTGATCTTCGCGTACCATGAGTACGAAAAATTACAAAAATCCGACTGCCGTACTGTCCCCTTGTCAGCTTCATCAGTGGGATACGCTTTTCGAAACCTTATCCCTTGTTTTTACGTATTACAGTTTAACGACCTACATTTGCAAAACGCCCAAAAACAAACCACCAATGGCTGAAATAGATCTGGCAAGCCGTTCATCCGTCTACGATAACCCAATGCTGATCACCATATTATCGGTGCGATGGTATTGGCCCACCAATGGCTGGCATAGATCTGTCAAGCCGTTCATCCGCCTACAGTACCCCAATGCTGGTCCGCGAATTATTTGCCGATTATCAGCAAACCGTTTGATGACTGAATGCTGGCATTTTGTTACGACAGGCGACCCTATATGGGCAGTTGATTCCCAGCTTCAATCTTTCCAACCACTCGTACCTCAATAGTCCGCCAGAGAAAAAAAAAACAAAAAAAAATCGCAACTTCCGCGACACTCTCGCTAATTCATATCTGTGCATTAGCAGCCAAAGCGGATTGACTTTGCTGAACCAAAAAAAAAATACCAGAAAATGAACTCGAGAAAAAATCCGGGGGAAGTATATGGCAGGTCGTGAAATCTGCTCGGCGTTGAGCAGTGTTCGCAATTAAAACGTGCAACGGTCGAACGGCAAGGAATGATGAGAGAGAGAGAGAGAGAGAGAGAGAGAGAGAGAGAGAGAGGAGAGGGAGTGAGAGAGAGAGAGAGAGAGAGAGGCAAGAAAGGACGCAATAAATGTACGCATTGCGCAGCATTAGTTGATTAAAATATAAAAGAAGGGAGTCTCCCTTTAGAGGAGGGTTTTTAGACAGAGAGGCACACACAAAGAGAAAGACAGAGAGAGAGAGAGAGAGAGAGAGAGAGAGGGAGAGAGAGAGAGAGAGAGAGTGAGAGAGAGAGAGAGAGAGAGAAAGAGAGAGAGAGACAGAGAAGAGAGAGAGAGAGAGAGAGAGAGAGAGAGAAAGAGAGAGAGAGAGAGAGAGAGATAGGCAAAGAGGAGAGAAGCTCCTCTCAGAGCTAGAGAGACGTGGCATAAAGGATACAGAGAAAACGACAGATGAATGGATAGGCAAGGGGGGTCAGGCGCCCTCTCTCACGATGGAGGAGAAAAACCTGGTCCTCATACACCCACTCCGCGCTCACTTCACCGCTTTCTCGTCGAACCTCTCTCTCTCTCTCTCTCTCTCTCTCTCTCTCTCTCTCTCTCTCTCTCTCTCTCTCTCTCTCTCTTTCTCTCTTTCTTTCTCTTTCTCTCTCTTCTCTTCCGACTCAAGTATACTGCTGTACAGGCTTCCCTCTTCCCCTCGCCCACCCTTCGTGGTGTCTTTTTCTCGCAGCCTCAGAAGTAACTGAGACAGAGAGTAAAGAGAAGAGGGTACAAGTGTGTACCCTTCGGTATGCCCGTGTACATATACACGTACATAGATGAGTATGTATATATTTAAATAGAGAACGAGGGTTTCGGCGACGCAGAAAGAGAGAGAGAGAGAGAGAGAGAGCAGAGCGGCCCGGGAAAAGAAATAATCTGCGAGCTGTATTGACGTTTCTAGTCTAACTCTGATTGAATTATGCATGAGGGACACCGGTGTGTGTGTGTGTGTGTGTGTGCGCGCGCGCGCGCGCGCGCGCGTGTGTGTGTGTGTGTGTGTGTGTGTGTGTGTGTTCGAATGCCGTGTGGTACAGCGCAAGGAAACCCGTACAAAGGATTGTACGAGCTCAACGATAACGTTGGTTTTCCCTTTCACATTGTTTGCGAATAGAATTCCAGCGTTGCCGAATGTGCCAGGTACTAAGGTAATTATTCCTGTGATCCATCTCGGGAAACAAAGAGATCGCTGAGCACCTGCTCGCAGCTTTCCATCGGGCAGCTGCTCATCACGAGGAAAGCGATTCACGTGGCTGCAGACATCGCCTGACAGTAGCCCAAATCTTGAATTACCGGCTGGAAAACAACGAACACGAGGTTCCCAGCCGCGGAAATAGGAATGTGAAAAGCATCAGAGGCGTTGCTCCAATTTGCGGCTCACGTGGCAAACTGACCGGTCGACTAACTCACGTGAGATAATTGCGTCGTGAAGGATGATGGACGCGTCGGACAAACGGACCATCGAGAACGCTGAACCCGAGGCACGTGATTTCATTTGAATTCGAACGGAACTAGGAAGTCGGGCAAGTGGTAAATGTATTTTTGGACCGACTCCGGACCACCCCGTCCGCCGATCGAGCTGAATTTTTCCAACAAACCTTCCTTTTAATATTTTAAGACAATGCCTTAAGGGGTTTTGGCGACTAACAATCGGTTTCGAGATATTGAATTTTTAAGTTTTTTTTTTAAGAGTTTCCACCCCCCCTCCCCCCACCGATGCAGCTGAAATGTTGCACAAACCTTCCTTTCAATATTTTAAAACAACCCCTAAAGGGATTTTTAGTGACTCGCAATAGGTTTCGAGATTTCAAATTTCAAAGTTTTTTTTTACGCGCGCCGACTATATACAGGGTGAGGCACTAACTGTTGCCACCTTGAATATCTCCGTAATTATCGACGTCACAAAAAAATGTTTGCAACAAAAGTTGTACCGTACGAAAGGGGTCATCAAATGCGACCATTTTTTTTATCTCAGTGGAGGCGTTGTAGCACGGTAAAGGTCACCTCCACTTTTTTAAATGAGACGGTACTTTTTTTCAACTATCTTGCAGAGCATCGAAAACTGCATAAAAATACATTTAGGGGTCAAAGTCGTTCAAGGTCATTTAAGATCAAAAAGTGACATGGACATTATTTTTATGTGAAATTATCTTTATTCACAGTAAATGTTCAAAGTGCCATTGGAATCAATGCAGGATTGCAACCTCCTCATCACGAATTTCTTATCACTTCGGCACTTATCGCCAAAGTCTCGCCATTGTCTTGTATGTAGACAACGGCACCAAACCTTCAATGTACGCGGAACATTGTACAATATTTCGCCCAAACAAACCCAAGATAACGATAATAAGAACGGTGAGACTACTATTAATGATTCAAGCAAATGTAAATTATGTATTTCTTTCCGCCGTACATTTCAAATTTTGTACACTAAACTGAGGACACCTGAATCCTTACCCATCGGGAAAGTAATCGACAAGAGCGAGTTACTAACGAAGAAACGGAAATTGGTGTTCTTGCCGCCGTTCATAGAGACCCTTGTGCGAGTTCTCGTCAAATTGCGAAGGAATCTGGCGTTAGCCAAAGAAGTATTCTACGTGTTCTACATCGTCATAAATATCATCCTTACCACATCAGTCTCCACCAGGAATTAACTGGTACGGATTTCCTGAATCGCACTGAATTCTGCCGATGGGCTTAACGCCTGATTCAGAGAGATGACTCATTTATTAATCGGATTTTATTTACCGATGAGGCAACATTTACGAATCATGGAAATATTAACTTGCATAATATGAATTTGTGGTCAACTGAAAATCCACATTGGCTGCGGCAAGCTGCACACCAAAGACCGTAGTGGGTTAATGTATGGTGTGGGATTATTGGGGATAGACTCATAGGCCCTTATTTCATCGAAGGGAATCTTAATGGTAGGAAGTACACCACATTCCTTCAAGAAACATTAGGTCCGTTATTGGAAGAAATACCTTTAGAAACAAGAAACAGAATGTGGTATCAACACGATGGGTGCCCGGCACATTTTTCGCTGATAGCTAGAAATGAATTGCAAAAGAGATTTCCAAATCGTTGGATTGGACGCGGAGGAGCTGTATCGTGGCCGGCTCGCTCGCCAGATTTGACGCCTCTGGACTTTTTCTTGTGGGGATACTTGAAAGATCTTGTTTATAAAGATCGTCCAACTACACCGGATGATATGCGTGAGAGAATTCTTCGAGCCTGTGATTCGATAAGTGCCGAAGTGATAAGAAATTCTACACGATCCGTGATGAGGAGATTGCAATACTGCATTGATTCCAATGGCAATCACTTTGAACATCTACTGTGAATGAAGGTAATTTCTCATAAAAATAAAGTTCATGTCACTTCTTGATCTTAAATGACCTTGAACGACTTTGAACGCTAAATGTTTTTATGCAGTTTTCGATGCTTTACAAGATAGTTGAAAAAAATGTACCGTTCCATTTTAAAAAGTGGAGATGACCTTTACTGTATGACAGCGCCTCCACTGAGATAGCAAAAAATGGTCGCATTTGATGACCCCTTTCGTACGGTACAACTTTTGTTTCAAACATTTTTTTGTGACGTCGATAATTACAGAGATATTGAAGGTGGCAACAGTTCGTGCCTCACCCTGTGTGTGTGTGTGTGTGTGTGTGTGTGTGTGTGTGTGTGTGTGTGTGTGTGTGTGTGTATATATCTGCTACGTCTTTGTACATAACTATACAAGGTGTCCCTCTTACCTCTGCCTCCCGAAATAACTCGGTAATTATCGACATCACATAAAAATGTTCCAGTCAAAAGTTGTACGGTGTGAAAGGGCCCATCAAATGCGACCAATTTTTTTTTATTTCGGTGGAGCTGCTGACGCACAGTGAAGGTCACCTCCACTTTCTTAAATAGAATGGTACATTTTTTTCCACCATCTTGTGAAGCACCTTAAGCCGCATAAAAAAACATTAGGGTTCAAAGTCGTTCAAGGTCATTTCGAACGCCTATTAAAATGAAATACAAATCTAAATATCTCGGATCACTACCAAATATTTGGTAGTAATCCGAGATATTTAGATTTGTATCATTGATACCGACTTTGAATGACCTTAAACGACCTTGACCCCCCAATGTTTTTATGCGGCTTGGGGTGCTCCACAAGATGGTTGAAAAAAATGTACCATTCCATTTTAAAAAGTGGAGGTGACCTTCACTGTGCGTCAGCGCCTTCACCGAAATAAAAATAATTGGTCGCATTTGATGGCACCCTTCACACCGTACAACCTTTCTCTGGAACGTTTTTTTGTGACGTCGATAATTACCCAGATATTTCGGGTTGCAGCGATAAGAGGGACACCCTGTGTATGTTATCGCGCTCTCCGTTTTGTCCGAACAAAAATACCTAAACAAACAAACTAAACAAACCCAAACACTATTGCGCAATGCTAAAAATCCCTTAGGGGTTGTCTTAAAATATTGAAAGGATGCTTTGTGCAAAATTTCAGCTCGATCGGGGGGTTGAACTTTACCCTAATTTTTTAAGGGTAGGTGGCTCTATTAGATTTTTTTGCGAATATTTGGGACGCATGTGGAGAGCGCGTGTTTGCCTTTGAGTTTTTTTTTAAGTGGTCGAAGACCTTTCTGTAGCTGAATTTTATAATGTTGAATGCATAACATATTAGGACTGCAAGGAGGTGGTTTTCGTTTTTTTTTTTTTTTTTTCAAATAAAATAAAACAATACATTTATTCATTTTGAGAGAGCAATATGATTTCTTTACTAATGACCTCTTGCGTTGGCAAAGGGTCATGAGTAAGGAGAACGATGGAAATTATATTCTTCCGCAGCCATTAATTATTGTATTGAACATGTGATATTTGCTTTTAGGTAAAGGGCTGGATTTACCTACGTGGGTAAAAGAATTGCATTTTCCAAAAATACATTTATTCGACAGCATCAGCTTTTAGCTATATTCCCTAAAAATTTTATTGCAGTATTCCTAAAACTGAATGAGCTACAGCTCCCAACAGTCGGCCGGGCGAGCGGTGGCACCATTCTGCAAACCTTAAACACGTTTTTCTCGAGAGGCTATTTTCAAAATCGGTGGACATGATATCTCGGGAACCACTTGATGGATTATGTCCAAATTCACAGGAGATATGACGAGAAACATTGAAAGGTCGTTGACGATCTCACTTTTTCAAAATCAATCTTTATTTTTTAAATATTTACGTAAAATCGACGACTTCTTCATAAATTTTGTATGGAGGAGTTCCAATTAGTTGCCACGTTGTTTAAAAAAATTATTTAAAAAATCGACGATCGTCAACGACTCGTACTTATCGTTAACTTAAATGACCCGTTTGGTCTTTAGATTTCGGATGGACCGTTTAAGCTGCGGAGTGTCCACCGCCGAACACCGCAAAAAAAATTTCATCATCTGCCGGTGACCATGTTTTCGTTGTTTTTCAGTATTTTTTTTAAAAGGCTCTCAGTATACCATCTTTGATATTGCAAAACGTTCCAAGTGTTTGTGCCCATTATGTTTAAAAAATGTATACCGAACACATTCGTAAAACGTTTTATGTCAATAACCAATCAGAACGCTTCATTCAGCTGATTCAATAAGTCACGTGACCCCAACCCATAACTTTTTCGAAATTGCAATAAGTTTTTGGGTTCTCTTGTAAAGTCGTGCGAAAATCACATTGAACGAATTGCAATATCAACGACGATATTGTACCTTTGTGATAAAAGAAAATGCGTTTCTTTATCACCAAACCTTGCGCAGAAAAAATTCAGAACTTGGTAATTTTTTTCGCCCCTTTAGGTAGATGTAGTCCCTTGATACTTACTGAGAAATATAATTTCGTTACGAATGATCTCTCACGTTGGAAATATGACATTAGTAAGGAGAATAAGTAAATTATATTGTTCAACAACCATTCATTATTGTATCGAACATGTGATATTTTATTTTAACTAAAAAAACAGACGCAACCTTCCGGCGGACCTAATATACCGGGTGAGGCATAAACTATTAGCAGTAAAAATGATTTGTAACTGATCAGAAGCAGAAGAAGACTTTCCCTACAAAAGTTGCATAGTTCAAAGGGTGTCATCGAGTGGTGGCTACGAGGTTCGTCCAGGTGGAGACGCTTCGGAAATGTCAAGATCACCTCATTTTTTTAAGGGACCACTGTTTTTTCAGAATTTTATCAAGAAACTGAAAATAAGCGCAAACCCAAAATTTCAAGATAATCATATGATGATTTCGTATGAAAAACGATAAAAAATTGAATGTCAATGTTTTAAGCCTACAATATATTTTTAAAACCGGTGCCAACACTGATTCCTATAAACGGCTCAAAGTGCCGACCGCCAGTTTCAATGCCCGCTTTCAATCTGATTCGCACTGATTATATTATTATTCACGTCAGCCTGACAAATATTTCCTCTGCTAATAGTTATTGTCTCACCCTGTATATATTGTAAGTCTTTACGGGAATTTTCAAGCATTCTTTCAAACCCCACATGTTTTGATATCCCCCCTGTTAATTTTTCCCAGAAACTTGGGATCTGAGCAGTGAGAATCAGTTCAGGCTCAACAGACTTCGATGAGACTTCATTTTCAGACAATGGAATTGAAATATGGTTTTTTTTATTTTCGTGACTCGAAATTGGAACGAAAGAAGAAGAAATCGAATCCAAAATAATCGAATCTATACTTCGGATTAATGAAAACAGATTTAATGGGATCAAATCGGAATTCCATTTTTCGAGGAGCTAAAATTGATTTATCCATCATTTATTTTCATACTTATTATTGAATACTATTTTTAAATAGTATTAATCGAATAATTTTTTTCGAATAGTGTTAATTGAATTCTATTTTTAAATAGTACTAATTGAATACTATTTTTAATGGTATTAATTTAATACAATTTTTAAATAGTAAACTTGGTGTCTTCCTCATGGTGAACGCTGTTAGCGCTTTTACCTGCCCCCACCTGTTCCCTTCCATCTCCCCCTTATTCCAATACCTTAACCTTCACCTTCCAGGTCTCTACGCTGTTTCAATACCCCACCAGAATCTAACCCCGTTGCGGCTACAGCTGACTTACGCTACGCTACACCGCATTTGCCTAGGATACGGGGAAACTGTGAAAAACCCGTACCGGTATAGACGGGCCCTGTATTCTTCTGATTCCTCGG
Source organism: Ophion obscuratus (assembly GCA_964007375.1). NCBI lineage: Eukaryota > Metazoa > Arthropoda > Insecta > Hymenoptera > Ichneumonidae > Ophion > Ophion obscuratus. The sequence continues at coordinate 21,532,853 of OZ023317.1, forward strand.
TATACAGAATTTTTGTTAAAGTATGTACACCAAGGTCTCAGAAAAATCGGCCTCCCGCCCATCCACCAGCGTCGGTTTCAATTTTTAAATAGCATTAATTTAATACTATTTTTTCTTAAGGGGTCTTCTCACTTTAGATGCTAAAAAAGGCTATATTCGTGCATTTTTTGATAGGTTTATATTATAGATATTGATATAAAAGTTACACCTAATAAATGCACTTTCGAAAAACTTTAAAAAAAAATGTTAATGTATTTATGTAACCCAAACAAACTTTGAACGCTTTTTTTCTCGAAAAAAAAAACGTTTTTCGACGGCTTGTTGATAAAATCTTCGAAACTACTGAACCGATCCTTATGAAATTTTAACCACATATTCTTTACAACTGTAGCTATAGCGTATATGATTTTTTTTATTTTTATATTTACTATTTTTTGCCAAAAACGGTGAAAAAACACGGTTTTTTGTTTTTTTTTATGTCCGCCATTTCGTTTGGGTTTGTTTGGGTTTCATGTATTTCGTTTGAGAAAATTTCGATGTATTTCGAAAGTGTGTTTATTAAGTGTAACAACTTTTATATCAATATCTATAATATAAAGCTATCAAAAAATTCATGAAAATAGCCTTTTTTACCGTTTGAATTGTTTTGTTTCGGATGATCTATCTCCGAGATTTCATCAACAGACTTACTATTTTTTAGGACCTTTTTTAACTACCACTTTCATCTATAAATAGTGACGTGAATAAATAAGAAATTTTTCAAATGTATTTCGAAAGTGTATTCATTAAGTCCTTTTATATCAATAGCTATGATATAGACCTATCAAAAATTTCATGAAAATAGCCTTTTTCTGCATTTAGGACGAGCCCGTAATCTTGATTTCTATAGATTTTGTTCAAATATTAACCACACATTGTTCATATCATGATGCATGTTTGAGTGAAATTTCAGAACAGTCGATTATTTCGATTGGGAGATAATGGGTTTTTAAATTGTAACTTTTGACACTGCAGGGTCTGCATTGAAATTTAGACAGAATAATTTTCTGTAAAAAATATTTGTCCCCTATAATAAGAAGACATATGGCAACACCGCATCGTTCCACGTGTCCAATGACGTGAGTTTGCGTGGCATATTTAAAATAATACTGCAACACAAATTTTTATTTGGCAGTAATTTTTAATCGAACAAAGTTTTTAATTAGTTACGAATGAACCAACATTTTTATTTGTTAACGAAGATAACGTAAACAATATAAAATATTAATATTTATAATGCAAATATTTTTTTATGACAAAATTTTTAACTTTAGGAACACGATAATTATTTGTTTCTCGAAATATTGAATGAGTTGACGAAAATGATTCTGTCAAAATTTCAATGCAGATCCTGCAGTGTTAAAAGTTGCAATTTTAGAAACCATTATCTCCCAATCTAAATAGTCGACTGTTCTGAAATGTCTCTCTAACATGCATCATGATATGAAAAATGTCTGGTTAAAATTTGAACAAAATCTATAGAAATCAAGATTGCGCGCTCGTACTACCTTAAATCGGACATTTGTCCGTCGAATGTTTAAGGTATATTTTCGTTTTGCGTGTATTGTTGATTAATTTTGAAAATAATATTTATTCGTTTATTTTCTATTTCATAAGGAATAGAAAATCGAGTTCCATGTGGAAAAATGGAAACTCGCTATAGGAAAAGATATCGATATTTTGATTGTATCCTGACACCGACCTTCGTTTGAACCTGAGACCATGCTGACCGAACTTTAGTTACTCATCATTTTCCTGTTTTCTCCATTCGACTTTTTATGGAGGAGTGGCGGGTGCGAGACACGAGGAGAGGAACGTGAGGAGGAGAAGGGTAAAAGGCCTAGACGAGAAACAGAAATATAAATCCGCACGTGTATTTGATGACGATGATTCGCTTGTTTGATCCGTACAGCAATTTCCCTTTGGTCATTAGAGAGTGAGTTAGAGATAGAGGAAGGCAGAGAAAAACAGGAGGGGGTGGGGGTATATAATGAAGTCGACTTGTGTAAGGGCAGCAAACGTACAGCCCTAAAAGCGTCTCCATCGAGGGCGGCCGGGATATGAATAGTGTAGAATACCCGGCGTACTTACTTTTCTCTCTCCAAAAGGAAGAGAGAGAGAGAGAGAGAGAGAGAGAGAGAAAGAAAAAGGAAGAAAATAATGTAAGGGACAATTTTACGCAATCCATACCCGGGACACATCAAAAGATTTTTTTTCTGCCCGACCATTTTCTCTCCCACGACATGATCACCGTTAAAAGGGCGAAGGGGTCCCTTCGGGCAGCCGAAAACAAGCGAATTTTCCATATTTTTTGTGTCGAAACTATTTATTCTACATAATTTTAAAGTTTGATGTACATTAGAGTGGCACAAATTTCAGCTCCATTGTATTCCTTTTTCTCACCATCCAATTATCTTCTTTAAAGAAAAAAAATTGTCGCGAAAGCTGCCAAAAAAGAAGTCGCTCAATCATCCCATAAATACAAATTTTCATTTAAAAATCAGTTTTTTCTTCGTCCAGTTCTCACCCATACATTTTCCGCTTTATACTTCAAAAATTAACCTCGCGGAAGCTCTAGCCGGCCAATGAATATTCAGCGGTCGCTCAAGGGCTTTGAAATTTCCAATTTTCGCATTTTTTTTTTACTCTTCTCACTCATAAATTGGACGCTTTGTAATTTTTTCAAAACAATTCATCCCTTTTTCTTTAGAAAGACATTTTTCAAATTCACCTCACACTTCTAACTCAAGAATTATAATCCTTGCTCTCACAAAATAATTCTTTAAGGCTCTCGTCCGTAAACAAAATTATAGGTCGTTTCATCGTGTCAGAAGTGCGAGGTAAAATTGAAAAATGTGTTACTAACGTAGAAAGGATAAAAGGTTTTGAAAATTTCACAAAAGCGTCAAATTCATGAGCGACAAGAGTAAAAAAGAATTGGTGAAAATGTCGAAGCTCTTGAGCGACCTCGAAATATTCATTGGCCGGCCAGAGCTTTTGCGAGCTTAATTAAAAAATCATAAAGCGTGAAATTCATAGGTGAAAAGTAGACGGAAAAAAAATCGATTTTTTTATGAAAGCTTGAATTTTTTGGGAGGCTTGAGCGACCTCGAACTATTCTTTGACGGCTTGCAGCTTCCGCGACAATGTTTTTTTCAAAGATAATTGGATGATGAGAAAAAGAAAAAAAAACAGAGCTGAAATTTGTGTCACCCTAATGTACGAATTCCTTCTTTTGACGATTTTTTGAAAATATTTAAGTAAGACAGCTGCGCGACACTTGCTTGAGAGACGGTTGCCGTTTAAGTTGTTCCACAGCGTGAAACCTAGCGTCTGGTGCATTGATCTGAAACCCCATAGCCAAGAAGTTTTAGATTTCTCAGAGACACATGCTCTATGCGAACCTAAAAAATCTAAAGAAAAGTGGAAAGTCGTAAAATAGTACCCGTTTGAAGAAAAAAAAACTGTTCCATTTTCATAAAATTTGTACCACGGTACTTTTTAACGAAAAAGTCATTTTTTTAAAATAATGTTCAAGGAAGTTTAGGTTCACATAGGCAGTAATTGTGTTATCTGAAAGTCTGCAAAATATCAAAATCATCGATCAAATAACTTTTGCGTTATCGCGTACGAGATTCACGAAAAAGTGGATCTCGGGAAAACGTCTTTGAGGTTACAAAAATAAATTTAAAAAATGGTGACTGAATCATCTACCGACTGATCTGCGATCCAGGTCCATAAAAAAGCTCCTCAGCTCCTTTGTGGAGTGCATTTTCGGACATAAGCTCGTTTTTACGTTATAAAACGATCCCCCTCCCCGCCGCACTTTTATGAATAAAATTGCATAAAAATTCCGACGATTGAAACCGACACGTAGCGAAATAAATATCGAAAATCACCTGCACTATACATCCCTTATTCGGTTGGATAAATATCACCACCACCATCACCCAGTCCTCATTTTTCTGTTTTCACGCTGAACGGAGACAGAAAAAGAGAGAGAGAGAGAGAGAGAGTCAGAGAGAGAGAGAGAGACATCCTGTTTTGTTTTATACGTAGATGTAACTATAGTTTTTTCTCCACGGAGCTGGTCTCCCGGTGTGGTGTACATGGTCCCTGGATATGATGGTGGCTGTTTGCTACGGGGTGGCTGGAAAAGTTGATCCCTCTCGGCAGCCGTGCGACCCTGCCAGAAACGAAAGAGGGCGCAAGAGAGTGAGAGAGAGAGAGAGAGAGAGAGAGAGAGAGAAAGAGAAAGAGAGAATGAGAGAGAGAGAGACAGAGAAAGAGGGTGAGAGGGTGAGAGAGACAAAGAGGATGTAGTCACCCTCTCGGCTCCTGTCCGCATCATCCCCACCACACTCGACATCCCGCCCCCCGTTCTCTTTTATATTTTCATAACTAATCTGCGCGGTGCGTACTATTACGCTCTCCGCACATTTTATAACTTTATGGATTTTCCTATAGCTCTCCGCGCCCGTTCCTTCCTCTCTCTCTCTCTCTCTTTCTCTCTCTCACTCTCCCTTTTTTGCCCTCCGCCACCCCCGCTGCCGACACCGACGCGCCCCCCTTTTTCAGAGGATCCTCGCTCTCTCCTGTTTCAACCACCACTATACCAACCCCCTCGCTTCGTCCTCGCGTCCTCCTAGGCATAGAGGCACCCCCCTTGCCAATCCGCCATTCCCCGACGCGCACCGCGGCACCGGCACACCGCCATAAAGTCGCGGAATAAAACGCGTTACACGGAACGTTGCATTGCTCGAATTTTATACAGCCAACATAACGGTAGCCAAAGCGTTCGCGAGAGAGAAAGAGAGAGAAAGAGAGAGAGGGGGCATGGAACCCCCCGCTAAAGCGGCCATGCGCGTGTTCAGTCTCGCGAAATATACATTCATTTTTGCTCCACCCCCGTAAAATGAACGGAGAATAAAGAGAGAGAGAGAGCGAGGGGGGGGGAGAGATATGTACACGCCGTACACCCTCTCGTGCTACCGTTACAATCACTGGCCAGACGAAAAACCGAAGCACCACGGCTGTAACACACGTCAATGCGAAACTCCTGGCTACTTTTCCCTATACTGATATTTCCCAGAACGGAATAGCCCGATCCCGGCTAATTGCCTCGCGCGAGCCGAAAATAGCCTCGTATAGTTTCCACAATCGCTTGCAAAAAAACTACCCCAAAAGCCTTTTTTCACGGTGAGATTTTTTGCACCATTCGTATGATTTGAAGATTATCGCGAATTTACTTTCGTAATTATGCTGTAAGGTTTGGCGATTGAAAAAATGTGCGACGATGATTTTTTTTGTGAGGATTCAAAATTGGAGAATTGAAAGAAGCTTTCGAGCTTTCTCATGACGAATGCAAATCAATTCAGGCTCAGGTCTCAAATCGAGATTTTCAGACATTTTTTCAGGCCGAGGATGAGCTCGTTTTCACCCTGGCATTCCGACGCTCGTGTCGATCTGTTGCTGAATATTATGTACGCTTTTTGCCTAAATTGTTAAGCATTTGTCAAAACTCTTACTTTGATCTCGGCTCAGTTAATTATTCGAGAGAGTTTAGGGTTGGTGGGCAACGAACAGGATCAGGTCCGGAAGAATTCAATAGGACTCCATTTCTTAATTCGAACATTTAATAGGTTTATGTCAGGATGAAATTGTTTTAATGACTTTTTTGGTACGTCGAAATGCCAACGAATTCGTATCTATAAAGACTGAATCAGAGCTTCGGCGGATGATTTCAGATTCAATAAGATCAATTTGTTATTTTATTTTTCACGTACAAAAGTTCGCTTAAATTGAATTACATCGAGTCATATTTCATCATTGGAATATTATTACTAGAATTAGAATGTTATTATTATTGTTGTTGCTGTTGTTGTTATTATTATTATCATAATGATTATCATAATTGTTAGCATTATCGTTATTATTATTGTTGTTGTTGTTTTTGTTATTATTGTTATTATACCATTATCACCATAATTTTCATCATCATCATCATCATCATCATCATCATCATTATTATTATCATTGTGCAAATTGACTTTTTCATGGTTACAATTGACTATTTACTTCGAATATAGCGTTCATTCGACGATTTTCATTTTTGATATTTTAATTCTTTATGATTCGTTATTTCTTTACCTATTGGATTTTTATTTGGCATTTGTTTATTTTGAATATATAATTTTTATTTATTTTCAGTAAAATATTTATGAGGGCCCATTAACCCTTTAACTGCCATTGTAGCAAATTTGCTACGCTCACTTTAGCCCCGTCGGTAAAAGCGTAAGGACGTTATGGCGGACAAGCTACTTCGCAGTTCCATCAATCTATGCTAGATGCAGCTACAAATGCCGGGATAGCTTGAAATTCAAACGTAAACATATGAATTATGTTAAAATGGCAACAATGTTGTCGTGGAAAATTTACGACGTTTGCCCCAGCACTCGATCTGCTGCCCGTTTTTCGTCCAAAAAACTTAGTTAATGGACATTCTCGAAATATTTTTTTATTGAATTGTGTAAATGAAGCTTCAGTGGACGAACTAGGCTTTGAAGATTTTTTTATTGAATTAGAATAATAGTTCGAACCGAGCGGGTAGTAGCAAATTTGCTACAGTTCGAAAATACTACTTTTCAGGCCCTTATCGACAAAATTATGGTTGGGAATTCATATTTGACCCTTTTTTAGCTATACTACCAGAGGAAATTATTTTGAGCCATCCAGAAATAGGCGTGGCCGTTAAAGGATTAATTGTGGAACGAATGATTTTTTAAAAAGACAATGGACAGGCACTTTTCTGACAAGGAACATCACTTAAGTGTCCGCCGTCGATTTTGTTGTTTTTATCTGCGGAAAAACGATTTAAAGGGGGAAAACCACCCCTCAAAGAAAGGCCTGTCGCGGGGTGGTTTTGCAATTTTGCCTACAAGCAGTCCACCGACCTGCATGAAACAAAAACCAAAATTCTTCTAATGTAAAGCAATAAAAAATCCACTATAGTATTATTGAAATGAAAATGAAATTAAGGGGCGACACGCCTTTCTTTGAGAGGTCGTTTGCCCCCATAAAAACGTTTTTCCGCAAATAAAAAAAATACGTGCCTAATAGTTTTCAATGCTTTATCACATACACGAATTTCAACAAAATCGGAGGCGGACAGTTAAGTGATGTTTCTTGTCAGACCGATGATGAGCGCGTGATTATAATGTAAAAAAGCATCTTACCAATCGTTTCCTCGTGTTCCTTCGACTCGAAGATTACGCTCTACATAATTTATCCAACATCGTGTAACGTCAGATAAGGAAAGCTCTGGCGAGATATCTCTCCCTATTAATAGCAGCACACGTGCGAGAGAAGCTTCACGCGCCGAGTGTATGCAAGGGAAGTCTGGACGACGACGACGGCGACGAAGGAGGGCTCTGTAATGCACGGATGGTCAACGGGGCGCGATAACGGGGAGAGAAAACGAAGGGTGAAAAAAAGTGCGTATCCACGGAGATCCAAGGTAGGAAATACATCATCTCGGTGTAGCGACCGAACTTTTGCTCGTGTACATGCTTGTGTACTCTCAGCCAACGATGATGACGGACGAGAGGGAAAAACAAGATAACAAGGATATTGAAAAATATTAGTTTGCATAAATCGCGTCTCGTTGATTGGTGAGCTTTTCACTCGTGAGGTAATAACCATTCTTCCCCTATGCTTCGTCGATTTCCCTTAAGGGTGGTTTGAAGTCTTGGAGCAACGCTACCATGACGATAAAAATGAAAATGGATTGTTACTTCGTTCGTTGTGAGGATGTAGGCAAAAAATGACATCGACCCAGTAACCAATGAAATATTGTAGCCCTTAGTTTTCCACCTGCGAGCGGTGCCCAAAAAATAGATCGATTTTCATTTTTATTATTGAAAATGCTTTTAAAAATGCTTTTAAAAATGGATGGATGGATGGATGGATGGATGGATGGATGGATGGATGGATGGATGGATGGATGGATGGATGGATGGATGGATGGATGGATGGATGGACGGACGGATGGATGGATGGATGGATGGATGGATGGATGGATGGATGGATGGATGGATGGATGGAGGGATGGATGGAGGGACGGATGGATGGACGAACGGACGGACGGACGGACGGACGGACGGATGGATGGATGGATGGATGGATATTTACAGGTACCTATTTTTTATTATCCGAAATGTCGGATTACATTTCCAATGTCATGAGATAGATGTACTTTGTGTAATATCTGTAGATTTTTTTTTCTGATGACAGGATGCGCAGGATAGAATCGGGGTTTTACATGTAATCAATAGATAGTCTTAACGAGTCTGAGTTTTTTTGTAACGAATATTGATAAACAATAAAGTTGATATTATTCAAAGTGCCAGCGTTGCTGCATGACCAGTCGCTGTAGGAGGTTCTGACAACTAGGGTAATTGAAAATGAAAAATAAAAAAAAATTACTTTTACTACAATAACAAAACTTCTGTGTGGCCGGATACTATTTTTAAATGTTGAAAATTACAAGAATACCTAGATGTAGAACAAAAATGTTCGATTTCTCGACAACAAAAAACAATGTTTATATTTTTTATTAATAAATGGATAAACATATTAAACAATTATTCGGTCTTACGATAGAACAGTTTATGAAGAATGCTCTGTCCGAGTTAATGAGAATCGGACGAATAGGTTTTGAGGGACGAAACGCAAAAGCAAAAAAAAAAAGGTAATTCGCGGCGGGGCAGTTCGCCGTAGCGCATTGGGTGCTCTGACCCTTCACGAACATCGTCATAACTCGGCTAATTTTTGGAATTGTTACGAAATCTTTGTTGCAAATTGCAGTTAGGACCTTAGGCTTTAAAACGATGCAACAGAAAAATATTTTCGAAATTTCAAGCTTATTAGACCACTTCACGATCGTTGTTTCCCTCTCAGAAACGATAAAAATCACAAGCAAAATAGGTATCAAAAGTTTGGAATTCCTTGTGCAGCTAATTTACGTATGAAAAAAGCTTTTTTTCTTTATTTTACAAGCATTCATTACATAATTGTAATGCAATTGATGATGAAGCACTGAAATCCTACTTATGTTCTCATTCGTCATTCACCCTCAAGACTTTTGCCCCAATAAAGTAATATGACAACAAAGAACGGTGAAAGAATTAGTTAAAAAAATTTAACATGAAATTCGTGGCTTGGTCCACATACTACGTAACTTACGATCGGTTCCTTCTATATGTCCTCTCTAAGACATATAGAAAATTTGGCCTCCTTTTACCCAGGTCTCAATCTCCCACAAATCCTCAATGCGTTACACCTAGTTCATGGCCGGAAAAAAAAAGAAATTTTTTTCCGGGAACAAGTTTTCAGTTTTTTTTTAATCAAAGAGTATGGTTTTAAGTATATTTTATAGTTTTTATATTAAAAAATATTTATAAATGTGGTAGATGCAATTATCTGTACAGGCCACTGTTTGCAAAATGTCCTTTGCGGCCACCACTGCTGTAAACGTAAAAAAGGCGCTATTTTCATTAAAAACTATGCATTAAAAAACTCCTTCGTTCAAGCTCTGCTTTTTTACATGTAATAAAAACTTGTGAAATTTGAAGTAGATCGGTGCAGTGATTTTTGAGATATCGTGGTCACCGATTTTGAAAAAGTAATTTTGAAAAGAACGCATTTAAATGTTAACTATATACAAGCCTTCAAAGACAAAACAAAAAACCCAAAAAATAAAAATACTCGAAAAGCGTGAAAAAACAAAAACCGGTAAAAAGTACGGTAAAGAGAAATATCAATAAAAAAAATATAAAAAATACCATTTCATTCAAACCAGCAGACATTTTTTATCTGCCCAACTTTCAAAGGTCAGGAGAGAGTGTTTTTTTTCTCCAACTTTCAGTTCCCCGGTTAAATCCGGAGAGCGCGAGCTTGCGGGATTTGATTACACGTTAACGCACTCAGATGTATAAGTGCGTTAACGTACAAGTACGAAGCGCGTCTCCTCCCGAGCGTCCCTCTCGAGCTTTCGAGGCCTCGTTCTGTTTTCCGAGGACCGCGAGAGGGAGAAGGACAAAAGCTGCGGGAGTGTGGGAGGATGTAGAGCGGTGAGCAGAGGGTAGTTTAATTTCTACCACCACCGCGCACCGCCGGGCAAACTCTCCCCACCAGTGATGAAGCCGGAGCCGAGCGGCAGTAGTAGTAGCCGAGCACGAGGAACGCTTTTACGTCTAGGGCTAAAAAAGCTCCGGATCGATAGTAAAATGCCTTTAAAATCACGGATTTTATATCTGCCGCGGCGGGAGCCTCGTAGCTGCTCGGCAAAGGGGCAAGCAAGAAAGTTCTCTCTCTCTCTCTTTCTCTTGCTCTCAAGCTCTCGCACTCTCTCTCCTATCGTTCAAGAGCTTGCTTCGGCTTTATATCCCATGGACCCCGCTCGCAAGCTGCTGCTCACTCGCAGAGAATAATTCTTATCTCCGGGCATTCTTTCTTCGCAAGCTTCCGATCCAAATGTATATCAGTGGGAGCGAGAAGGTTGATCCACGTTGTAGGCCCATGTATATATACAGAAGAAGGTGAGTTACAGTACGTAACTTTTTTTCTCACGAATTTTTACTCTGATCACGGTAGTCTGATGAGAAAAAAAAGGTCATAACCGATTTTATAGACCTTTGGGCGTACAATGAAGCTCCCATATTTTTTGCAAAAAGATTTGAAATACCAAAACAATGGGATCGAAAAAAATGTTCGGCTTGGCTCATTGTACCCCATGGGTGGGTACAATGAGGCGCTTGAAAAGCTTATATTTTTCCAACATAGATAACAGATTTTTACACATAACAGTACGAACCCAAACAAAATCAGTATATCAGTATCAGTATAAAATCAGTAATATCACAGAAACGTCTTGTTTTTATAAATCGCACGTCGCTGACAGCGGCCCGCGACGGAGTCGGGGCATTGTGCTCCACATCTCGGTGGTACACTGTACCCCACTGGTTGAATATTCGATTGTTGATGAAAATAACTAATAATTAAACTGCGAATGGAAAAACATAAGTCATTGAGCTCATCGTGTAATAAAACTATCGATTAGGACTGAAAAAACCCGAGCTGCTACGGAAGTTGTGTTATATTTTTCGTTTTTCCGGCGAGCGAAATATTTTGTTTTCCAAGCCTCAAATCAACTTTTAATTTTCAATATGGCCCCCTTCACACCGTACAACTTTTGTCTGGAACATTTTTTTGTGACGTCGATAATTGCCGAGTCATTTCGGGTGGCAGAGATGAGAGGGACACCCTGTATATATGTCCGTATATCTGTTAATATGCGTATATATAATATTAAAAAATTGATGAAGTTTTTTCTTAGAATTTTAGGCCGGAAGGACAATTATTTACTTACTTTAGTCTGTTTGTATATTTTTGGGGGGATTTATAATCATGCATACATATGTATATATGTATGCAGGGTGACAATTTCTATTTTTATTTTTAATAGTTTTTGAAGCCCAATTCGGTACGAAATACAGCGTGTTTTTGTGATGAGTAGTATTTTCCAGAAAAAAAATGAGCATTATGGAAAAAATCCGAAGTTCTGTTTTAAGTACAGCAGAATGAAGATGATTAAATTCCCAATACAAAACAATCCAGGAAAACTGGTTTTGTGCATCCCGCGATTGAGAAAAAAAACATTATCAATAATGCATATTGAATGGGATAAATGGAATTGAATTCCATTAAAAAAAAAAAACAGTTTTCTAAGAGTGCTTCGTAGTTGGATTTTAATCATCTTCATTTTGGTGAACCAAAAATGAACTTATTTTTTTCCCAGAATGCTTATTTTTTTCTGGGAAATACCACTCATTACAAAAATAAGCTACATTTTTTTAAAGAAGAGTTGATAAACCATCGAATATCATATTTTTTGGTCGCAAAATCTTTGTGCCAGATTCTTAAAAAACACATGGCTGGCTTATAACACTTACCCTGTATATGTATATATAAATTATGGAAACATTAACACACAGCATTGATATTTGAAATCAATAAATATCGAATAGAATCGTTTGCAAAAATTAACTTTTTTTTTAAGAATTACTTTTAGACGGAGAGATATACAAATACATCTCTATGAACTCTGTATATACATATTCATCGCATGATATCATGTCATTGATCCAACTAAATTTATAGATGATGAAACTGTATTTTTCTACTGCAATATATGCAGCGGATAAGAAAGAAGGATTTATTTTCATCGCTCCTTTTTGTATACGTTTTCGGAGGTGCCTAATTACACACACACACACACACACACATATATATATATATATATATATATATATACACACACATGTATGTCTTAACATACAGTATTAATATTTTTAATTAATTGATATCAATTAGAATAATTTACCAAAATATTATTCTTTTTATTTGAAGGATTATTTTAGAAAGCCAAATGAGCGAATACTTCTTCAGACACTATACACATATCATACCATATCACATCATTTATCTACCTGAATTTACAAAAAACAAATCTGTATTCTTCTCCTACAATTGCAAATCTTTTATTGGACCATATGAATCATACTTATCGTCGTTATTAGTGAACGTCTCCGCATTGAAGAAGTATAAGGAATGACAGAAAGGTCCGAGGTTGAAAAAAAAAGTCGAGCGTCTCACCGATGAACATTAAAGTATGATGATTTCTTTTTACAGACGTAGACACGCCCAATAAAAGTTTGACTCCGAAGTTTCGACAAGTTTCACAGCGTCGTTTTTAAGGTACAAACTAAATATTAAAATCCGGGCCAATTCAGCGGCGTTTCTTGTGAAAAATCATTAGTCGCGCTGAAGTTTGAACGTCAATGAGCGCCGTTAATACTTCTGCGAGATGTACGAACTGCGGCGAACATCACGATTTTTCACGAGAAACTGTACCAAATTGCTTGAAACTTAATATTTTACTGCGCCCCCTCGGCCCCGGCGAAAACGATGTATAGAAACTGGTGGAAAGTCAGAGATCGAACATTCGTAGGACTTGTCACAGGGCTAAAAAAAAGTTCAAATCATTGAACATTAACCAGGGGAAGTCTTGGCACTCGTTAAATGTTCGGAAGAGAAGTATGACATATTGATATAAGGCCGAAAAAAAGTGATCTCAAAAACCCCGAACGAGGAATTATTCGATAAGCTTATCTCATAAATAACAAAAATGTTCGAACTGTCGATGAAAAAAAAAAATGTCCAAGAGAAGGGTCAATTTTCAAACCTAGTGATAGTGCCGACGATTAGGGCTGAAATTTTACAAAAATAAAAACGAAAAACTGTACTCGCTAATGCGCGTAATGATTTTTCAATGAAGAATAAATACGTCGCCCATTTCTTTCTAAAAATGATCAGAATAATAGAAAAAAATATTAAAAAATAACCAAAATAAAGAAATTATATTTTAAAAAATAAAATTAATTACAATAAATAAAATTAAAAGAATACAAGAAATTTAATAAAAAGAATAAAATAAACGAAAACGCAAGAATAAAATTAATAAAACAGCCGAAGCGCGTTAGCTACCAGCCACTATTTTTTGTCAAGGTCCCTTTGCGTGCCCTTGCGGGCTTTCGCGACCCCGTCGACTTTCACCCCACACTTGTCACTTCCCACTTCCGGTTGCCGAGAGACCGCCCGGAGTGTTGTCCACAACGACTCGTTTTCCAATGCACGGCTGTATCGCGTTCGCACCAGGTCACAGGTAAACTGTGAAAAACCTGCGTCGATACAGGTCACCTGTACGTGTTTCCGCAAGCCAGTGAGCGACTGAGCGATCGCCCATCCTTGTACTTATTGCTGACTCCATGACTTGCCAATTGCAGTCATTCGTCAAAAATGGAACTGGTCCAACCGAAAATTAATATATTTTTTCTAGACTTGCCGAAATCATCCTGAGCCGCAGTATCCATGAATAATCTTTATCGCTATATTTTAATCATCAATTATTCATGCGCGCTTTCTTTTGTACCTGTCACGAAGGGAGATGATGAGAGACCGTGTAACGAGTACGGTGGGAACTGAATACGTGTACTACAGTATGTACATCTGTTGTGGAGAATAATGTATATACATGTGTATGTGTGTGTTCTTTATATCATATATATATTCTACTTTTGTCCGACTAACTGTATCTATTATATACATACATATATACATACACACATACATATATATATATATATACATATATATATATATATATATATAAAATAGATATAGTTAGTTGGACGTGAAAGCGGGGGCGTACGAGTGTAGCTTGGTAGTTGCCTCAACGGTATATTCAGAAGTCTCGCACGTTGTGGCAACCCCAATTCTCTCCTTGAGCAGTCGTCGTCGTCGTTGTCCTCACCCTCGTTCTGGCAAAGGGCTGCTCCTCTGTGCACATGTATGCGCCGGGTGTATTCGCTCAGAACCATCTCTTATTTTTCCTTTCTCGACCTTCCTCTCTCTTCCTCTACCTATCTCTCTTTTAACTTCTCTCTTTGTCCCTCTGTCTCTCTTTTTCTCGTAACTTCCCTCTTTACTTCTCTTTGCATCTCTCGCCACTTCTCTATTCATTTTCCTCTCTCTTTCTCTAATACTGCTTTTTCATCCCTCTTCCTTTCTCACTTTAGTCCTCTGTATGTCTTTCTCTTTGCCCCCCCCCCTCTCTTTCTCTAATTCTGATTTTTCATCCCTCTTCCTCTTTCACTTTACTTCTCTCTGTATCTTCACTTCCCCCTCGCTCTCTCTCTCTCTCTCTCGCTCTCTCTCTCTCTTTACTTCACCATTTATTTTCCCCTCTCTCTCTTCCTCTAATTCTGCCTTTTCATCCCTCTTCCTCTCTCACTTTACGTCTCCCTGTTTCCTTCTCTCGCTCTTTACTTCTCCATTTATTTCCCTATCTCTCTCTTTCTCTAATTCTGCTTTGTCATCCCTCTTCCGCACTCCCTGTACTCCTCTCTCGCTCGAGCGATCTTCTCCGTCTCTTTCTCTTCACTCCCTCCTCGCCCTTTGTGCTTTTCCACCCCTGTTCCTCTCGTTCGCCGTCTACATACCTCATTCTCCTCTGCCCTCCCTTAGTTGGGACGGAAAAGAAAGTCGGAGGCTCGCGATAGACGGAAAGTGTACGGGCCTCGCGGTGATTAGAGGGGCTCGGCGAGGAGGGCAGACGACTAAAAAGTCCCGGTGAAACGGGAACGGAGAGGAATAAGCGCGCGTGCGTAAGGGAGCGAGTGAGACGGTGGGGCAAAAAAAGAACGAAAGGATGAAGAGAAGTGACGAAGAGGGAGCGAGATGGTCGCGACCATTAGAAAGAAGAGCGAGAAAGGACGTGGTGGCGGGTCTGGCAAGGGTGACGTGGGGTACAAAGAGAGGGACGGCTCCAGAGTGAGAGAGAGGGAGGTTTGCAGAAGGGGAAACAGAGGACAGCGGCAAGCTCCCCCTTGTTTCATTCCGCTTTTTAATAAGGACCTCGTTTGGTACTCTAGGCTTTAAATAGATCAATACCTACGTACTTCATCCCTGGCAACGAACCCAATCCCCTTTCCCTTTTTACCCTTCGGGCCGTTTTTATCTCGCTCTCTCAACCCGCGATGTTCCCCTCTCTTTTTAACACGGCACCCCTCTCGCCCCTGACGCTCGACCCCACCAAAACACTCGCCCTTTTCTATCTCTCTTTTCTTCTCTCTCTCCTCTCTCTCTCTCTCTCTGGCTGCCAGTATTCCGAACTACCCCTCCATCGAGGCCAACTCGTTCCTATCCACCCTCATCGCGATTCCATCCCTCTCTTCGTCATTCTGTCCTTTCCACCACTATACGTATATTTGATTC
>OZ023317.1:21548985-21624013 GCA_964007375.1 Ophion obscuratus
CTGGCAGCTCGTGTGGTCCAAAACCACCGCGGCTCTCCACTCTCCCTATACGTGTGTACGCTGGCGCAGAGAGCGCGTCAGCCACCTACGCGTTGCCCGCTTTTCCCGCTTTCCGTCCTCCAATGCTTTTTTTTCTACTTTGTGTTTTTTTATTCGCTCTCTTTCTCGCTCCCTCTCTCTCTCTCTCTTGCTCTCTATCTCACTCTCTCGCTCTCCTCTCGGATTTTTACGTTTTTCTGTATCACTCGCTCTATCGTGCGCGACCTCTCTGCCTCTAGCCATTCTTTTTCCTCTTTTTCCCTTTTTTTTTTGCTTCTACCTTCAACGCTCTGCGTGAATGGGCGAAACGTAGGTAGGAGAGAAGCGTTTTCACTTTCTATACGCGAGCCATGGCAACACGCTTGAACCTCGACGAAAACGAGAGTCACGTTTATATACGTGCATACCTATATGTGTGTGATGTACGTATGAGCATGGATACATATGTACATGGATATGTATATAGATATATGTGACGAAGAGAGAGAGAGAGAGAGGGAGAGAGCAAACGCGAGAAGCAAAATGTGCCCCAGTGTACACCATACACATCGGGACAGCACACACAAGGATTGAACTCTCGTTGCTCGCTGTGCTGATCCATCGCCATTTATATTCGATATGACATATATTGCTACTTCCAATACCTCATCTGACGCGTATACTGGGTGTGCAGCGAAAATTCCATCCGCGTACATCACAGTCGGGTGGTCGGGTAACAAAACTTATTTCGGTGCAATTTTTTTGTGGAGTTCGGTATAGGGAACATTGAGGTGTCATCAGTGATGTTGACGCTTCGATTGTTCTATGATGGAGCAATCGTCAGCGCACTACGGTAAAAAAAACTACTTGGGATCAATAAGTCTGTCATTGGGACCTTTTTTATAATTTCCATGTTTGTATGAGTTTTATTAAGTGTGTACTGCCTGTGTCGTTGATCAGTGACCAAGCATGGAGTTCTTCTGTAGCTTTACTATTTAACTTTTCAGTTCATTAGTTTATAAATAAAAGCTTGTTTTTAAAAAGATTTTTTACGTCTAGTTTATTTTATAGTATTTGGCATTAGAATTTGTTTACTTATTTGCCGTGCTAAACCCCCATGCCATTGAAACAATGGCGTCATAAAAAAACGTTACCTTAGGTTATAAAGGTTTCGCGAAAAACTTAATAATAGTGTAATTATAAATAGTGCTCAAGTCAACAAAGTTAATGAGCCCAAACTCGATTGTCCTACCATTTGGCATTAGGAAATTTCAGTTCCCACCCCCCACCGCCATTGTCAGACTTTCGTTATCATGTGTAATGAAAAGTGCTTATGATAACAAAACAAATAAGCATAAACTCGACTATCCTAACATATGTCATTAAGGAGTTCCAGTGTCCACCGCCCACCTCCATCATTAGACCAGCTCCGTGATACCATATTTTTGGATTGTCGCCGAAGTTACGTAGGTATGCCAAATTTCAGCTCGTTCGGATACCGGCAAGTACTTGAAAAATGGAACACAAATTTTAAACCGGAAAGACATACGAACGAAGCAAGTATAACAGCTTGTAAAAATGAAAATGTCCTTTTAGTATAATAATTAAACTTTCGTATGACTTGATCGTTTTTTCGAAATTTTGTAAATTACGAAAATCGCAAGGGGTAGATAAAAAGTTCGTTTCTATACGTCTTGAAAAATCAACTTCAATCAGTTATCGTTAACAGATGAAAATGTCAAAAAATCATCAAGCCATACGATAGCAAATGTTGTAATCTCTGCTCTGTCCAAATTTGACATGAATCGAACGATCCGATTTTCAGAAACGACTTGCAACTTTTCACGAAGCGAAGTTTAAAAAAACGCAATAGAAAAAAATGCAAAGAATTTTCGGAACTTTCACAAAATCTCTACGGCAAATTAAAGTTAACACCCTAGTCCATGAAAATATACAATAAAAAAATTATATCTTCAAAATGTCAAGCTTATGCAGACCCCTGAACTTTCGTCAGCCACTTGTCAACGAACAATTTCGCTGATCCAAGTGACATGTTCTCTCTGTCAGGCCAAGTTCGATTAAATAGAAAATAGTCCATGGGCCGTTTCTTTGACAGCGCCGAAACGGTGAATAATATTCATCGCGTAAATTATACATGAACGATTGTGCGGTAGGTGTGTATGCTCTCTGCAATGTATATATGCTCTGCGTAAGCGCGAGAAATCGGGACGTTATCCCTATTATTCTCCCTCCTTCTCCCTCATTCTCTCTATCTCGTTCACCCCATGACTTCCGGATCGTCGCTTTTCACCCCCCTTTCGGCCCGTCGTAGAAAGATCCCGCTCGTTTGAGCCCTGGAATGATCATTGTAAGCGCACACATATACGAACTGTGATAAACCTTTAGGAATTGGTTGTGAACGTGTACCTGAGCTATGTTCAATATAACACGTGGTTTGCGATAGCGGCACGACACACAAACAGACATATAGATACATAGATAGATAGATAGATATATAGATAGATAGATAGATAGAGAGAGAGAGAGAGGTATTTTTGAAGTCGTTCGACATCAAGGACGTTCCTCAAAGTCCCCAAATATCCTCAGACTTAAGGCCTTACCCCCACTTGTAGCGCAAAAAAAGGCCTTTTTCATGAATTTTTTAAAAGAAAACTACAAAACTTTTTCAATCGATCAATATACCATCTTAAAGAACACATCTTTAAGAACTTTCAGTAATTTTTTTATTGAAAAATATTACATTGTTTAGTGGCAAATGGCCGTCAATGAAATAATGTTTTTATATACACGGTTTGCGGTGACCAACATTGCGGCGAAGTGGATCATCTGAAAAAAAAATGCAGATGGATTTAGTCAAATATAAGTATAAACTAGTCTTTAATCGAAGGATTTTAAAAAATATTCATTTTTCACAAAATGGCGGACAGTCAAAGTCAATGGTTCAATTTTAACGAAAAAAACGGCCGTTTTTTGGCCATAAAACGGCCATTTTTTCGAAAAAAAAATCGAACGATTAAAGACTACATTTTTATGTATTAAATAAGCCTGCAAAATTTCAAGAAGATCGGTTCATTAGTGTTCGAGTAATCTTGGTCACCGACTTCAGAAATGCCATTGTGAGATAAACGCGTTTAAAGTTTCAATTGCAGTTTACACGAAGAACGGATTCTTCTCTTTCAACGCTCATATCTCAGTCAATTTTCTTCGGATCGACTTGAAATTTTCAGGACATATTCTCAGATACTTATACTTCAAAAAAATGCAGTAAAAAAATCGATTTTTTCAAAATCGCAAGTGGAGGTAACCCCTTAACTTAACCCTAACATCTTCAAAATCACATTTGGGTCAATATGAGCATATTTACGTTAGGGTAATCTCAAGGACCGTCCTATCCCCAAAATATCCTTTATCCCTATATATGTGTGTGTATGTTATCCCTATATAGTCTGACGACCAGCGGGGACGTGGCCACCGCGACGCGAAGCACAAGCCTGGAAAACACGGTTGAGCCTCCAATTGGTATCCGGGCGTGTATACACGGCCACACTCGTTTGACATCTGACGCCTCTTGCCGCTCGCTCGTTCGCGCGATCGCCCTCCGATGATTCACACGTCGCGAACACACGTTCGTAAAATGTTCACTCTCCTCAGGCTCGGATGAAGAATTGTAATAAAACGGGGACAAAATGAATTTGCACGAAATTATGAAACGTGGAGAATGACCGTGCGGCGTATTCGAGCTTTTCTTTGTCGCTTGTTCATCACGTTAATTCCATCCACGATGTGGAATTAAAAATAGTAGGATGGGTGACCGGTTAGCGGCGCACTGACGAATAGTAGGTTGGGTGACCGCCTAGCGGCGCACTGCCGAATATTAGGTTGGGTGATCGCCTAGCGGCACTCTGCCGGATACTAGGATGGGTGCTCGCTTAACGGTGCAGAGCCGAATAGTAGGATGAGTGACCGCCCGACGGCGCACTGCCGAATAGCAGGATGTGTGACTGCCTAGCGGCGGACTGCCGAATAGTAGGATGGGTGACTGCCTAACGGCGTACTGCCGAATAGTAGGATGGGGGACGGCCTAGCGACGCACTGCCGATTATTAGGATCGGTGTCCTCCTAGCAACGCACTGCCGAATAGTAAGATGGGTGACCTCCTAACGGCGCGCTACTGAATAGTAGGGTGGGTGACCGCCTTACGGCGCACTGCCAAATAGTAGGATCGGTGAACGCTTAGCAGCGCACTGTCGAATAGTAGTGACCGCCTAACGGCGCACTGCCGAATAGTAGGATGGGTGACTGCCTAACGGCGCACTCCCGAATGGTAGGATGGGTGATCGACTAACGGCACACTGCCGAATAGTAGGATCAGTGACCGCCTAACGGCGCACTGCCGAATAGTAGGATGGGTGACCGCTTAACGGAGCACTGCCGAATAGTAGGATGGGTGATCGCCTAACGGTGCACTGCTGAATAGTAGGATGGGTGACCGCCTAGCGGTGCACTGCCGAATAGTAGGATCGGTGACCGCCTAGCGGCGCACTGCCGAATAGTAGGATCGATGACCGCCTAGCGGCGCACTGCCGAATAGTAGAATAGATGACCGCCTAACGGTGCACTGCCGAATAGTAGAATGCGTGACGGCCTAATGGCGCACTGCTGAATAGTAGGATGCGTGACGCCCTAATGGTGCACTGCCGAATAGTAGGACGGGTGACCGCCTAACGGCGCACTGCCGAATAGTAGGATGCAGAACGGCCTAGCGGCGCACTGCCGAATAGTAGGATCGGTGACCGCCTAGCGGCACACTGCAAAATAGTGGAATAGATGACCGCCTGACGGCGCACTGCCGAAGAGTAGGATGCGGGACGGCCTAACGGCGCACTGCCGAATAATAGGATCGGTGACCGCCTAGCGGCGCACTGCCGAATAGTAGGATGGGGGACCGCCTAGCGGCGCACTGCCGAATAGTAGGATCGGTGACTGCCTAGCGGTCTGCCGAATAGTAGGTTGGATGACCGCTGCGCACTGACGGATCAAGGCCGAACAAATCCAAAAGATTCAAAGCCGAAAATCTGCCGCGTGCTTTTTTTCTACTTTTTGCCACTCGCCTACCGATCATGAGGTAAAAAACCGGAATCGGCTTGCTCCTTCGATTGCCACCTTCAATGGAAACCACTCGCAAGGCTTGCAAATGCGTCACTGCGCCGTTAAGCGAGTGTTGCTTCTTTTTCTAAATGCAAATGAATGATCGGTTATTTATTAGACAAATTGGGAGAAACGAGGATATTTAGAGGGCGACAGGGGCGGGGGCGGGGGATTTTGGAAATTCGGTCTGAGGTAACAATGCAACCGAGTTTTTACGACGAAAGTGGAAGAATGTGGTAACAGGCAGACAGATTGTCAGGGTAGTCAGTGCTATATATATATACAGGAGTAGCACCATTTTTTTTATGACCGATCAGGACCCACGCTGTATATGCCCGAGGGGGCGAAACACACGCTGCACCGCTGCTGCTCTCTGCGATCCTCTCACCACTCCTCGTTCTCTCTCTCTCTCCCTCTCTCTCTCTCTCTCTCTCTTCGTGTGCTTTTTCTTTTTTTTTTGCTTTTTTTCACGACTGCTCTCTGTCGGTGCGTCTCTCACCACCCTCGCCACTCTCGCTCTCGACGATACGTTTCCACGTGTTCCGCGTTTGTCCCCGTCTTCGTGTGTGTGTGTGTGTGTGTGTGTGTGTGTGTGTGTGTGTGTGTGTGTGTGTGTGTGTGTGCGTGCGCGCGCGCGCGTGTGGGTGTAGGTGTGGGTGTAGGTGTGGGTGTGAGAATGTGTCTACCGGGGTTTTTTTTCCCCCGGGTTTCGAGCTCTGGAAAGGGTGATTTGTCGACCTGACCCCGAGAACACCAACAGCACACCAGTTGTGGATTCGCACCGTGGGAACGTCCTTGACCTATCGACGCCGAATAATCTCGGCAGCCGTGAACCACCCGGAAGTCGTTCCACATCTGAATGAACGGAACGATGGCAATGTTTGAGGAGAATTCTGATCTTCCGTTTTCACTCATTGAGTTGTGAATGTATGTTTTAAAAAAATTTATTTTAGACTTTATTTTCGGACGGATGTTTATTGATTGTATTATAGATGTGGCGACCAGTCACCCGAGGCATATTCCTCGGTGTCCTCAGGCAACTCTTTCGCAACGTTAATCCAACTCCTCAGGCAACTCTTTCGCAACGTTAATCCTTCTCCTGAACAGCCTGGCAGCTTTTTTTGGTTTTCGTACGAAAAATAGTGAGTTTGCCAATTTTGAATTTTTTTTTGCAATGCACTACTACGGTGTTGCGTTCGCAAGAGGGCACAGGGAAACTGTGAAAAGCCTTCGCTGGTATGGACGACTATATTCCCATTGAGTTCCAGTTGTGTTCGCTATAGGAAACTTGATAAAACGACCCCACCATCTGTTGTTGGTGCGGATGCCAACGAGGGGATGAGCGGTCGCCCATCCGGGTATTGGGTCGGGATAAAGCTGCTCGAAGGATTGAGTACATTTTTTTTCGTTGTTGATTCTTATTTTCCGTGCGTTTACGCGTATTGGAGAAAAAGTGGTCTGGAATCGCAATTAGGGATGCAGTTATGAGGATCGCGTTTCTTCCAAACGTACCTTCTTCAAGACAATTTGTTATTTGCACGATAACTTGAACAGTTTCTAATATTTTTAATGCAGTTTTTTTTTCATTTTCGAGAATATATTACCCATAGTCTGCTGAACTAGCTGAAAAATAATTATTTTATTTTTGTGAGCATTCGAAGTGTTGAAATTGGCACTGAATAATCTTTTCATTTCAGAATGCGATGACGTTTTTTCAGAACCTAGAAACTAAACTCCACAGACTCTGGCTGCAAAATTTTTGAATTTTTCTCAACGCAATTTTCTCAATCGGAATTGGATTTAAAGAAAAATGGCTTAGAATTTTTGTAAACATTAAAAACGTGAAATTTGGCTTTCAAAAAATGTTTTTACTTCGAAATGTGATGACTTGTTTTATTATTGGAAATTTAAAAAATCGCCTCGACAGACTGTGACTGCAGGAATGTCTTGAATCATTGAGTTCGATCAAACTATAGTGCATTATCATCAACACCACGATAACCTGTATTTTCCCGGGAGGCCTTCACCACGATAGGAGGTCAAACGATTTTTTGGATTGTTTGTGATTTATCATTAAATAAATTTAAAAAAAAACCATTGTCGTGCAGGCAAAGTACCAAAAAATAATGTCCAATGGATACTTTCCAATTTTTTTACAACTCACTCTTCAAAGAAATGCCCGAAGAATGCTGGCTTTCGGCCCGGCTGCAGGAACGCTGAAGCGGGGTCTACCAATGCCGTTGGAGGCCTAAAAGTAACAGGCTATTTGCTTTGCATCATGAAATATTAAGCATGATCCGAAGAATTGGATATTGCATGGAACAGTATAATTCGCGCTACTGCCACTCTAATCTGCACCTTAATTGTTGATGTACTCGCGAAGATTTGAAAGCGAGTTCGTATCCGGGTTGGTTGGCGCAGAAGGGGGCTTGAGATTGCGGATATGGCGTCAACGATGTATAGGACAAAAGAGTGGTGGCTCTCTCCCATGAGGTTTTTCGCTTGCATACGTAGCCCATATCGGCGAGTGAGGACGGTGTAATTTCCGTCGACCGCCGCAAAATCAATAAAAGAAACATTACATTGGCGGTGGGTAGTACGTACTCTCTGGCTATGTTGGAAGACCATGGGATTGGATGGGACGCGATGGAATGGTTCGCGCGCAAGCGTTCCTAGACTCCTGTGTTCTTTCTCTGCCTCACGATCTTCCTCTTTCTCTCTCTCTCGATATCTCCATCACTCGTCTACTTTCTTTCTCTTTTTCCTCCAGTAGAGGGCCCGTTGGTGTAGCGCGGGAGCGTCAGGGCAGCTCGAGCGACCCCTCACGGGCGGTACCAGAAAGAGAAAACTATACGGAGAAAAGGAGAGCGCGGCAATAGCAGAAGCAGCACAGTCTTATGAAATATGGCCTCCTTACGTAGAAACCTGATTTCAAGATGGAGGGAGAGAGACGGAAAGAGAAAGAGACGATGGGAGAAGACGAAGTTGGATGGGAAAGGGAGAGAAAAACCACTGAAGACCGAGAAACTATATTCAGATGTATATATGTGTTTGACAAGGTGGAGGGTGGCTGAATTTCCAGGATGGAGGGAAAAGATGGAGAGAAGAGCGCGAATGTCGAGGGTAAGTTGACTGGAGGGGTTGTACATCTATAGAAGATCCATGAGGTCTTCATGGTCGAAAAAATTCTTCCCCGCAGTCTCTGCGTGTATCTTTCCATTCTTCACAGTTCCCCTTCTCCATCCTTATTACATGTTCATTTTTTTTGCTGCAATAGTCCTGTACAGAAATCGACACGGCTTTGAGCTGAACCCTTGAACTGATTTTTTCACGCCGGAGATTCAGCCTAATAAAGCCAATCAAAGTCAAACTGGACAATCTGGAGTCGTGCGAGTCATAGCAAAAGAGTGCCAATCAAAGTCAAACTGGTCAATCTTTGATTCGTGCGAATCATAGCAGAAGAGTGGAAACCAAACATAAACTGGACAATCTTTGATTCGTGCGAGTCATAGTAGAAGAGTGGAAATCAAAGTCAAACTGGACAATCTTTTATTCGTGTGAGTCATATCAGAAGAGTGGAAATCAAAGTCAAACTGGACAATCTTTGATTCGTGTGAGTCATATAAGAAGAGTGTCAATTGAAGTCAAATTGGACAATCTTTGACTCGTGTGAGTCATAGCAGAAGAGTGGAAATCAAAGTCAAACTGGACAACCTTTGATTCGTGTGAGTCATATCAGAATAGTAGAAATCAAAGTCACGCTGGACAATCTTTGATTCGTGCGAGACATAACAGAAGAGTGGAAATCAAAGTCAAACTGGAGAATCTTTGATTCGTGTGAGTCCTATCAGAAGAGTGCCAATTGAAGTCAAATTGGACAATCTTTGATACGTGTGAGTCATAGCAGAACAGTGGAAACCAAAGTCAAACCGGACAATCTTTGATTCATGCGAGTCGTAGCAGAAGAGTGGAAATCAAAGTCAAACTGGACAAACTTTGATCCGTGTGAGTCATATCAGAAGAGTGGAAATTAAAGTCAAACTAGATAATCTTTGATTCGTGTGAGTAATATCAGAAGAGTGCCAATTGAAGTCAAATTGGGCAATCTTTGATTCGTGTGAGTCATAACAGGAGAGTGGAAATCAAAGTCAACCCGGACAATCTTTAATTCGTGCGAGTTATAGCAGAAAAGTGCCAATCAAAGTCAAACCGGACAATATTTGATTCGTGCGAGTCATAGCACAAAAGAGTGGAAATCAAAGTCAAACTGGACAAATTTTGATCCGTGTGAGTCATAGCAGAAGAGTGGAGATCAAAGTCAAACTGGACAATCTTTGATTCGTTGCGAGTCATAGCAGAAGAGTGGAAATCAAAGTCAAACTGGTCAATCTTTTATTCGTGTGAGTCATATCAGAAGAGTGCCAATTGAAGTCAAATTGGACAATATTTGATTCGTGCGAGTCATAGCAGAAGAGTGGAAATCAAAGTCAAACCGGATAATATTTGACTCGTGCGAGTTATAGCAGAAGAGTGCCAATCAAAGTCAAACCGGACAATCTTTGATTCGTGCGAGTCATATCAGAAGAGTGGAAATCAAAGCCAAACTGGACAATCTTTGATTCGTGTGAGTCATATCAGAAGAGTGCCAATTGAAGTCAAATCGGACAATCTTTGATTCGTGCGAGTCATAGCAGAAGAGTGCCAATCAAAGACAAACTGAACAATCTTTAATTCGTTCGAGTCATAGCAGAAGGATGCCAATATTCCCCGGCAAAATCAATTCCTGATGATCAGTGTTCGATGACCCGACGTTCTGCGTCCCTGCGTGACTTTCGGACATTGAATCCAAAGCTATTTGGTATTGAGATACTGCACGCAGTGGCTAGGGGGAAGAGAGTTTCACTGTCGTAAGGTTCAAGTACTTATGTTTCAATTCCGAACGATCGTAGTATGGGAAATTTAATTTTACGGTTGCACAGAATGACTTGATGCTATGCTTTGCAATCTGTAGAACATTGAGGCACATTGCTGAGCGACGAGCGCTGACTGTATCGACCGGCATAAATGGTAATCGGGGGGAGTGATGTCTGGGGAATATGGCGGGTGAGGTGGAATTTCCCAATTGACTCCTTCTAAGTACTTTTACACCGGTTGAGGCCGACATTCAGCGTGGCGTTGTCATGCTGAAAAATCAACTTTTCATGGTAATTCTCCCGTTTCAGCCTCTTCTCGTGCAGAGCTAGCTTCAAACGCATTACTTGCAGTCGATAACAATCCCCAGTGATGATTTTCAACTGTTTCAGCAGCTCGCCATACACTACATCCCTCTTCAGGGTGGTTTTCGGCAGTCCTTGTCGTCCATGAACAAATCACCACTTTGGAAGCGGCGAAACGATTCTTTCCACGTTGTACTCGATGTAGCATGTTCGGCATACACTTCCTCCAGCAAACGATACATGTCCGCGGCCGATTTCTTTGCCAGAAATCATGCAGCATAACTTTCCGCAAATGTGTAATGTGGAACACAACTTGCTACTGTAAAGACAATTAAGAACGGGTTATCATTCATAACGATGAAAAATCGATTTTTTTAACGTAATTTGCATCCTTAAAGTGTTCGCATCCTTAAGGCCTTAGGACACTCTACAGGCTGAAAAATAGGCTTTTTGGGGATTTTTTGCCAGAAATACTACAAAATAAATCGAGATTACAAAGAAGGGTGTTTATCGGTGATTGTATACAATAATTTTTTTGAAGCGATTAATTTCAAATGGCGGCTGCGCAGCGTTTTTACGATGACGTCTCCGTTTTTCCAAAGTCCACTGCCGGGAAAACAATTCCTGCAATTTTTTGATTATAATGAGCTAATTATGTTTTTTCAATTATATATAATAACTGTTACAGAAGTACGTAGGATTTTTTCGGTATATTAATTTTTGGCCAAATGGCGCACTTCTAAAATGGAAAGTGAACAATTTGCCTAAAAAATCGTCAGATAATTGTTAATAACAAACGAAATATGCAATATAAGAAAAATCCTACATACTTCCGTAGACAATGTATTTTTCAAGATATATTCAACATTTCAAGTGAATCAGTTGAAAATTGTCTGAGTTATGTTTCCGGCCAACTTAAAAAATGCAGTTTTGAGATAAACGCATTTGAAGTTTTGAGTCCGCCTGCTGCGGACCAGACCGAATAGAAATTACTTAGGGTTAGCCTAACCAGGATCAGGCCCCGATTGGGGTGTGACACTGGTAACACCTATTACAGACATCCTGATCCGGCCACGATCAGGCCGAAAGTATTTAGGCCCTAAATCAGGATATACTAAAATGGCCCTACTAAGGCCGTACCTGATGAGATCCTACTAAGGCTTTCTCCGATAGGGCCCTACCAAGGCTTGCCCTGATAGGCCCTACTGAGGCTTTCCATGATAGGGTCTTACTAAGGCTGTCCCTAATGTGGCCCTACTAAGGCTTGCCCTTATAGGCCCTACTATGGCTTACCCTGATGAGACCATAAATAGGCTTGCCCTATTTATGGGGCAAGCCTGAAGCTATCTATCGACTGCCTCAGCAGTCGATAGATGCACATAACCTCTTATCTTCCACATGGAAACTTCGATTTTACAGCATCGTAGCTTCGGACTTTTGATGCATTCCTGAATTCTATTTAAAAAAAACCTGCTATGGACTGTCACGACAAAAAACGTTATGCAACGGGGATGCGTGTTAGAAGATTTCGGCAGCTTTGTAAGGCGAAGAGAGAGAGAGGAATTATATATATATATAACAAATAATTATTGGAATTCATTTTCTCTCTTATCCCATATCTGGGACCAAGATGTTAAAAGCACTCGGTAGCATAGGGGCAGCGTGCCTGGCTTTGGGTAGGTAGGTACGAGGTTCGATTCCCATATAGGCGAAATATTTTCTTCGAAGAAAAACATTTCAGCAGGCCAGGGAATGACGAATTATGATAAAAATTCATTGTAGTGGAACTCAAAATTAAGTGGTTCATTCCATTTTGGATTTTTGAAATATTATATGCGTTTCTTTCTGATCAGGCAACCTGATAGGAGCCTGATCAGGCAATCAGGTCAGGTCCATATGTGACACAACATTACCAGGGCAGTCAGGTAACCTGATCGGGCCCTGATTTGGGCCCCATCAGAATTTCTACGCGGGATGTGACACAACGTTACATTTCCTAGTAGGGCCCTTTCAGGCTACCTTATTAGTGTCCTACCAGGGCAGTCAGGTAACCTGATCGGGCCCTGATCTGGGCCCCGTCAGAATTTCTACGCGGGATGCGGCCATGCACTAAAATTCGAAAACCGAGTATTTGGAGATTTTTCCCGGCCATAATATTTTGGGCCATCATTTTTGAGGTCATAGAGGGTCCCGCATTGAGGGACCATTAAGGGGAGATATACACCTAGGAGCCGGAAAAAGGGTGATTTTTGTGAATATTTCAAGGAAAACTATTTGAAATGTCGGATTCGGGTTTTAATTACTAAAAGTATATACATTCAAAAATACGTTTAATTTTCTTTATTTAAAAATATCAAAAATATACAATGATATGTATGATCCTTGGAGCGTCGTAAAAAAATCTGCGTATAACGTACCCACTGGCGTTTTTTCTTATTATCTTAAAAAAGCCAAAAAGATGATTAAATAAGATTCTAGTACTTATCATAGCCGATTTTGAAAATATCGATTTATGACAAATGGCGGAAGTTTGAATATAAATAGTGATTTTGGGCCAAAAATTAGTTATTATTTTGCCTATAAAACAAAAACTAAGTAACTGAAAAAAAAATCCTATGACAAGTACTAGATACTGGTGTATAGAATAACCACAAAAAACCACAAGGCAATCGGTTCATTGGTTTTCGAGAAATTTTGGGTACCGATTTGAAAAACGTGGTTTTGAGAAAAACGCGTTTGAAAATTTGGGAATGAATAAATAATTAAATTTGTCAACTCACATGGAATCATCGATACCAGGCCCATAGTGTAGGTCTTCTACGGTCGACGGAATGTTCATAGCTTCTAAATCCTCGACCTCGACCATCTAGGTGTATATTTCTGCTTAAAAAACAATCGATTTTTCGAAAATTCCAGAGCGGCCCTTAAAGTGAACACGTAGATAAAAGGATATTTTTATATCTAAAGTGTTTCAGAATTTACAGTCTGCTGAGCGGAACCGTCCGCTGGCTGGAAAACACGTAACTGGCGCGCTCGGAGCCTTTTTCTAGAAACAGCATTTTTCAGCGCACGCGACGCTCTACAGCTTCAGCGGATGAACCAATTCACATAAATCTCGGCGCAATTGCAAAAAAAATCAAGTTTCGGGACCATCAGGAAGCGATTTTTCTCAAAAATTGATTTAGAAATAATCTTGAATTTTTTTTATAATTAAAATTGGTATTTATTCTCCATTTATAGAAAAATAAAATAGGTTCAAACCCACTTCCAAGAGGATTCAATTCATTTTAATAAAAATCCCATATTTCATGCATTTTCACCTAATATCAAGTTTTGGACAAAGAAATAACACCCCCCTGAATTTCATTTATGTGCGAAAATACAGTTCCAATCCATCGGCAAATGAGACGAGCCGAATACAATCGGACGGCGGAAATCTCAATATCAATCCGAATATCTCTCAACCGCGAACCCCCTGATTACCATATGTCATGCAAGATACCCTGATGTCATGCAAGACGACCGGATTAAACTTATCGCTGCTCACTTTTCCCCGGGATATTTCGATCTTAAGTGCATTACGTTGGCGCAAGATGTGCCGCGGGTCACGTCACATCGGGTGACGTCGAACGAGCGAAAATAGTATTTCACTGCTCATCTCCAAAATGATTATATAAAAATCCAATATCACGTTGACCAATAACGATTCACCAGTCACGTGCATCTACCGGTCGGACACCTTTTCACATCGATTTTTTCACTATACTGCGAAAGCATTGTGTTCTTTTCGCGTCCCGCAGCGCCAGGCTTATTATTACATTATGTAAGATCTCCTCCTGGACTACGTTTTCTAAGCTTTTGTCATACGGAATTGACCTATTTTTTATTGTATTTTCCGCACCATCGATCGATCCTGAAAATATCAATTGGTGCACCATGTACATGGGTTTGGGAATAAATAACGTCGAGCAATTTCAATCAAGTCATTTTCTGGATTTCAATATGCAAAAAGTAATTTTTCAAGATGCGATTGGGTTTTTATTCTGTGTAAAGCGATTATCTGGACAGATGCGCTAAACAATTTATTGTTATTTTAAATACAAAATGGCTTTTATAAAAAGAGAGTTTTATTGGCAGAATTTAAGAGGTCTCCATAAGCTCGGAATTTCGAGACGAAGAATTTTGTTATTGCATAGTTTTACAGGCTAGTATCTTAAGGCCTTAGGCCACAGTAACGGGTATAAAATCATGTGCGAATTTAACAATGTTTTGTCCTATGAAAAAGTGATTCACTCATAAAATCAATTACACATCTATTTAGTATGAATATCAAGTTGTTAGAAGATACATGTATTTTTTTCGATGTACAAAATGGCCGACTACTAATATTTTATTTTGTTATTTTTTTTAGCCGCTCCGCAGCGTGACATTTGGCATCCACAATTTTTTACCTAGAAAAGAAAACAAAAAATTTCGTCAATCTACATTAGAATACGTAGATAAGTACGTACGGAATTTAAAAAATATTGTTTTAATCAAAAGTTGTAGGTATTTGATCTTAAGAAATGAAATTTGAGTGAAAAATTTCGTTACAACTGCTCATAAACTGCTCATAAAGTGAAAAGTTCTCATTTAATCACGAATTCCTTAAGTACTCCTCTGCGAAATGCAATTAGGAACATAACGTTTAAATTTGAAGTAAATCGAGTGAAAATTGTTGAAGTTAATTGTCACGCCAATTTGAAAAAATCTGTTTCGAGAAGTTTCGAGTAGTCGGCCATTTTGTACATCGAAAAAGAAAAAAATATATTTTCTAACAGCTTGATATTCATGCGAAATAGATGTGTAATTAATTTGATGAGTGAATCACTTTTTCATACGAACAAAAATTGTTAAATTCGCACATGATTTTATGCCTAAGGCCTTAACTTAAATTTGCGGTGCAGATTCCATAAAACTTTTTTTTTTTTATAAAGAGTCAGATCATGTGCATTTTTCTCGCATATATGTTTTGTGAAACGGTGTAAGTCTTATCTCAAAATTTATTCGTCTGATTCACTTCGAATTCGGACAAAGCATAGTTGATAACATTTTCTATCGTATAATTGGATAATTTTTTCATACGTTGATCCATTTGTTAATAAAGAATGATTAAAATTGTTTTCTTTTGTCAAAAAGCAATCTCACTTTTTTCTGCAACTGGCCGTTTTCGTAATTTTTTAATTTCCAAAACGTTTCCGGTCATACGAAAATTTTATTAATATACTAAAAGTAACATTTGAAACTTTCCACTTGATTTTGTATTTTTCGCAGCAATGGTGGCATTTTGTTTGAATAACAACAACTTACATGATTATCAACATTTTTCAATAAAGGCATTGTCCCACTTTATCCACCTAAAACAATCGATTTTTTTAATGGATTTCGAAAAAAGACCGGTTCAACAATATTGTGTAGAAATTCCACAAAGATCGGAGCGGTATGCGTAGTAATATCGAGTTTTATTTGCAGAACTTTTTTGCAAAGCTTTTTACAAAACAAGCGGTCTAAGTATTATTTTTCGCGTTTATTTGAGCGCACTCTCCGGCATGCTATTACTTGAGCGCGAACTTCAAACCCCTTTTTCTCAACACCACTTTTTTCTTGCTTTGTTGTTTTTTCTCCGAAACTACTGGACCGATCCTTACTAATTTTTAACCGCATACTCGTTACATGTATGCCTACTGCTGGAACTCGAATTATTTAAAAATTCCGATTTTGAGTACTTTTTAAATCGAAATATCACTCCAAAAAGTCTTATTTTTTGAGACTTTTGGTTCAACAGGCACCATTTTGTTATTTATGCATGAAAATTAATAATTCTAGTTCGGACAGTAGCCACAACCATACTCAACTCAAATATTTTTGGTTTTTGTGTTTCAAATAAATCTACTCAGAAATAACATTAGCGAAGCTGACATTGCTTTTTTTTGAGTGGATATGCGGATGCTGCTACCAGGGATAGATAGATTATGTAAAATAAATAAATTTAAAAAATCATACATTTCAAGAGTTTATCAAGCCCAAAAATATTTACATCTACATCTTTTATAGGAACCATAAGGAAAATTCCCAAAAGTACCTAATTTTTCAGCCGTCTTAAGTGGGATGATCCCTTTTCAAAAACTCAAGCCTATTTGTTTTGTGCAAAATCCCGACTTGCAATTATGTATCTTATATATATATATATATATATATTAGACTGATTCAAAAAAAAAAATTTCCTTCTGGATTCTCGTGCTATTGTTGGGCACTGATAAAACAAAATTTCTCTAAAAAGATGGGCGCGGTCACTCAATTTTTAGAGGTGGCTATCTCGACTTTTTTGTATTTGAATTTTTTTTAACAAACGTATTGCATTTAAGCATAGTCATGGCTTCGGATTACGGATAAAAATCACATCCAGCAGCTGTTTCGTAACCAAAATAAACTCTAACAATTTGAAAAGGGTGCAATATTCACAATTCAAATCCAGGTAGATCAATAATGGCGTCTATACTACTCTCGTTATTCATGTAGATTTATTTATCCGCATTAACATTTCGCACTTTTTACGAAAAATTTAATTATAAGCTTTTATTCATAAATCGTATATTTACATTTTCAAAATGCTACGCTTATATTATCTTCAAACTCATTTACATTTCTTCCCAGCCATTCTCAAGTTCGTTAACATTTTGGGCAGAACGAAAATGTGCAACGTTGAACAGTTTGTCCAAATCTCTCTTAAATTTACGCTCCTTCGATATTTGTGACGGCAAATTCTTTTTAACTCGATTTTTTAAAAGTTGTTTCCAGACTAGATGGAGTTTTATTGATTTCAAGATTGCGTTATTCAATCGACGCGTTGGAATTTCAGCACATTTCCATTGTTCGAAAATTTCTTTCATCGTTTCGTGTGCACTTCGACGTATGGTCAGTTTTTCTCTGTTATGCTTGTAAAAGAACAAACTCTCAACTTTTCCGATTTTTATCCGTAATCCGAAGCCATGACTATGTTTAAATGCAATACGTTCGTTAAAAAAAATTCAAATACAAAAAAGTCTAGATAGCCACCTCTAAAAATTGAGTGACCGCGCCCATCTTTTTAGAGAAATTTTGTTTTATCAGTGCCCAATAATAGCACGAGAATCCAGAAAAAATTTTTTTTTTTGAATCAGTCTAGTATATATCAAGAGACGCGGCAGCGTCTTGACGCCAAGTAATAAAAAAAAAAAATTTGACGCCACTGATCGATGCCACCGATCTCGACGCCACTGACCGACTGACGACACGCCGCGACTCTTTATACAGTAAGATGGGCTCTAGCAGACGACGTTTTAACTTTGTTCCGATATTACGCGAAAACGCGGCAACAAATCGAAAATCTAATGACAGTTTACCAATGTAATGTGATTTTTTCCTATCGATTTTGTTCGGGCTATTTTTCGATTTGTCCACTCAATCTCGGGATCTCATAATTTACGGCCGAATTTTCGGGTGACTTTTTACCCCAAAAATTCTTCAACACTCGTCCATTGTCTTTCATTGAATGAAATAAAGTCGTTGGCTCATATCGTAAACATAACACATACGCCGTTCTGTGAATTGATTAACACTTTAGCGCAACAGGCACAGCAACGCCACCGCTCTCTCGAACGGCACGACTCGAACTACACCCTGCTTGCAATATATATATATAGATATATATATATATATGTATTCTAATACAGTCGCTTTGACAGCTCGAGTAACCAAACACGGTTAGTCGAGCGTGGATGTGAAAAAAGAAAACAAACGGCTCTTATTAGAGCCAAAAATTTATTTAACAAAGGTTCACGTCGTTCAAATTTAGGTGTGGATTATTTATTTGATCCTAACATGCGTATATTGGCCGTGGCGCTCGCGCGGAAACCGTCGGAGAAACAGCGAGGACGATACGCAAATAGATACAGAGTAAGTTAAAAATTCAAGAATGTGCTCATTTCTTTCACTTGCTTATATAAAATCATTAAAAAATTCGCAGACAGACGTGCATGTGTAGCTTTTGTGTGCCCTGAGAGCATAACCTAGCTTCTATATGTCATTACCAATTTGTGTGTTCATAACCTCGTTCCATTCACATTTTATGAACATATCTTCTAAATTTTCTGAACAGAATCTTGTCATAGATGATGAAGTTTTTTTTTTTGTAGAAAATGCATTCGACTCTGTAGAATTTATATTGACGCAGAGCTTGACAATTATTTTGCCTGAAATATTATTCATTGCTGAAAAATCTCTCATGAGAAATAAAGGCGTTGTGCAACACGATATATAAACCTAGATCCCCTACGGCGTCCAATAGAACATGTAAAATAGAACGCCATTACACGACCATTCCAAGTTCTTGCGGATTTTGTTCATCCGAACCCGTGATCAAACATACAGGTATCGAATAGGCGGCCTAATTAACATACATGCGATGCAATCGACACCTGTATATTTGATCACGGGCTCATACGAATAAAATTGGTGCGAACCTGTGATTGTCGCGTAATCGTGTTCTAGGACAACACCTAATGTTTGGCTCGATCTCACAGACTCAAGCCTGACAGCGCTTTCATATGTCTTGCCATTCTTTTCATACTGTGGTGATCACCATATTTCATTGTTGCGGCTGCACAATCTACGTCTACATGGAACGATGATAGTCCGCCATCTCCAAGAAATCTTCGACTGCCACACCTGCATCGAAGACTTTCCTTGGTTATGTCGTTCAACGCCTTGAAGTTTATCGTCCCAAGTGCGCTCAATGTGTCAAATACTATGGAAAGCCAAACTTCAGATACTCCATGTCGCTCGATGCCTCGAATCAAGCAACATTTGGGCATGAAACCCTTTTCCGGTACGGAGAGCGACAACGAAACCTTTTGACATTTTTCCAGCTTGACATAACATAAAAATGATTAAAACATGAATTTTAGCATTTTTCATAAAATGAAAAGGCCTTAGGACTATTGTGCCATCTGGCCAAGGAAGG
Organism: Ophion obscuratus; assembly: GCA_964007375.1. NCBI lineage: Eukaryota > Metazoa > Arthropoda > Insecta > Hymenoptera > Ichneumonidae > Ophion > Ophion obscuratus. The sequence goes on from OZ023317.1 coordinate 21,568,429, forward strand.
CCAGATTGTGAATGATTGTGCGCTTTTTAATGTTAACATGAAAGTGTGATTGAAGCTGCATATTTTATGTGTTACGTGATTAGCGGCTATTATGTAAATTTAAAATAAGATGATTGTCAACGAAACCTTTTTTTTTGTCAGACCGGCTTTAGTTTTAATTTACTGTAAAACAACCTAAGATTTCTTGAATAAAAATCCTGAAACTGAGTATAAATGTGTGATAATAATTTCTCTAATTTCTATTGTGCCAAATTAAATATGGTTAATGAAACTGAATTGATTACATTTATCAAACATTTGAAACGTAGGGACCCTCAAACTTTTATTTATAGTCACATATAGGTGACTGGGTAAAAAAAAATATTTTACACTTTTTAGTACATTAAATAAAAGCTTGTTTAAAAGTAAAGTTTTTTTTATATACAAATTTTCCGTATCAATCTGAAAAAAAAAGAAAACCCGCGTTTCGAAAATATATGGTTCTGCACTTTAAGGTATTTCTTTCACGAACCCGAATATTTAACAAATAACTGATTTTCGTCTATTATTTTTACACGGTGTTTACATTCCTTTATTCAACCGAATTCATTTTAAACGATAAATGTCAATTGTCTAAAAGAAAGAAAAAAAAGATGAGTTCTCTTTGAAAATGAGCTTTATTGAAAGTATGGCCCGGCCACGGTGACCATAGGCATTGAAACATGTGTGCCATTAAGCCTTCATGCGACGTTGGCTCGCTCCACCTCTCCGTTTCGTCGCCGGGAGAAAAACTGACGTCTTCATTTACATAAAAGTCAATATTTAATAAATGCCGTAGACGGATCATTTAATTTTTGGGTGACAATTTTGGTAATATACTGAATGATTTGACATTTTTTCATAACATCCTTAATATTTTTTACACTATTCCGTGTGTGTAGTTTTTTTTTCCGTTTACCATTACCGATCGGCATGAGTCTAGGCATCTTCTTATGTAAAAACTGTTTGTTGAATTCAAATTTAAAATTAAATTATGAAATTAAAAATTCAATTCAAAATTATTAAAATCAAATATTAAAATTTGAAGGGTGCATTCAGTATATGTAACGAATCCACTATATAAATTTGAACAAATGGTAACATTTGATCATTTGACCCGAAGCTTCTTAACGATATAAGGAAATACGTGTATTTTTGAGCAGCCTCCAGCAGGGTAAATGTGACGCGTTATCCAAGTGCATCCGGTTTTTGTTTACAATGAACAAATCGATTTGCATTCCACTCGCTGAACACGCAAATAAAATATCGCAATGAAGTTGGATTTTCGTAATATATTTTTATTGATCTCTAGTTTTTTTTATTAAAAGTTTTCTCCTGCTGCCACAAACAAAGCGCAATTCATGAAACATGGAGACGGTATATCAAAAAGTAAAACATTAAGAGGTACAGACTTGGGCGTAATTCTATTTATAAATACGAATATGAATATATTCACATCGTGATTTTCATGTGAATATAAATACAAATGTATTCATACTTCACTTTTTGTATTCACATGCATGCATACAAATACAATTGTATTCACAAATATTCTGAACATACAAATAGATTCACAGAAAAACTTGTGAATATTCACAAAAAAGTGAATATTTACAAAAAATCCTGTGAATTAAAAAAACTTACACATCACAATCTGTGAATGCAAATGTATTCATAAAAAATTGTAAATACAAAAAAATTCACAAAATAAGTTGTGACTTTTTTCATATTTAAGACAAATTAAAATCAAATTCACAATAATTAGATTAAAATTTACACCATTAGTGAGTTCGTACGCATTTTGAGAGAAAACTTTTGCCTCGAGGCAAAGAAATTTTTGCACAAAACTTTTTGTGCGAAAATTCCTTTGCCTCAACACAATGGTTTCTCTCAAAATACATAAGAACTCACTTGTGGCGTAAATTTTAATATAATTGTCGTGAATTCGATTTTAATTTTCTTCAACTTGAGGAAATTCACAACTCATTTTGTGAATTTTTTCATATTTATGATGTAATATTTGGAACTCACTTTTTTTGCAAAAATGTCTTCGCCTCGACGCAATGTTTTCTCTCAAAATACGTAAGAACTCACGTTTGGTGTAAATTTTAATCTAATCATTGTGAATTTGATTTTAATTTGTCTTAAATACGAAAAAATGCTCAACTTATTTTGTGAATTTTTTTGTATTTACAATTTTTTGTGAATACATTTGCATTCATAGATATTGATTTGAATTTTTTTTAATTCACAGGATTTCTTGTAAATATTCACATTTTGTTGTGAATACAGTAGAACCTCGATTATCCATACCAATTGGGACCGAGACTAGTTCGGATAATCAAAAGTTCGGATAATCGAAACGTGGGTTATTTGGGACGAGATCATAAACAACAACCTTTTACATAAAAACAGTACAGTACATGTCAAATTTTAATATATATGTATGTACTGTTTTTATGTACATACATATATCAGGTGTTAAAAAAAATATATATATATATATTAAACAGCTGAAAAGAGTCGAATGCCTTTTTTTAATATATTTTTTATAAAATCGTCCATTTTTAATTGACGAACGGCCGTAACGCGTTTTTGAGCGGCTGAGTGTCGCAGCCGTTTGAGAAGGAGAAGTTGCGTTGGGTTGCTCATTGTTGCTCACGGCAGTGGCAGCGAGCAACAATGTATCTTTCACGCCAACGTTCGGATAATTGAGCGTTCGGATAAACTAAGCTATCGTTCGGATAATTGAGGGTTCGTATAATCGAGGTTCGGATAATCGAGGTTCTACTGTATATATTAAACACCTGAAAAAAGTCGAATGCCTCTTTTAATATTTTTTTTTTTTTTATAAAATCGGCCATTTTTAATTGACGAACGGCCGTAACGCGTTTTTGAGCGGCTAAGTCTCGCAGCCGTTTGAGAAGAAGTAGCGTTGGGTTGCTCATTGTTGCTCACGGCAGTGGCAGCGAGCAACAATGTATCTTTCGCGCCAACATTCGGATAATTGAGCGTTCGGATAAACTAAGCCATCGTTCGGATAATTGAGGGTTCGGATAATCGAGGTTCGGATAATCGAGGTTCTACTGTATTTCCAATTTTTTTCTGTGAATTTATTTGTACACGTTCAGAATATTTGTAAATACCATTGTATTTGTATGCATGCATGTGAATACAAATAAGCGAACTATGAATAAATATTTCACTAATAGGCGTTTGTAAATCACCCTGCAAATACGTCGATTTAATAGTGGAAGGGACTGAAGACTTTAAAAAAAATATTTATAGCATTTGGTAATATACAAGTTTTCAGAAACGACGTGTCGTGTTTTTTTAACTATCTGTTTAAATCTTACCCTTTTAGAATCTTTGAAAAAGTGAAAAAAAATAATACCAAGTAATGAAAAGATATTTGAATTCACTCCTCTTTGAACTGGCGCAGAACGAAAAAAAGATTTTTCCCCTTTCAAAAAGATATGAAATCCCCTTTAAAAACTTTTAAAAAGTAAAAAAAGAACGCCAAGTAACAAAATACCCCCGAAAACATTATTGCTTGTTTGATCATATACAAAATTCTGATTTATCTTGAAATATTTTTTAATTTTATTTAACGAATGCTTTTATTATATTTTTTCAATTAAAATGTACAAAAAAAGTGAAATAACTTTTTATAAAGTAGCCAAGCAAGTTTACTAAAAACGTAAACAAAATTGTTAAACCTTAGAACTAATGTTTTCCTAAATATTTAATTTTTATTTAAAAAATCACATTACTATTATAACAAAAAATTGGTATTACCATTATATAAAAATACAACGTATTTACCACATAAGTACACTGGAAATGCTGTGCAACGACTTGGCGTGCATGGTTAAGAAAAATAGCTCGGCGAAGGATTTCGTCTTTCCGACTACTTAACTCTCAGGTTGGAAAAACATAGACTGCTGCAATTTGTTATGCAACTGGAAATCAAATTTCGTGATCCCGCAAAGTATGGATCAAATCAGTGATGTTCCCCTAGACGACACGATACGTTAAATCTTTTTTTTATGCATAATTTAATACGATATATAAAAGTATATTCTTCCTCCTCTATCAGACAACTTTATACATTACATGAAATATATTTCGTATATACTTTTATGTATTGATCCGTCTGTTTGTGTATTGTATCCGTCTCTAAGCCACAGCATCGGCATTTTAAAATTCGAATTACGGTGCCGTCGTCTTGCTGGTGAAAAACGAAATATCTGAGTATCTCTCCTGATACTCATTACGCTATATTCGATGGTTTTTCCGAGTACAGTCGAATATTCGTCAATAGTGGATATAACGTAGCTCTGACACGGTCACGTGAATTGTGTGGACCGATATATACACCGATAACACTATATATCAATGTTATCTTGTCCGAATCACACTAGCGCAAGGTGCAGGAAGTCGCATTGTTAATAACTCTGGCAGTTGATGCGTTGTTACAGGTTATATATATATATTGTGTATCTTCCCGAGCTATTTCTCTTAACCATGCACGCCAAGTCGTTGCACAGCATTTCCAGTGTACTTATGTGGTAAATACGTTGTATTTTTATATAATGGTAATACCAATTTTTTGTTATAATAGTAATGTGATTTTTTAAATAAAAATTAAATATTTAGGAAAACATTAGTTCTAAGGTTTAACAATTTTGTTTACGTTTTTAGTAAACTTGCTTGGCTACTTTATAAAAAGTTATTTCACTTTTTTTGTACATTTTAATTGAAAAAATATAATAAAAGCATTCGTTAAATAAAATTAAAAAATATTTCAAGATAAATCAGAATTTTGTATATGATCAAACAAGCAATAATGTTTTCGGGGGTATTTTGTTACTTGGCGTTCTTTTTTTACTTTTTAAAAGTTTTTAAAGTATATATATACACGAAAAATCATTGCAGGTGCATAAGAAAGGCCCCAAACAGAGAGCAAATGGGTACGGGATTATTTACGATAACGCAGACGAAACTAAAAATAAGTTCACACCCCAAATTTGGAGATTCAAAATCAAGATTTAGGATAAAAAATCGATAAAACAGACATTTCCATTCTTTAGCCTAAAATCCATTTAAAAAACGGTGTAAACACCTACCTCTATAGGAGGTGCTCAAATTGGTGCACCACTTTCAATGCACGCTAGCAATCCGATCGCATTGAGTATTTTCAACGCACTCGCCTACGGTACTTGAAACTACCGGTTACCCTAAGTTTGTTGTACACATTGATAAATGTGTAACACGAAGACGGATAACGATCCGGATTACGCTCAGCATACATTGCCGCTTGCGTTATATTTTTGTTACGTACTTCGTAAATTAAGATGATATCAACTTGCTCTTGACGGAGAAAACATTTTGCGGAAAACTTTCGGTCTGCACTGTGAGAAGAACATTCTGCCGTAGAATTTTTCATTGAGGGGAACACATTTAATGTGGAAATCACAAACTTCACAGTGTTTTCCAAAACAAGTTGATAAGATTCTCAGTTGCGAAAAATGTGAACAAGGGTGAGACTTACCTGGATTTGGCTTAGTATTAGCTACGTGAAACCTCCATTAGAGCCTGTTCGTTAAGGGGTCCAAAAAGGAGGCCCAAAAAGACCGATTTTTCAAGAATTTTTCTTGAGAAGACCTTTAAATCTATTAACGTATAAATGTGTACACATATTATAACTTTTAACTTTATTTTAACATTCTTTATTTATAAAAATAATTATTTTGAAAACTGCTATAGCTGATCTCCAGGAGCACGTCTAAAAAAAGGCGTCTTGTGGTGAGCACGATGTCTCTGGACTGGAACATCTAAAATGGAAAAAAAACCAAAAATATTTCGTTAACATAATGGATTATCTTGTAATTGCTCGAAGGAATAAGCAAAATAATAATTTTTGACAAAATAGCGGCTTCTAAAGAAATGGTTTTTTGACCAAAATGGAGGCCTAAATTGTTTATAAAATGGAAAATATTTATCGGTGAGAAAAAACCATCGATTAATTACTAAAAAATAAACTTGGAAAGATTGTGTTGAAATTTGAGACTGATCGGCTCAGCCGTTTCCGAGAAATCTTGCTCACCGACTTAAAAAACACAGTTTTGAGAAAAACGGGTTTAACGTTTCAAAAGCACTTTCGAACGCTCTGACACGTTATTACAAATGTGCGTGTAACTTCGAGAATATTGGCCGGATTGTCAAGAAATTTTCTGTGTGTGTACTTAAATATATGCACATTACGAAATTAGAAAAAAAAACGATTTTTGGAAAATTTGAGTTGTATATAACCCCTTAATACAAACTGACGTGATTGATAAGACAATTCAATCAATGCGAATCAGATGGCAAGTGTGCATTAAAAATGCTGACCATCACTTTGAGCACCTTTCATAGAGCAAGTGTATGCACCGTCTTTTAAATCAATTTTAGGGCAAATAAATTGAAAATGCTTTTTTATTGATCTTTCACAGTAACTGTTGACCAACCATCCTGAAATTTGGTGTGTGAACTTATTTTTCGTTCCTTAATGAAATTCTGAAAAAATAGTAGTGGTAGCGTGAAAAAAATGGAGGTGACCTTGAAATATCAGAAGGGCCTCCACCTGGATAAACCTCGTAGCCACCACTCGATGGCCCCCTTCAAACGATACAACTTTTGCAGGAAAATTTTTTCCGAAGGCTGATAGGTTAGAAAATATTTTGACTGCTCATAGCCATCGCCTCATCCGGTATATATTTATATAATGATAATTATATAAATCCATATATATATATATATATATATATATATATATATATATATATATATATATATATATAAATGACCAGCCAGTAAAGTTTTGGCGCTCAAATAAAAAGACGAATAATCCTCCGGTACTTGTGTGTTCGAAATGAAGAATTGACGCATCTGGAAGTAAATGTTACACAAAGTGTCGTTGCATACGCGGGACGGAAGGTTAAATTCGCATCGAGAGCTCTCGTTACGCGTACGAAAGTTTCGAGTAATATCCTCCTTCGCTTTCCATTTGCGACCACATGACCTTGGTGTGTGTGGGCACGAAACGGTCGGGGCAGAATGCTTTTCTTCCGGCGTCATTCTCGTTGCGCGATTAGACTGCAGCAGTCTGCACAGCTGCGATGTACAGCCTCGCGAATGCACGTGGGCGACTGTGCAATCAAACGTGTACGAGCCAACTTCAAGAGCGGATATATCGCGGCCCTCGGACACAGAAGGGCCTAGATAAGATGACGAGTGAGAAAATGAAAAAACGCATGTTTTTTTATTAGTCAATTATTGGTATTATTCGGATTAATTATTTTGGATTAGAGATTAATTATAGAGAGTAGTTTTTCTTTCGAATTAAAATTAATTTTATTGAATCATTTGCCGGGTGAATAGTTTTTAATAGAATAGTTATGGACTAGAAATTCAAGTGGGTTACCTACGGATTTTTACGTATGATTGAAAATAAATAAGTACTTTTATTCACCAAGCTTGCTGATTTTTTAAACGGAATATCGGGTGGGAGTCGAAATATCGATGGATCAATATTCGGATGGGCTGAAATATCGAATTAAAAAATGTCGAATGTTTGAATATAGATAGATCAATGTTCGGAGGGTTTATATAGTCGTAAATAAAAATTCCGAATACGAATATCTCGAAGTTAAAATATAGCGAAAAACAAAAACCGATTTAAAAAATATTGAGAGACATAATATCGAATTGCTTATATAAATAACACCAAATAATTCGAGAAGACGAATCTTCGAATTGTAAATATAGCGACGGTTCAAAAAACAGAAAGCATTAAATCAAACGGCCAAAAAGTCGAGTGGTTAAAATAGCGAAGGGTCAAAATGTCGAACGACCCGGATGGCGAAAACTTGTGATCGAGGCAGATAGCGTTAGCGTTCAGCCGGGACGGCATCCCGATACTCGTCGGCATCCCGATACCCGATAACCAATATTAGATACTCGCTTGTTTCTGTTTCGGAGATGTGGATGTTATAGATTGTTCGAATCTATATTTGTATGTCTCAAATTGCAGACGATCTGAATATACGTTTTCAGACAAATGTGCTCTCGAATAAATGATGCTTTGCTTTATAGTCATTCGATTTTTATTCGATCAAAACATAAAATTTCGAATAATTAAACCTTCGTTATTTTGAGAGTTCATAATTCTGTCGTTTCGAAATATTTGTCTATCTATATTTGGTCCTTCGATATTTTGATCCCCACCCGGAATATCGATAAGCTGAAATATTAAGTATAATAACTAAATCGTTTATATTATATATATACTCAAAACTTTTCCGATTTTTATCCGTAATCCGAAGCCATGACTATGTTTAAATGCAATACGTTCGTTAAAAAAAATTCAAATACAAAAAAGTCTAGATAGCCACCTCTAAAAATTGAGTGACCGCGCCCATCTTTTTAGAGAAATTTTGTTTTATCAGTGCCCAATAATAGCACGAGAATCCAGAATTTTTTTTTTTTTTAATCAGTCTAATATATACACATATGAAGCGAGTTCTTGGTCGTCTCATCACTCAAATTACCTGCACGTTCTCCGTATATTCCTCCGATCTATAGTTGTGCTGAAACACAAAGTCGTTCAGCAGAAAATCGATCAAATCGAATATTAAACGATTTTTCCGGAAAATTTCCAAGTCGATTCTTGCGCGACTATGCACAACGATTTTTGCATACATAAAGATTCCCCCCGCGTACTGGTAGATGTTCTTTTTCAATTATCACAAAATTATATATTTAATTTGTAAATGATCATTTCTTCATATCTCTTTACCGATTTTCCTCTCATGGATGACAAAACTTGAGAGGAAAACTAGTACGATGTACGTTCGAGTGTGGAGACACTTCAGCAACAAGTAAAGTATACGAATAAACCGTTTCGCCGAGTCGGCAAAAAATTGGTGGTGATCCGCCATGTATCCGGTACTGTGACCTTTTTGGAGAAAATTATAATGTTTGATGGGAATGATTTCGAAGCGACACAAGAGATAAAGTGACGATCGAGATATTGGACAAACATTTTTGCGAACCACTGAAACTAGTCGCCAGGAGGAGAACGTCGACGAGAACGACGAAGAAAAAGAAGGAGGAGTGTCAGAGCAAAGAAGGTGGGGGGTGGGGGGGGGGGGGTTCAAGGGTGCAAGAGAGCAGCGCACGAACACGAGCGTGGCTTTGAGAAAGGAGTCGAAAACCTCCGTTGAACCCTACTTACCCCCCACTCCTCGGCTGGCCTTTCTTTCGATTTGGGGGCCTCGGCGAGAGGCGAAACTCAGCGCGAAGCACAGCCTGTATGCGCCTAAAATGCATACTAGGCTCTCCCCCGCCCCCGCGGGCCCCACCACTTCGGGCATTCGGCCCCGAATCCTCCGACACACACACCCAGGCCTAAGCTCCCGGAGTCCCCCTCCCCCGTCAGTCCCCACCCTCGCCTGCGCGCTTCTCCTCGCTATCCGCGTTGCTAGGCGTCTTCTCGTTGCTAGGGCCCACTTTACTCGCCCGGGCCTCTCCTCGTATCCCCACCATTCGTGCGCCGTACGAATAGTCCCAAAAATGCGTTGGCTGCAACCGGGATCGACGCGCGGTCCCCTCTATTTCTTCTTGCCTCTCTAACCGCCCAATGCACGCGAGGGGCCCAAAATGCATTGAACGTGCGCGCGCGCGGCTTCTTCATTCTCTCTTGCTCTCTCTCTCGGGCCCTCTCATTCTCTCTCTGGTTCCTCCACTTTTACCTCCTTCGCCCCCCCCCCTCCTCGCTCCCTCTCGCTCTTCGCCATGCTGTGCTTCCTATCGTGCTGGCTGGTTTGCCCGAACGGTTTTTCGGATCCCACCATGAGGTCGTCGTCGTCATCGAGAGAGAGCTCTTCCTCCCCTCTAGTTGCTAGGCCCACTTGCCCCCTGTTCTTTCCACAACTAGGCATATAGATATACCGCAAGAGCCGAGCGCGGGGGGGGGGGGACTGAGAGAGGGACGAGAAAAAGATAGCAATGGAACCAGTATGTACCCCCGGGCCCTTACCCCACCTTAGGTGCAACGGCCTAAATGCAATTTACTTCACGGGCTGCGGGTTTCGCAACTTTGCCTTTTCGTTTTTACCCTAGGCTTTGGCTTCTCGTTTCGGGCCGCCCGGCCAAAAGGGAAAGAGGGAAGAGAGCCGCCATTACACCAGCACCGTACAACGACGTCCAGAACACCATCATCATCGTCATGGCCCCTGAAGAATATCGTCGTAACTATATGCTGCATCGGTTATACGTACGCGGGATACTGTATATTTATGTATATAACCGAACGAGGGAATGCACGTGGATCATCCGAGAGAGCTTGCAATCTCTCCGATATCGCGGACTGGTGCGCAGTTCTCCTCTACACCCTGTCAAGATGGAGAACCCACGTTGTATAAGAAACGACTCGGGTCTGCCTCTGCCTCTGTCTCTCTCTTCTCTCTCTCTCTCTCTCTCTCTCTCTCTCTCTCTCTCTCTCTCTCTTTTTCTCTCTCTCTCTCTCTATCTATCTATCTATCTCTGTCTCTCCGTCTCTCGTGCTCCTGCCCTCCCGTTCGTGTACTTTGAAAAATAATGCTGCGCCTACGTTAAACCTGTCACGACTGTACATGCACGGCCATATTTCAGGACTCGCCATCGAGTTCCGCATTTTGATATCACACAAATGATAACGCACTTTCTTAACTAGAATCGATAACGTGTAAGTGATCGGCCCGTGTTACGAGCAATCAACGAGCTTCAGAATTGATGCGACTATTTATTGTGAAATTTTATAGTTCTGCAGTTGGACACGCAATTGGATCATTTTACAATTCCATAGGTTCGGAATGATAGAATTACATAGGATTAAACACTATGATTCTCTAGGCTTGCAAATCTGCAGTTTTATCATTTCGGTGTACTGTAATTTTATAACTCCGTTATTAGGTGATTGTACAATTTTGTAATTTTATAGTTGTATACATGTATAAATCTATGATTTTAGAATGCTATAATTCTTTGATTCCACAATTCCATAACTCTATAATTCTATAATTCAATCATTCTAAAGCTGTGAAATTTTGTAACTCTATAATACTATAATTTCAGAACGTTATAATTCTAGAAGTCTTCACTTCTATAATCGCATTACCCTATAATTCTATTATTCTATTATTCTATAATTCGACGATTCTATAATCCAATAATTATATAATACCATCATGCTATAATTCTACAGTTCTATAATTCTATGGTTCTAAATGTCTACAATATATAATATCTATAATTCTCTAATTCTGTTATTCTATTATTATATGACTGAATAATCTATAATTCTATAATGCTGTATTTCTATAATTCTACAATTCAATAACTCAATAATTCTATAATTTTAGAGTTTCATAATGCTAGAACCCTTTAATAATGTAATCCTACGATCTCAGCATTCTATTATGCCATGAATCCTAAAATTCTGTAGTTCTAAAATACTATAATGCTATAATTCTGCAATTCTATAATTCTCTTATTCTATAATTATATGAATGAATGAAATATAAATAAAATTAATACAATACTATGATGCTATGATTTTACAATTATATAATTCTATGATTCTGAATAATCTATAATTCTATAATGCTGCATTTCTATAATTCTACAATTCAATAACTCAATGATTCTATAATTTCAGAGTTCCATAATGCTAGAAGCCTTTAATAATGTAATCCTACGATTTCAGCATTCTATTATGCCATGAATCATAAAATTCTGTAGTTCTAAAATACTATAAAGCTATAATTTTACAATTATACAATTCTATGATTCTAAAGTTTTACAATTCTATAACGCTTTAATCCTATGCTATAATTCTTTAATTCTGCAATTTTGTAACTTTATAATTCAATAATTCCATAATGCTCTAATTCTATCATTCCAAAATGTTCTATTTTCAATAATCTCTAGAATTTATTTCATCTCCTAATTCGTTTTCAAATTAAAAACTAATATTCTTCAAATTAACTAATTTTATTTAGTCATTTTATAATTCTATAATTGTATAATTCTAGAATTCCATCGTCTCGCATTCTCAAAATGATACGATTATCTTCATTGTCGACTCATGATACCGAAATTCTCATAGTGTCTTCAAAAAGTTATGACTGCGATCAACAATAGAGTGATATTCCACGGTGGATATTCCACCTCCATGAAAACCCTCAAAAGTGCTCAACGAGATAATTCTATAATTCTATAATTCTCTAATTCTGTTATTCCATTATTATATGAATGAAAATCTATAATTCTATCATGCTGTAATTCAATAATTCTACAATTCGATAACTCTATAATTCTATAATTTTAGAATCCTATAATGCTAGAACGCTTTAATTATGTAATCCTATCATCCCATCATTCTATTATGTCATGGATCCTAAAATTCTCTAATTCTAAAGTACTATAATGCTATCATTCTACAATTCTATAATTCTATGATTCTAAAGTTGTACAATTCTAAAGTTGTACAATTCTATACTGCTCTAATCCTTTGCCTATAATTCAATAATTCCATAATTCCCTAATTCTATCATTCCAAAATGTTCTATTTTCAATAATCTCTACAATTTATTTCATCTTCTAATTCATTTTTCAAATTAAAAACTAATATTCTTCCAATTAACTAATTTAATTTAATTATTTCCTAATTCTATAATTGTATAATTCTAGAATTCCATCCTCCCGCATTCTCAAAGTGATACGATTATCTGCATTGTCGACTCAACGATACCGAAATTCTCATTGTGTCTTCAAAAAGTTGTCGACAGCGAACAACAATAGACTGATATTCCGCGGCGTACAGAACCTCCATGAAAACCCTCAAAAGCGGTCAACGAGAATCCTATATCTGCTTCTAGCCTGTGACCAAGTCCCAAAGTAGCATCGTCCCCAAAAGTATTAGCATAACTATAAAGTTGCTCCGTTGTCTCAAAAAAACATTCCTCGTGCAGTAGAATTGAAGTGAATTTTCGAGAAAAAAAAATCTCCGCGTTCGCTCGTATCGCCATGCCAGTTTGGACTCGCGAAACGGGAAAGCGATAAGAGTAAGTGAAGAAAAAAAATCCCGCCGAAAGAATGCGATGGTTGAGCAAGGGAAATAATTTCGCGAAAAGAAATGGTCGATCGGATCCTGAGTATCAGCATGCGGCCCTGTCTCTTTGCTAGAGAGACTCGTCTCTCTTCCTCCTCCTCCTTCTCTTCTCGGCAAGTTGGCCGAAGCCGGGACTGTAGTTGCCTGCTGCTGCACCTAAAATGCACTATCCCTCCCGTGCCCCACCGGTCGCCGAATCTTCGGTGGACGCAACGGTCGGCCCGCCGTCACACATACACACACACGTGGAGCGCACAAACACGCGACTCCCCACGCGCGGACTATGCAGCGCGCCTCTATTTGGGCCCCCCACCATCCGGGAATGGCCGAAAAGAGTGCAACGGCCTAAATTCGAGATGGGGAAATGGCAAGGGGCCTTGGGCTCGCTCCTCACTCACTGAATCCGGTGCAACAACCTGATTTCTAGACCCTCTTTCCCTTCCTTTACACCCTCGCCCCTCGCTACTGCTACTTCGCTTCTCTCCTCTCTATCTTCGACTATCTTCATCTCTCTCTCTCCCACCCCCTCTCTCTCTCTCTCTCTCTCTCTCTCTCTCTCTCTCTCTCTCTCTCTCTCTCTCTCTCTCTCTCTCTCTCTCTCCCCCCCCCTCTCTCTCGCTCTCTCTCTCTCTCTGCACGGACGCGACTACCGCAAATCTGCCCATTCGCCATCAGCACTTCATGTCCGATCTGGGAAGTAGGGGCGATCATCGTCATCGGGTAATTGCAATCATACCCGCCTTACGTAAAGCGTACGTGTGACCTGTTGAGAGTGCACTCGCTGCATCTTCTCGGCTAGGTGTTTCGTTACGACACTGTGGGCCTCGTCTAGAGAGGATTTCAGTAAGTATTGCAATGGTTGGGAATGAGATGGCAAAAGGTACGATTTTCGTACGAACGTTTCCTGCCTCTGCAGCGTGCAAGTGGATCGAGGCCGATGATGAGCGGTTATGATGATCTTGCACTGCAACTTCTATCGTCGCGATCCCCTTTGCTGAGTGCGACAGTCGAAAGGGCGCAACCAGATGATTCGGCACGCGCGACCAGCCCCCTTTGTCGTGGCAGTCGTTAGACTCACAAGCATGTATAATACGTGCGTGGATATTCGTAACGCATGTACCTACAATACGTGTAACGTGTAGCGCAAAGAGGTTGGTGCTAATTTGGAGCACTTGTCTCGTGAAACTGTCAAGGGAGTTTGTCCGCACCTTTGAACGATCCTTCGACATTTTTGCACATTTCCTTATCGCCAGATTAACCGATCTGCATAACCTTGAGATCCAAAAACAGGTCGGCTTGCAGTGTTTTTTTTTGTGACGAGAGTATTGCGATGACGAGGTAGGAGAATTTTACACACAATTACTACATAGTCTTACCGAGTTAGGGATTTTTTGTTGAAAAATATTCATGAGCGATGATATTATTATTTTAACAAAGTGCCGCTGTTGCTGTATGGCTGAGCGGTGCTGCTGGCTCTGGCAACTGGGGTGATTCGAAGTGAGAAAGGAAAAAAAAAAATTTTGTATGATAATGAACGTTTCGTGTCACCGGATACTGTTTTGAACTTTTGGAAAATAGGAATATGGCAAGCTGTAGAAAAAAAGTTCGATTTTCGACCACAAAAACAACTTTCATCATTGTTATTAACAAACAAATAAACATACTGATAAATCGTTCAGTTATACGATAGAAAATGTTATAAAATATGCTCTGTTCGAATTTGAAGTGGATCGGACTAATCGATTTTGAGATACGAATTATACCGTTCCATAAAACGTAGTTTGAGAAAGACGCAAAAGAAAAAAGAGTAAATCGCAGCGACCGGTCGCCGTAGCGCAGGAGGCGTTCCGACAATTCACAAAAATTTGCATAACTCGGTCAATATTCGAAATATAAAAAAAATCATCATTACAAATTAAAATTAAGACTCTAGCTATAAAATTAAGCAGAAAAATCGTATTTTTTTAATTTTACGTCTATGTAGACCTCGTAACAGTGGATTGCAATATCTTAGCCAGGAAAAACTGCGAAAAATAGTTTTTTGATTTATCGTGGATATCTAAGTATCGCATGTGCTATCAAAACCACCAGCTGATAACAGTTGAGCAATGGTCGTAGGTATCCAATTGGATTCCCATTCGTGTTCCCACTTCCTGATAGGGATCCAATGAGCCATCACATTGGATCCCTATACTAAAGTCACGCTCGTGCATTGGACTCTAATCCGGATTCCCCATTGGAATCCAATGTACGAACCCAGTTTGAATCCTAAAGTAGTTCCACATTATCAGCCAGAATCCGATGCGATTCTTGAAGAATCCCCTCGTGTTCGGTACGTCATCAATTTTCTAAACAAAATATATAGATGTACAAAATTAGTGGATATTAACAAACATATATATATTTTCTTAAACAAATATAAATCGTTTGGAAAAGTATCTCTTGAAAAGTCATTTGAATCATATCACTGAAAATCCACTGTACTTATGGTTTATTTATTTTTCTGCACGTTGACATAATATTACCCTACACGTACACGCTCGCGAAGCATGCAGGTTATATTTCAACATACCGACTTTTTTCTCGTGACTTTCCACATATTTTCTATTCGAAAGTGGTAAGAATTCCGTAACGGCGTTCATTCCAGTGCAGAATCCAATTGGAGCCCAATGAGGACTCCCTATGCCCAGTGCCCCTAACAATTCCCTATAAAGATATGGATGCGTCTTGGGACTCCCCAACATATTTGTGCACAGGATCACAAAAGGATATTTTTTTTAGCGAGCCAACAACTTGCGGTTGAGAATTTCGAGTAAAAATTCTCAAACGACGTAAATGGGGAAATAGCACAGAATCCACGTGGATTCCAATGTGGACTCCCTGCGTGAGATCCCTATCAAATCGCCATATCGATTTCGTAGGATCCAGGAACTCCTCAACAAACTTTCGCACGGGTACTCCTTACAAATTGCTATCGACCTTCAATCTTTTGCAGTCCAATTTAAGAACAGGTTACCATCCACAAACATGAAAGATGCATGAACTTTAGGATTTTCTTTTTATATAAAATAATTACTTTCGTAAATAGGTTTCAACGTATTTCATTCTTCTATCAATGGAGAGTAAATTCCAATTCTATTTATTTAAAAAAATCCAAGATGACGGCTCCATCTCCCGTGAAATAAAGCCGTGCATCGGGTGTTTTGATGTGCTCGGGGCGCTCCACAGCCTTGCCAGTTCAATTGAAACAAAAACGGATTAAAAACCATTAACCTATTCTAATGCAATTTAAATGCAGTTTTCAGAAAACCCCATTTAAAATGTAATGTTATTAAATTTCGTATTCCATGTTTGTTTTTGATAACCCAAACAAACGAACCCACGTGTTCCAAACACTTTAAGGGGTATGCATAACTTTGGAATTAGAAAAAATCGATTTTTGATTTATTTTATTATCTTGTGGCGTAGAACCTTAACGTTGATTTGGTTCGAAGATTTTGTAAAAGTTCCACAAATTGACCGAGTTGTCACGAATTTAGTGGAGCAGGTGACAACGTCCCGTGGCCTTACGACTCTAGTGCTCCGCGGTGCGTTGTAATCTACGTATGATTTCTAAGGGCATTGATATGCCTTTGACCAACCAGGCTGTTTGCGTGTTATATGACCGAGGAATCGATGATGTAGGGTACGAAAAATATTTGTGATTTTATCTCAAGCATGCAGTCCATACACCAAGGCACTTTCTGACAATTGAATTTGTCAAATACCGATTTGGACGAAAGCGTGCATTTTATAGATAAATATTTTTCATAAAATATGTTTAATTTTTTACGAGCTCCATTAATCGCATCACCTGTCACTCATCGTTTCGTTCCTTTCATTCATCGTTCCGTCTCTCTCATTAAAAGTTTCCTTGTTTATATCTTCATTACCAATGGAGCTAGCAAAAAAATGAGAGAGACCTTTTTTATTATCAATTCAAAAAGAAACATCTTTTATTTTAAACTTTTATCTCCAAAATGCACTGTTCCGTCAGAATCATCATTATAAAAATTACATTCTTTGTAACGAAAAAAAAACGATTCTAGAACCAAACAAATGTCCTATTCGTATTTCACGTACCCAAAACCATAAAGAACCGACCTTTTTGAGTATACCGAAACATTTACGGAAAAAGTGGATTTAGTACGTTATCTTCCTTTGCGTTTATCTCGAAAGTATACTTTGCAACTTCGCGTGCGTCACATCTCAAAATCTAATCTTCCGATGTACTTCAAATTTGGATTGGACATGTTTTATGACATATTCAATCGACAGACGGGATGATTTTTCCATATGTTCCTCCGTTTGTTAATACCAAACGTTTAAAGTCGTTATTTTTTGTCAAAAATCGACCTTTTTTCAAAAGCGTGCAATTTATGCAATTTATAAAATTTCGAAAAAGCATCCTGTGGTTTTGTGGTCGGGCTCTACTGCTAAAAAAGTACTGCTAAAGGCTCTACTGCTAAAAGCTCCACTGCTAAAAGCTGTACTGCTAAATGGGCTCTACGACTAAAACTGGACTGCTAAAACTGGCTTCTGACACAGGGCTCATATAAGTCCCACTGATGAAGGATATATTATACTTTTTGAGATTTTTTGACGATTTTTTGGGATTTTTCTTAGAAAACTTACCTTGCTATCGGCGCCATTGTGCTGCACTCGGAGGGATGCCTCCGTAGACACCTCATTTGTACTCCTGTGACGTCAGGAACGGCAAAAGTTAGAAATACCTACCGCCAAAGTTTACCTTAGGGCTGCATTATTGACGAAAAATCATAACATTTTCGTTATGTCGATATATGTTTGGGTTTTTGCGTTTTAGCAGTCGAGATTCTTTAGCAGTGCTGCTTTTAGCACTAGAGTCTATTTAGCAGTCCAACTTTAGCACTAGAGCCCATTTAGCACTAGAGCTTTCAGCAGTACAATTTTAGCGCTAGAGCTTTTAGAAGTACAAATTTAGCAGTAGAGCTTTTAGCAGTACAATTTCAGCAGTAGAGCGTGTTTAGCAGTATAATTTTTAGCAGTTCTTTATCAGCAGTAGAGCCCTAGTACCCGTGGTTTTGTAGCTTTACCATTGTACTAAAAGTATATTGTCCATTTTTCATATTAAATAAAAATGATTACGTTCCTATTATATATTTCGCAATTCAAAAAAACGGTAATATGCCAAGACTGTGTATATGAAAGATCGGCGTTATCATGACAATACCCGAGACGAAACAAAAAATGCTGAAAATCGAGCTGTTTTTTTGAACTTTAAGGTTATGGCATACCTCTCAAAGATGCAAATTATGATTTAAAAAGTCGAATTTTACTTCGTCACGAACGGTGTAAAATGTTGTCCTTAAAAAAGAATGCAGTTCAGGAAAAAAATGATTTTGGAATTGCGTCGCGGCAGTCATGCCCGCAGCCGTTCCTCGTGGAGGATCTCAACCACGATGACCAAGGCTCAGTCGTCTACTTAATGCAATCGCTAGGCGGTTTTCGGTGGCGCCGTTGTCTTCCTTTTTTCTTTTTCCCCCCATCCTCGTTTCCTCGCCATCCTTACTGCTTGGCATCTTTCTCCGGTGTCTCCTCGACTCTCTTCTTTCTCCTCTCGTGCATATGCACTCATCATTCCATAACGTTTCCTCCTCCGTCCTTCTCCTCGCTCTCTGCTCCCTCCCACTGCCCGTCTGTAACGTATTCGGGGGGTTTTTTTTGCACCCTTCACCCGCTGCAATCGTCTCCGCTTACTAGCTACGACGAGGAGGACGAGCGCAATACGAGACGAGCCTACGCAAACTCGCACATATGGACGGGGAAAGGAGAGGCGAAACTAGTGGTGAAGAGGAGCGAGCTCGTGAAGCCCCCAAGGAGCTTCACTCTTCGCGCTCTCTCGCACTCACCGATCTCCCTCGTTTTGGCGATTCAAGGTCCACGTTGCCCGCCTTCTCGCTCTCTCATAGAGACGCGTCCAGTGCTGAGCGAAGAAAGGACGTAAGGCCCGAACTGCAGATGCTTCCAATGAAGACGCGGCTAGAGTTCGCATGTGCATTTTTGCAGTATGACGCTGCGTAGATGGCACACAAGAGCGGTTGTCATTCGAGACGATGCGCCGTATCTTTCTATTGAGAAAAACCTCCATCGGTCGACGAGAAGAGTGGTGACAGGCTTTGTGGGAAGACTACCGTACGTCCGGGCACCGACGCACGAGGTCACCAATGCTCTCCGGTCTGACCACGAGCCAGCCGAACCTCCTATTCTTAACACGGCACGGCATATGAATCTCTAATCACCTTTTCAATACGGACGCTGCTCAGAACTTCCGTCACGTCGAGATCCAACACGTTTCGCTGCCAAATTTTTCCAGTGCGAATGAAAATATCGTTTTTCGTCTTTGCGTCTTTTTAAATCCATATTTTACTGAAAAATGTATTACGGAAGATAAGACAAATTGGAGAAGAAGATTGTTTTCGTTGACAATTTTTTGATTTTGGCTTTTTGATGCCAATATTTTGTTTTGGCGTTTTTAAAGCCAATTTCTTGGTTATGAATTTTCGATGCCAATTTTTTAATTTTATATTTTCAATGCCATTTTTTTTATTTTGTATTTTCAGTGCCATTTTTTGATATTGGGTTTTTGCTAGTGTTTTAATTTTGTGTTTTTGCTGCAATTTTTTTTATTTTAAGTTTTCAATGACAATTTTTTGACTTTGTGTTTGTAATGCCAATTTTTTGATTTTGTGGTTTGTGTGTTTTGTTGCCAATTTTTTTCATTTTGTGTTTTCAATGCCCATTTTTTGTATTTTTGCTGAGCATTTTTTTAATGTTGAGTTTTCGGTGCCAATTTTTAAATTTTGTGTTTCCAATTCCAATTGTGGATGTTGTGTTTTCGCCGCCAATTTTTTCATTGTGTATTTTTCCTGCCAATTTTTTGGCTTTGTGTTTTCGATGCAAATTTTTTAATTTTGTGTTTTCGCTGCCAATTTCTTGATTTTGTGTTTTTACTGCTAATTTTCGGTTCTGTATTTTCGATGGCAATTATTTTATTCTCGTGATTTTTGGTGGGCGTTTCGATGAAAAATTTTGCAGCGAAAATAACAATAACTTTTGCTGGAAAATTTGTTAGTAAACATTTTGAAATCGTATGCGACATTTCATACCTTTGTGGGCTTTCAATTCACGTTTTGCTGCAGATCAGTGGAAATAACGAAACAAAAAATATTATTAACATTTTGCTGCCAATTTGTTGGTAAAAAAGATCAAATCGCACACAATATCGTATGCACAATTGTTTTATCTTCGCGTGTTTTCAGTGCACATTTAGCTGTAAAATTTATCAGTAAGAATAACAAAGCAAAACAAATAATAACCTATGCTACTAATTTTGTCAGTAAATACAATAAACCCGTCCTATGCAATATCCTATCTATTATAATTAATATCCTTCACCCTCGCTTTTTATCTCGTTTTTCATTGGACCCCACCAATATGACTTGTCGGTTGCGGATGATAGCTACCGGAAAACCTCATAGCATTAACAATTAACATTCACTGTCCCCAAATTTTCCAACTAGACTGAACAAGGTAACTCCCCCACCCCATTAACTACCATCTCGCCAAATAAGTCCCAATGCAAAAGAAAAGGTTATACAATTATACGGATCGCCTACATTGGACACCAAAGAACATTGCTACTGCACGCAATGTGTTCTTCGGCACTGCAGTCTCTTCTCGATGTTACCCATGTCGTCTGGACACGTATTATGCGCCTCTGATCTCACAAGGAACATCGAACTTGTTGAAGGACTGAGACGATCCTATCGCAAAAAAAAACTATCGTAAAAAACTAAATAAAAAAAGAGAGATCGATAAAGAAGAAGGGAATGAGAGAGAGGGTCAGGAAACTTGGCGCGCTTCGGTTATAACAAACTAATCGATTCCCTGAATATTTGGTGCATCGCCCGCGTGCACCCTGAAGACTGCGCGTCAGCGTCACGACACACCCGGAGTCGATGCTCTCGTGCATGATACAAGGCATGAAAAGAGAGAGAGAGAGAGAGAGAGAGAGGAGAGAGAGAGAGAGAGAGAGAGAGAGAGAGAGAGAGAGAGAGAGAGAGAGAGAGAGAGAGAGAGAGAGAGAGAGAGAGGAGAGAGAGAGAGAGAGAGAGAGAGAGAGAGAGAGAGGGAGAGAGAGAGAGAGAGAGAGAGAGAGAGAGAGAGAGAGAGAGAGAGAGAGAGAGAGAGAGAGGGGAGGGAGAGAGAGAGAGAGAGAGAGAGAGAGAGAGGAGAGAGAGAGAGAGAGATAGACGAAAAGTGTTTGCAAAAAACACATAAAAATGTTAAATTCGTGTGTTATGCATGGGGCCCACAGAGAGTAGAGACTGCTGCTAATTCTCAACGGTTTCGCGTTGCCCTCGAAGCACAAATAACCAACGCCGCGCTACTGCTACACACACTAAAACCGCCCGCAGTCTTTTTTTCGTACCATCCTTTCGTATTTCACACGAAACCTCATCTGCTTTCACATATTGCTATCCGTTGACAGTCAAAAGGGCGTAATCGAACGATTCAGGAGACGCGACCAGCGCCCTTTCTCACAGCGTCGCTAGCCGTAAGCGCGTGTGCAATGCGTGCATGGATATTCATAACATATATTCCCTCAGTACGTATAACGTGCGGAGCAAAAAGGTTGGTGGTAATATGGGCCCCTTGAATTTTTCGCGAGGCTCTCAAGTGCGTTTATCCGCATTTTTGAACGTTTCTTCGAAATTATCGCACATTTTTCGCTAGTTCGATAGGGATTGTGATATCGCGAATGAGATATATCGCGTTGTCAAGGGTCGTGCTCGGTCATAATTGGAGTTAGGGGCAAAAGTGCGAATAATTGTTTGGAGATTATTGTTTATAGTGAATGTGTAAATATGACTGGTGCTGGTCAGCAGCACGGTATAAGGGAATGGATTCTGAATTGATGAGGATTGTCTGGCGGGTTTTTAATTTGCGTAATTTGGGAGAGAATGCTGGTAGGAGAGCTTTCGAAATATTGGAGCCGTTAGGAAGGGGTTGAATCCAAAACTTGATATTGTGAGCATGATTATGGGTATCGCGGGGTCCCAAGTAAAGTCACCTTTAGATCAGCTGAAAATAATACAAACCCGAAAAAAATTGTGATTTTGAAATTTTGATTGTTATGAAGAAGCTAGGCTTAAAATCCATGCAACAATCGAATTCACTTTTCGACCTACCCAAATTAGAATAGAATTCAATAGATAAAGGAGGAAAGTTACTTAGAAACGCTTTGCCTCCATTTCTCAGTTTGCCATTTTTTAGGCCCTGAATTTCACCCTGCCGAAGGAGCTTCAGCGCCGACAAAGGGTCGGCTAGTCCTCGCGAGATTTACAGATCGCCGAAATTCGGGCTTCGACCGAGCTCGAACGTGAACGGGAAGTCGAACGATCGATTTATGGGCACTTGGAATTCAGAATGATTTTTTCTTTTTTTTTTTATCGTGACGACGGTAACGCCGCGGAGGGTTCCATATTCACACCAATATCTCGATAAGCTTATAGACGCGTTGCGCCAACCACCGCAGCGTGTATCCGCGTGTGTATATAAACGTTGGTCCGTTTGACGCCAGTCTCCGTACTTTTTTAACGACGAACAAAGCTACGCCGAATTTTATTCTTCGTCTCGGAGTCTTCTGGCTATCCGTGGCTCTTTATGCTGCACGGAGGAGCTACTGCATCGCGGGAGCGAAAAAAAAGAAAGAGAGAGATGTCTGTTTCTCTTTTTCTCTCCTTGTCTCCGTCATCTTTGCCCTCGTCGTCATCGTCGCGTCGTCTTCGTAGTCAAGGATCAACGCCCCTGAAAAAGTTCTTTGAGCCGAGTTGGACCACCTGCCCACGAAATGCCCAGTACTCTTTCAAGTCTCACCTCATCCTCCAACGCTCTACTGTACGATCTTCTCGCCCTCTCCCGCCCTCTCTCTCTCTCTCTCTCTCTCTCTTTCTCTCTCTCTCTCTTTCTCTCTCTCTCTTCCTATCTTCTCTATACGTTTTCTCCTTCTCTCGCTGCCTGTTGTGCTCTCTCAATCTTCCTCCATCTCTCTTAGCCGTTTCCTTGGTGCATTGCCCTTGTCGAATTGACTCAGCCATTTAGAATCTACAGATTTGATGCACTTCTCTCCTTGGAGGAATTTATTTCGCCTGCATATCGGTGAAGAAATTTCGCGAGAATTCCGGCACGATCTACGAACCTTCCTGTCAATGAAACGATTAACTTTTGTCGTCATAGTTATCAACGGGTTAGACGTAGTTGTAAGAGTCAAGAGCAGCTCATTTTTGGCATTTTTTTTTTCTAGAAAATCGTCATGATGAATTTCTACAAAAATGAAGTATTTTAAAAAGTATGATCTCAAGAACACTTTGTAACTTTGTCGTGAAAAAATATTTAATTATAATCGACTTGCAACTTTTGAAAATGTAAATATTTTCTTAAATGCTTGAGGCTTTATTTCGAGTGTAATGACGTTTCACGCCTCAAGCTTCGAAGAAAATATTGTAATTTTTTTAATTTCTATGTTCATGTAAGTTTTGTTAAGTATTTACTGCCTGCGCCTTTGATCAGTGACCAAGGATGGAGTTCTTCTGTAGCTTTACTATTCAACTTCATACACGAAATATTATTTTTTACTTTTTAGTTCGATAGTTTAGAAATAAAGGCTTGTTTTTTAAAGATTGTTTGCGGTTGGTTTATTTTATAGTTTTTAGCGTTAGAATTTGTTTATTTATTTTCCATGCAAATAAATAAATGATCCATTCAGACATCGGCGTAATCGAAAACCTTGCCTTAGGTTATAAAGGTTTGGTGAGAAACTTTATAGTAGTGTAATTATAAATAGTGCTCAAGTCAACAAAGTTAATGAATCCATACTCGATTGTCCTATCATTTGCCATTGGGTAATTTCAGTTTTAGCCTTCCACCGCCATTATCAGTCTCTCGTTCGCAAGTGTAATAAAAAATGCTCGTGATAACAAAACAAATAAGCACAAACCCGACTGTCCTAGCATGTATCATTATGGAGTTCCAGTGTCTACCTTCCACCTACATCATCAGACTCCCGTCATCATGTGTAATGAATTGTGCTCATAATAACCAAATAAATTAGCACAAACTCGACTGTCCTATTATGTGCTATTAAGGAGTTGCATCGCCCACCTCCCACCTCCATCATCAGACCAGCTCCATGGTACCATATTATTGCATTGTCACCGAAGTTACATAGGTATGCCAAATGTCAGCTCAATCGGATCCCAGCAAGTGCTTGAAAAATGGATTACAAATTTTGAACCGGAAAGACATACGAACGAAGCAATTTAAATAATAGCTTGTAAAAATTTGCATTTTTCGTTTATCAAATCAAACGTATACTCGGGAAAAAAAATGCTTCGATCAAATGCTATTTTTTTTAATCTAGAAGAAGAGCTAAAAATTCCAGAAAGATCGATGCAGTAGTTTTTGAGATATTTTCTGGGGCCGGGTGGAAATTCCGAACTTTAAATGATTAGAACGTTCAAAACTCCGAAAGAATTTTACACGAAAGACCAAAACTCCAAAAATCTGAATACCGTCAAAATAATTCGTCTATGGAAGTTTTAAAAGTTCGAAAATTTTCAATAAATTGACGAATTATTCCAAGAATTTTTTTTATTGCGAAGTGATTTTACGTCAATTTTTAAATTTGTCGCGACAATGTTATACGTTCTACGTCATTTACAGTCGACAGTGTAGACTTTCATTGGCATGATTTGACGAAACTTGTCATTTCGGAATATTAAAACTAGGAATTTTAAACCGTTCGAGCGCTCAAAATTCAGAATTTCAACCCGGCCCCCATGTCAAGACCATGCCAGCAAAAGTCTACACAATTGACCGTAAATGTTGTAGAACGTATAACATTATCCAGAAAATTTTCCAAATTGACGTAAAATCACTTCTCAATAAAAAAAAAAACATCTTGAGGTAATTCGTCGATTTGTTGAAAATGTTGAAACTTTGAAAACTTCCATAGCCGAATTATTTTCAGTGTTCAGATTTTTGGAGTTTTGGTCTTTCGTGTAAAATTCTTTCGAAGTTTTGGTCTTCCGCGGTAGTATTCTTTCGGAGTTTTGAGCGTTCCAATCATTCAAAGATCGGAATTTCTACCCGGCCCCATCTTGAATTTCGGAACATTAAAATTCGGAATTTTAAACCGTCGGAGTATTCCAAGTTCGGAATTTCAACTCGGCCCCATTTTTTTCACCGACTTTGATACCATATTTTCGATAAAAAAAAGCGTTCAAAATTTCGAACGACGCTCCGAGTGTTCCGACGGGCGTCAATATATCTATAAATCCTATAGGGCCTATAAATCTGTCCATTTTGGTCCAATCACCTTGAAATTTTAAAGGAACATTTATAAGATGATATACTGTCAAACATATTGATTTTCAAAAAACTCAATATCATTTTTGATAAAATTGACGTATTGTTTGAAGCAAAATTAAATCAAACCCTCGAAGTTCACTCGCACGGATAAATAATTCAGAAGAATAATCAAAGGATACCTTGGATGGGAAAAAAATGGTGCGCCACGTTGACCACGTAATACGTATAGCGCAATGTGCAGTAACGAGAGCGAAACTCAACGCGCCCTTCGATACTTATGGTCTTTCCCCTCGAGCTTGGAGAATGTTTACTACAGTTCTCGCCCATAGCGCCAACGTGAGCGAATCCACGGTCGCGCTCGCCGAGGCTTTTTCGAGGTGCAATGGCCTCAATCTCTAGGGCCGAAATGTTCTCTGCTTTTTTTTCGCTTTTTTTTCTTCTTACCACGATGCGTGACCATCGTGCGTGCAGCAGCAGGACGGGGCTAACGTACCCAGTGCAAAAATTGACATGTGTACTACAACATTATGCATCGTCTTTACGTATAAGAGCTTCTGAATGTATATGCACACGATGTGCTAGTAGAAGAGCAAATTATTCTTTTTTTCCCCTAAATTATATATTTTTTAATTTTTCGCTGAATTTGCATCTTGAATTTTTTTTCCCTTTATGTCAGACCGTTTCGTCTTCAATAGTTTCTTAAGGGGTCTTGTCACTTTAGACGCTAAAAAGGCTATTTTAATGATTTTTGTATAGGTTTATATTACAGATATTGATATAAAAGTTGTTACACTTTATAAATACACTTTCGAAATACATTTTTTTTAAATGTAAGTATTTATGGCACCCAAAAAAAACTTCAAACGCGTTTTTCTCGAAACAACGTCTTTCGACGGCTTGTTGATTAAATCTTCGAAACTACTGAATCAATCCTTATGAAATTTCAACCACAGATTCTTTACGACTATAAATATAGCGCATATCAAGGATCTTTTTTAATTTTGCTATTTACTATTTTTTTTGCCAAAAACGGTGAAAAAACACGTTTTTTTGTTTTTTTTTCGAAAAATGTTCGCCATTTTGTTATTTTTGCATATATAAAAAATCGTATGATATACGCTATAGCCATTAACATACTGAATTTAAAACCGTCTGATTTTTTTGTTTCGGATGATTTATCTTCGAGATTTCATCAACAGCGCAGACCCAGAATCTTTTTAGGATTTTTTTTTAACTAACATTTTCGTCTATAAATAGCGACTTAAATTAATTAGAATGTTTTTTTTCAATGTATTTCGAAAGTGTATTTATTAAGTATAACAACTTTTATATGAATATCTATAAAATAAATATATCAGAAAAATGCATAAAAATAGCCTTTTTCAGCGTCTAAAGTGAAAAGACCCCTTAATGTTAATTTTACTTTTGATCATTGAAAAAATGTGACGATTTATTTCACAATTAGTTTTGTTGAAATTTGTGCACATCTCGTAGGATTAAAATTTCCTACAGAGGTATAAGGATTCATTCTCTGAAAGTTTAAGAATATTATTCATAATATAATTTAATTGATTTTTGCTAATACGTAGTCTATTTTTTAGATTTTTTTCACGTCGATTTTCTTTTTAACAATTAAAAAAGAATCATTATTTGTTAAGTAAGTGCGCTTTCTATAAGTCGTCACCATCTTATGGGAGAAAATTTGCGGTAAAAAGGAAACGATTAATTGTCTGATTTTTTATCAATATTTTGGTCAAACGAATTTCGTTTCTTTTTTCCTAATGCTAAAAAAACTTTGCGTGTGAAAAGTAATAATGTAAAATGAGATAAATCGATATTAAAATTGCGATCGCAATAAAATTATTGATTTCTCAAATTTTATTGAAAATTTTATTTACTTTATTAAATTTATTTATTATTCACCAAAATTCTTATTGCAAAGGAAGAGAGCAATAAAAAAAATATACAAGTGCTTAAATACTGAAACGTTGAAAAATCGCAAGCACAGGAATAAAAAATTAGTCACGTTAGTTTAAAAAATGAAATTACGGTTCGAATAGTTTTTATTGAAAAAAAAATTCGTCTTCACATTTCAAAAAATGTCGTGACATTGTCAGGTAACGAGACGAGAGCTGAGAAGAAACTTTCTCCGTGCAGAAGAAAGAAAATTATAAGCCGTGTATTTTCGGATGTACCGTCGATACTGACGAGGGCCCAGACAAAAATTTGGACAACAGGCTGAGAGCGTATCTGGGAAAAGTCAACGTATACAGAGGATCCGGCGAAACTTTATTTCCAGAGATTGTTTGATTTGGGGAGGAAATAGCCGGTGACTGTTCGGGAAAAGAAAGGGGTTTCGTATTGCTTTGCAGCGAGGAAGGGTTTCCTGCTCGTGAAATTCGAACAGCATTTCAAGAGGTTCTTCAACCCCTGAAAAAAAAAACATCCGTATACGTTCATCGACTCGGGAGTGTTGCGAATAGAATTTTTTTCCGCAATTAGCGGCTGTCGAACTCGCGTTACTAGGAAGAAAATCGAGAATACACGAAGAATTTTTCGCATTTTTTTCACTTCGTGCCTCATTCGTGTAGTGGGAGAAAGAAATATTTTTGGCAAAAAAAGTGTGCTCGACACCCGGACAATAATGCAGGGTTACCGAGTGAGTGTGTCACGGCTCCGTGATCACAGTACTGAAGTTCTTTTTTCTTTCCTTTGTTTTGTACTCTTTTCATCCTTTCTTTCCTCCTTTTTACCCTTTTTCGTTCTTTTCAACTCATCCCCCGAACTCCGGGCCGATTGTCTTCACGTATCCTGCAACCCGCCTGCTATTCCACAAGCTGCTGAATTTTCGCCCGGAAAACGGGTCTTGGTACTACCGTACTACGACTACTCCAAGAGCAACAGGCTGTGACTACTGTCCTCTCCCTCTCAGATCCGTATCTACTTCAAACGGCGATTACCAGAATCGCAATTACATCGCAATGAGTTTGCGTAACAATTGTCATGGAGTCTCAATTGTGACAACAATGCTGATATTTTTTAATTGTAATTTTAGTTGTGATAATCGAAAGGATTCGATCGGCTTATTAACTCTCTCCACTTCCGAGTTTTGAAGTGATTTACCCTAGATTCAGGAACGATGCAAGATCAATTTTTTTCGTAGTTGGAAACGTAAAAAAATTAACGTAACATGTGTAAAAATAATATGAAATTACGAAAATTATGCAATATTGGTAAAAATAATATAGCAATCACGAAAAGTATGTAATATTGGTAAAAAAATATAACAATCACAAAAATTATGTAATATTGGTAAAAATAATATAACGGACACAAAAATTATATATCATACGTAAAAATAATCGAAAATTACGAAAATTGTGTAACACGTGCAAAAATAATGTGCCATTCGTAAAAATCACATAATAATCACAACAATTATGTAATATACGTGAAAATAATGCATTATTCATTGAGGTCTTGCATACCTTTGGATGGTCGGAATGCTAGTCTTTTTTGTGATGTTTTTGAAAATTCTAACAAAGCTATCGGAATGAGGTTCGGAAGGTTTATTTTACATATCTGTAGGTATTAAAAACAATTTTTTCTATTTTTCAATAAAGTAAAAAAGGGCAGCCCAGTAGGCGGTAAAAAGAGAACGCCTTTTTTTAGGTCCTTCACGGGCGGACTCGTTGGAGACGCACATGAGCAAATAGAACGAAAACAATTTTTTTCGTAATCTACAGTTTTGCCACCGAAGTACACACGATTATTATAAAATATTGAGTTTTGCAAAATTAGCATCATTTAAAAAAAAGTCGTTTTTTCGACTAAAAAAATTATCTTAGATTTGTTTATAAAAACCCTTGTTGTTGATCGACGGTAAAAATCGTGTGTACACCACTGAAGAATCTATCTAAGAGGCTACAGTTGAGATTCGGAGTCCATCGGTTGAAAATTGTAGGAGTTTCGAGTCCGCTCGATTTTGAAAAAATCGTTTCAAGAAAAACGCGTTTAAAGTTTAAAAATTATTTTTCTTCGGACCATATAATTCTTTTGATGTTTATACATATCAACCACATCATTTTTGCACTGTTTATAAATCATTCAAGCCAATGAAAAAGCGATACATTTTTTTTTCGAATGTACAAGGAGCCTTAAGGGGAGGTACCTGAGTAAACGGTGAGAAAAACAGGTAAACTTCGGAAATTTTTGTCTAAAAAACCAATGTTTCGATTGGATCCGGGTTTTTTTTATTGGAAAATAAGTACATTGAGGTATGTTTAAGAATTTTTTAAAATAAATTCGTAGACTGGAACTGATTCAAACGTGATTATTTCGAAACATAGTTTTCAAAGTCTGTGCCAGTGTATCTCGAAAACGGCTCGTCCGATTTTGTCCAAATTTGGATACAATATTCTTCGATAGTTTTTCTCGTTCACCACTTAGGGGTTTTTCATTTGATTGAACCATTGCTTTTTTTATGCAATGTGTATGCAATCCAAAATCATCGGAAATTGCGAACGAAAAACGAATGTTAAATTAAAACGGTCGCAATTCCGTCAAAAATGAAAATTTCAAAAAAATCCTACTGGCGAACAAGAAAAACTATCGAAGAATATTGTATCCAAATTTGGACAAAATGGGACAAGCCGTTTTCGAGATCCATCTAGCACCGACTTTGAAAACTATGTTTCGAGATAATCGCGTTTGAATCGCTTCCAGTCAACGAAATTATTTTTAAAAATTCCTCATCATACCTCACTGTACATATTTTCCAATAAAACAAACGCGGATCCAATCGAAATATTAGTTTTAAATTAAAATGAAGAGATTAAAATTCCCGATGTTTACCTGTTTTTCTCGCCGTTTACTCAGGTACCTCCCCTCAAAATAATAATCATATGAATATAGAAATCTTAATCGAGCACGTAATGGCATGATAGCGATTCCATTTTTACGATTTCGAGGGACCCCTTCAAAAACATTATTTAATTTTAGATATAACAATTTAAACAATGTTTTTGTTTACATCTTTTGTACATGTACGAGCCCTTTCCCGTTGCTATTCCTCCCTATCCCATCTTAACAACAGTCGTTAAATATTTCAATAAATATAAAACTCCCAATATTTACTAAATATTCGTTAAACAGCAATAATAATAAAAATATGTATCAAAATAAAAAAAGGGGGCTTGTGCCCTCAAAATAAACGAGTCAGGTCATCAAGAAATTCGGATTCCAAAAAGCATTGTTATATCTGATTAAAAAATACAAATCAATGCGTCTACATTGAAGGGTGTGAAAAGAGCAGCTGAATTCGTTCCCACGATGAATTTCCGATTATTGCGATAATCAATTAAATCGAATCAGAAAAAGAGAGTGAAGAGATACCCCAGATGGTAATCTTTTGCATTTAGCAGTATCTTTGCACCGTGAATGTCCATCCCGAGAATATGCATGAATCGGAACGAGACACAGCGACAGAGGGAGAGAGTTGGACGGAGACCCGTCGCCAGAAAATGTACACGGACCATTGCGAGGACGCCGCGGGAATTATAATGAGCGGAGAGACACGCGAGACACGAGTCGAACAAGAGCTCGGAACACAACGCGAAAAGACATACTCGTTACATCTGTACTTCATTTTGTCACGCTTGGTTCAGCTCGGATATGAAATACGGAGAGAGACAAGGAGAAAGAAACGAAAAGAACGAGACGTGAAAAAAAAATCACCTGCACCGAAAGTGACGAGGAAACGAAATTAATCCACTTCCGGAAACGTACGTCAGGATCGCTTTGGATTTATCGACAATTTGATTTACCATTGTCACCGATCGTTTCGAAAAGTCGAATCGACAATAAATATCGAAGTTTTGTCGATGCTTTGATTGACATAAATTTCAGATTTTTCCCCTATTTCCTCCTCACCTCCTATAATTGCCAGAGAAATGAAGAATTCATTATAATTGTCTCCACCGTTCCCTCCTATGCCCTCGCGGATTTTTACAATATTATCCCTTCCACTTTTCACCTCCCAATCGTTACTCCACTATTTCTCGAGAAACCCCTCCACAGTATCATAACCAACCACTATTCGGAATGCCCTGATGTATCTCCTCACAAGAAGGCACAGGGAAACTGTCGAAAACCCTGCCACCCCCACCACACGCGGGCACAGGGAAACTGTCGAAAACCCCGGTCGATACAATCCGGCAATGTTTTCACAATTTCATGTGCGTTCACCAGTGGAAAGTAAAACTGCCACCTGCTTGGTAGCCGGCGCGTAGGTGGTCCCCCAACCAAGTATTGGCCCGGCTAATGCAGCTGGTCACGGTGGATCGTCCGGCATCGTGTCACCCACCAACCGACGTTTCAATCTATTTTCCACCATCATCACTTTGTCAAAATCTGTACAGACTGCTGCGTTGAAATATCTTGCGCTATCCGAGTCAAAATTTGTAGCCTCCTCTGAACCCTCGCAGGACCCATTTCTTTTGTAATACATAAGCCGCCAGCCTCCGTTGAACCGACGAAACCTCGTTTGTCAAGTTCAGTGCCATGAAGAGACCTCCTCTTGGTCCAGGGTAGCCTCTGCTAGACCTCCCAAACCTTCTCTCGACCCCCAGTTTCAGTGAAACGTGCAGAGCACAGGCCTCCTTAACCTGCTTTCAATCTCAAACTGTTGCCTCGACCCCACCTAATCTGCTGTCGGCCCAAATTCGATATCTCCTCCATCATCATTCCATTGTGGTCTGATCGGTAACCCGTTCGATGACAAAAATAATACGGAATTAATAAAAATACATCGTCCCCTTATCAAATTATTAGTGCAATATTAATATGCGAAAACAATCAATTTTGCTCAATATCGATTTATTATTATTTTATAGGCAATTCATAGAAGAATGCTTGTATATACACTCTTACTCCAATTCTATCGGATTAATGGGCGTTTTCCTTTGAGAAAAAATCTCACAGGAAGATTCTTAAAAAATGCCAGTCTATCCAGTATAAGTTTACGCCACGTTTCTCGTCCTTGACATTTCTTCTTAAACCATCTAGTTCTTGAGTTACATTGCATTATCTAGAATTAGTCTTTTTTAGCAAAAAATGAAATAACATTGCGAAAAAAATCGTACATAACTTAATAAAAAAAACGCAAATGGAGTTCCTGCTACCCCGTTCAAGTTTATCATGGATAAAAGTAACAAATTTTTTTTGCGTAAGTCATGCGCTCAATTCTCGATGATCGAAAAAAAGCCGAAAATCAGTCACGTATAAAAGTGCGTACCGGGTCGAAAAGAAAATTATAAAAAAATATTTCAGAAAAGCAATACAAAGCTGAATTTATTTCCGTCAGAACGCCGTTCGATAAATTTGGTTATCTTTTTTTTTTACGAAGCTTTGTAACTTTTAGTGCAGCAAGAAATATCGACTGCTGTATCCAAACTTTTAAGCGATGGTATAAATTATATAATACTATATATATTATACTCGAAATATGTGGCTGCATTAATATATTCAAATATACACTACCAGTCAAAAGTATTCGGACACTTCAGATAACTGCAAAACTTAATATCACTTTGGATCATTGCAACCTTATGGTAGAATAATAATTATTTTACGAAAATACTATAAAGCTCTGTTAAATTACTTAATTATATAGATCTTTATAGTATCTTCGTGAAATAATAAATGAAATGAATTATATTACTCTAACATTATTTGGCGCTCAAAAGTTTTGCGATTATGTGGAGGGTCCGAAAATGTTTGGCTGGCAGTGTAGATCTAAACAACATATAATGTTGATATCTATATCGAACGTTAGGGTGTTAATTATAGTCTATTTCATGTTCTAAAGGATTGAAATTGTCGGTTTAGTATTCAACCTCATTCGATTTTTTCTTTTTGTTTTTGTTTGTTTTTTTTTTGTTTATTCAATAATGAGTTGATAAATGGCGACGGTCGATTACCGTCGATTTTAAATAAAATGTTTGATTTTACTTTGTTTTCATTTTTAGCACGTCGAAAATTTTAAAAATATTTCCACGTGTATGTATGAAGCATATTTTTATTTTTTTCCGATAAATATTATGACATTAACTAACCGCGTCGATTTGATTCTTTTTTATTTGAATTAACTAGATTTTTCATAGAACCAAATTTTTCCTATTGCATTCCATTATTAAAATTATTGATTTCAAAAATGTTCATTTACAGAATATCAATCTATTTAATATCGTCCAGTAACTACATATTTTATTTGATCCTAATAAATCTGTGATTCGGTTTCATCAGTTCAACATTTTCATCTGTTCAAAAAAACAATTTAGTTAAGTTCACTGAATGGATCTAGTTATTTTTTTTAAATTTACCTTAAATAGAATTTTCGTAGAGTTAACCATTTTTCTATTTGATTGACCTAATGGTCCATCTTTATTGCAACACTCATATCAAAGGAGCGGGGGGGGGGGGGGTAGAGAAGGTGGAGAGAGAGGAATTTTATATACATATGTGTGTGTGTGTGTGTGTGTGTGTGTGTGTGTGTGTGTGTGTGTGTGTGTGTGTGTGTGTGTGTGTGTGTGTGTGTGTGTGTGTGTGTGTGTGTGTGTGTGTGTGTGTGTGTGTGTGTGTGTGTGTGTGTGTGTGTGTGTGTGTGTGTGTGTGTGTGTGTGTGTGTGTGTGTGTGTGTGTGTGTGTGTGTGTGTGTGTGTGTGTGTGTGTGTGTGTGTGTGTGTGTGTGTGTGTGTGTGTGTGTGTGTGTGTGTGTGTGTGTGTGTGTGTGTGTGTGTGTGTGTGTGTGTGTGTGTGTGTGTGTGTGTGTGTGTGTGTGTGTGTGTGTGTGTGTGTGTGTGTGTGTGTGTGTGTGTGTGTGTGTGTGTGTGTGTGTGTGTGTGTGTGTGTGTGTGTGTGTGTGTGTGTGTGTGTGTGTGTGTGTGTGTGTGTGTGTGTGTGTGTGTGTGTGTGTGTGTGTGTGTGTGTGTGTGTGTGTGTGTGTGTGTGTGTGTGTGTGTGTGTGTGTGTGTGTGTGTGTGTGTGTGTGTGTGTGTGTGTGTGTGTGTGTGTGTGTGTGTGTGTGTGTGTGTGTGTGTGTGTGTGTGTGTGTGTGTGTGTGTGTGTGTGTGTGTGTGTGTGTGTGTGTGTGTGTGTGTGTGTGTGTGTGTGTGTGTGTGTGTGTGTGTGTGTGTGTGTGTGTGTGTGTGTGTGTGTGTGTGTGTGTGTGTGTGTGTGTGTGTGTGTGTGTGTGTGTGTGTGTGTGTGTGTGTGTGTGTGTGTGTGTGTGTGTGTGTGTGTGTGTGTGTGTGTGTGTGTGTGTGTGTGTGTGTGTGTGTGTGTGTGTGTGTGTGTGTGTGTGTGTGTGTGTGTGTGTGTGTGTGTGTGTGTGTGTGTGTGTGTGTGTGTGTGTGTGTGTGTGTGTGTGTGTGTGTGTGTGTGTGTGTGTGTGTGTGTGTGTGTGTGTGTGTGTGTGTGTGTGTGTGTGTGTGTGTGTGTGTGTGTGTGTGTGTGTGTGTGTGTGTGTGTGTGTGTGTGTGTGTGTGTGTGTGTGTGTGTGTGTGTGTGTGTGTGTGTGTGTGTGTGTGTGTGTGTGTGTGTGTGTGTGTGTGTGTGTGTGTGTGTGTGTGTGTGTGTGTGTGTGTGTGTGTGTGTGTGTGTGTGTGTGTGTGTGTGTGTGTGTGTGTGTGTGTGTGTGTGTGTGTGTGTGTGTGTGTGTGTGTGTGTGTGTGTGTGTGTGTGTGTGTGTGTGTGTGTGTGTGTGTGTGTGTGTGTGTGTGTGTGTGTGTGTGTGTGTGTGTGTGTGTGTGTGTGTGTGTGTGTGTGTGTGTGTGTGTTTGTGTGTTTGTGTGTATATATATGGAGTATATATATATGTGTTTGTTTGAAAAATCTATAGCATGTTATTCGATGAAACTCTTTAATTATCACAATCATATTCACTAATTCATATAGCTTATGTGATACAACAAATAGTTAGAGGTATTCATTTGGTCTCTTATGCCATATCAACGACCAAAATGTTATAAGCACTCAGTAGCATAGGGGCAGCGGAGCGTAGCTATGAGTAGGTAGGACTAGGTTCAAGGCGCATATAGGGCAAATATTTTCTTCGAAAAAAATCATTTCTAAAGGCCAGGGAATGACGAATTACGATGAAAAATCCTTGTCGTAAAGCTCTCAATTAAGGAGTTCATTTTATTTTCGATTTATGAAATATTTTATGCATATAGTACACTTAGCTTTACAGTGTACATTGTAAGCAAATAAAGATTAATTTGAATCTCATCTTTATTAATATATATAAATATCTTTGAAAGAAATATGATCGTAGTAGGCTGTGAGACAAGGAAAAAATCTATTTTATTTAAATAGATTCTATATAAATTAATTTTTTCGTTTAGCAGTGTACAGTCGGCCGAAAGGGGGGGGGGCAGTAGGTTCTGCGCGAGCGCGCGAAGTAGGCTGACCTGAGGTTCCGTAGGTTCAATTGTGAACCTCACTGACCTCCTTTGAGTCAAAAAGTTTACTTTCTGCCATGCCGGAGGTTCATCGGAGGCTCTAACGCATGGTACTTTCAAACATTGTACCCTCCTTTCGATACCCAATAATCCGCTCACGCCGATTTCTGCTCGCCTTCATTTTGTGGGTTGAACGCGGCTCGAAAATTTCGACTCGGGGAAGACCTCAGCCAATTAACGCGACGTCACGAGAGCCTTCTTTCTCCCGGTTCGATATTTTTCACCATCTCTCCCGTACATTGGCTGAAAAGAAACTCCCTGTTTTTGTACTTTGTAAAGTGACATGCGGTAAAAAAAATTTCTCGGTTTTCGCGGAGAATTATTGTTGACGGAGATGGCGATGATGACAAGTGGGACAGCAATCGTACATTTTTCACGATTTACAGGAATGGATTTTTCCTCTCGTGAACATTTAATTGACACATATATATATATATATATATATATATATATATATGCAGGGTGTCCTGTTATGAATGTATAACCCTGCAACTGTCGACAGTTCAGATTATGTCCTACTATATGCTAGAATTTCAGTTTAGTAAAAGCCCTACGGTCTTTCGAGATAAAAATCATCTGCTTTTGGTTTTTCGCAGGCCATTGCAACAGATGATAACTTTTTTACCCAGTGTAAAATATACTTTTGATTACTTGTTTTATATAGGAAAGTCTTTTTTAACTTTAAATAGCAAGGAAAGTTTATGAAAAAAGATCTCGTGCAGACTTGGCATAGAAACCAATTCGAACATCTGACTTTGATAGCCTGCGGTGTCAAAAAATGTACTACGCATATCGTGCCAATGACTTTAAAAAGTTGCTTAGTTATTGTCGATTCATATCATTTCTAGAAAAGGCACGCGGAAAACCAAAAGCAAATGATTTTTTTCGAAAAATAACACGAAGCCCAACATTTGGAAAATCGTGAGACTTTTACTAAACTGAAATTCGTGCCTTTAGTAGGACATGTCCTGACGTTTAGACAGCTGAAGGATTATCCATTCATAACAGGACACCCTATATATATATATATATATATTAAGGTGGTTCAAAAAAATCATTTTTTTTCTCAGCGGAAAATTGAAGTTCGTTGAGAAAAAGAAGGTTTGCAAAATTTAAGGGTTCTAAACAATTTTTTAGTTAGCGCTCAAACGCCTTTTTCGTGTTTTTTTTTTCATGGTTATCGGGGCATTGGTTTTGTTTATCTCAATGCAGAAAATGGTAGTGCGTGATCCAATATAACTCTTGATTACATTTTTTCTGTAACGATACGCAAGTTTTATTAACATATTTTTTTTACCATTTTTTGGAGTAACATGTTGTTTTGGAGTAAGAAAACAAAGTCATACGGATTCGAGGGTTAAAAACCACGGCGCTGTTGACGCTACTGCACCTTTGTTTCTCTGACTGTCCGTGTGTCCTTTTCGCGATTCATTTGACTGTTTCCAGTAGTTGCTGTATTGAGGTACGTCACAGTACACGTTAAAATAAAAATGTAAAAAATGATCGCAGTTTTGGACGATAGTGAAAGTGCTGAAATTTATCTGATTGGGTCGGCATTTGAAGCGAAGTGGGGCGCGAAAATTATCCACAAATAGAGAAGCATTAAGTAAATTCTTTCACTATCATAATACTCTCAAATTTTCGGTTCGAGAGAGTACACAAAACGTTATCGACAAAATAACTAATATTCGGAGCGAAAACGGAATAGGAATTTCTCAACCTTGCATCAATTTCGAAAGGTTACAAAAATTACGATTGGAATGGGCAGTAAAAAAAAATTATTTACGGAAAAATCAAACTCAATCGTTCGACGAAAATGTCTTTCAACATAAGTTGGATAAATTATTTAAATTATATTATTATGATGGCTATTGGCGGGGGAAAAAAATTGACGAAAAATTGAAAATAAATAAATTAAAAATCGGTTGAGCACTACCTAAAAAAAAAATGTTTAGACCTCTCAAATATTGTGTGAATTACTTTTTCATAACGTAGTAACATTTTCCGTTTTTCCGTTGAGTACCGCGAATTTTTTTTTACCCACTCTAATATATATATATATATATATATATATATATATATATATATATATATATTTGTGAGTGTGTGTTTGTGTATTCGGCTGCACGAGGCGAAATATCGTTGAAAAAGCTCACTGAACAGTAATCGACGACGTTACATCTGCGGTCGGATCGGGTGCTCTAAATTCGTCGAATTTCTATCATTTACGAATTGCCAATTCCGCTCGTCCAATATTTCGTGTTCATTGATCCCAGGAATGGCGGATCCGTGGATTGGAGTCACAGTGGAGGTAGAGGCAGGGGTGAGGGGGGTTGATAGCAATATCATTTTCGTTTCGATGTGTGCTCTCTTCTGTTATCGCACCCCGCGGATGAACAATTTCAATATAACGACCAAGGTAATCAGATGAAAGTAATAAACGAGATTTTCCTTCCTCGCGTTGACGCCACGTACACACACACACATACGAGCGACAGGCTATAAGTGCAATCCCGTATAAACGTTAATTTTGTTAAGATTTAATAAATAAATATCAATAGGGAGATTATGCGCGTCGCGATCGACCAATTTACCCAACGCGAGGCTGATAGGATGTATTTTTTTTTAGAAGCAAATTTCATCGGGAAAATTGAACTCGCGTTTTAATGTTTAATCAAATTGATTGACAATGTAATCGCGGCGGGCATGATATCGATGGAGAGAGAGAGAGGCTATGCGATATGCATCATAACGGGAGATCTATAATCGTATCGCACTCCCCGCATATCGATATATATATATATATATATATATATATATATATATATATATATATATATATATATATATATATATGTCTTAACGTCAGGTGGCAACACAGTCCCGAATATGACGCTAAGTGAAGAAAAAACTGCATGTGCAGCGTTGCATTATACAAATGACCGTCTTTTATTGCATTTCGGATAAACGCGTTAAGGAGGGACGCCAATGTGACGGGTCGAAACAATCTATTTTTTCTTTGCGTTTTTTCGAGGTATACATGTTCAAGAATATGTGGAAAAAGAATTCAAGTTAAAATATTGAAAATTGACCAAGTTACAGAGGATTCGGTGAGAGCAGGTAGCGCAAAAATTTACGTATGGCAAAACTTTCAATCGCGTTTTGCTCGACCTGGCCGGAATCATTAAGTCTAGCTATAAATGTCTGATTTTTTATTTTAAAAAAAAACGAAAATTTCCGTTATTGCAGTAGCTATGGTTTTACGGATTCGTTTTTTTATTTAGTATTTTTTACACTCCTGAATACGAGGAAGAAATTCCTCAAAATTACACTCTTGGTTTCGAACACCCGCGATTTTGTGAAGAAAAACTCCGAAAAATGACTGCGTACAACGAGAACTACATTGATATACATTAGGAAACTTTTTTTTATTGATCCGGCCGTTGCACCACATTTTTTATACAGTGACTCTAATATAGCTCAATAACGTTATTAATTATTTTTCACATGAAAATTTGCACGTAATAAAATTCGATGTATACTTAACAACATACATTTTTCCAAATCCCATATAAATAATGTAGTACACAACAAAAAATCGGGAAAATCTATCTTTTTTAGGCTCGTCACAGTAGCGACCTCCCTTAATATCCCTTTCCCGTTCATCCACGAGCTGATAAAATTTGCTCCGACCAATCGCGCCTTTTGTCCGTGTGCAAAATTTATTGGAAATACCGATTTGAATCGAGACATATTTGATATTCGATAAATCTGAAATAAACGTAATAGGCGGCCGAAATTGGGAGCTTTTCGCAGCACTTCGAGGGCTCTTTTCGATGGACCAATTTTTTTTTTTTTAATTCGCTGAAACCATTCAGTCCCGAAGAATTATACATTAGCATTATTATTTCAGTGAAATATTCCCAGAATGGTAGAATGTATTGCAATATTAAAGAATATATAATGCCATGCATGAATTGAGAAGCTTTTTCAGCATTTCAAAAGCTTTTTATGTATAAGCAATTTTTGTAATTCGATGGAACAATAAAAGCGTGAAAAATAATAAATTAGCATTGTTTTTTCAGTAAAATGTCGCGAGGATTG
Organism: Ophion obscuratus; assembly: GCA_964007375.1. NCBI lineage: Eukaryota > Metazoa > Arthropoda > Insecta > Hymenoptera > Ichneumonidae > Ophion > Ophion obscuratus. The sequence goes on from OZ023317.1 coordinate 21,608,722, forward strand.
CAAAATGCAATATACGTATATATCAGTGTGCGAAAGAGGGAAACATTGCCAAGAATTGTATCGAACGTAACACATCGTTAGCGTTCCAAGGATGGGGAAAGCGAGAGAGAGGGGGAGGGGGAGGGAGAGAGAGAGAGAGAGAGAGAGAAATCGTGGATGGGGCGAACGGAAAACGTTGCGACGATAAATATTAATCATTTTTGTTTGTCGGATACCGCAGCATTAATAACATTTCTCGTCCATGCTCAATCGTCAACAGCCTATACGTGTGATTAGCATCGCTACGTACAAATGAAATGAAATTTTGAGGGCGCAATAAAGAGAGAGAAGGAACGACGTAGGGAGAGAGGGGCAGGAGGTGCAAGGGATGTTTAATACTGCACGGGTCAAATGAGTCGATACGCTGGAGAGAAACAAGAGATCCCCACCCCTTACCGCTCCGTTTAATGCAAAAACGTTAAAATAACAAGTCCACTGAGCGAAACGCAATAATCGTAAACGCGAATACGTAATTTTAGCAAACACAAAGAGATATAGATGGATAAATAATAAAATTGCGCTATTTGCATCGTTCACTTGTCCGCTTGCTCGTTTGTACATGTGTGTGGGTGTGTGTGTTTGCGTCTAGCGAGCACGAATTTAATTATATTACGAATTCTGGATTCACGTATCGTCTCGTGCTGAGTACCAACGACAATCGAAGGGCGGGGAAGGGGGTGGGGGACGCTTTACAACCTCGTTCGCTGATTTTGACTTTGGTGGAGATTTTCGCCTCGTGAAAATAACGCACACGTTGGAACGAAGCTACTCGTCGCGCCGGTGCTCCCCTTCGTGTGGACATTGTTTCTCTCCTGGGTTCAACATTTTTGGAGCTTTCTAGAAATGGAAAAGAGTCGTTGAAAATTGGTGGAGAGTTTGAGCTAGGCTTGAATGGAAATGTCAATGGACAACAAATTAACTTTGAAAAGCATTGGTTTATCGGAGAAAGTATTAGATAATAAAGTCAATAATTCATGAAGTACGAAAATACTAGGCTGTTTTCAGCTCACAGGGATAATAGAGCAGTTCAAGAATGGTAGATTGCGAAAAATGTTCAAATTGTTTTTTTTTTCATCGAGGAAAATACCCATCAGAAAAATGAGGGAATATTCAATAAGAGAGGGAGAGATTAAGTTTTGTGGTTTTGCACTAACGAGTTATCGTTTATACAGGGTGTCCCAGAAGTAACGTACGCCCTTCTAGCATCTGGTAGGGAAAAAAATTCTGAGACCAAAAGTCCTCAGTCATTTTTTGATCAGACGTTTAGATAATTAATTATGAAGTAAAATAAATAGCCAATGAGGTGCGCGCTACAGCGGAAAGGAAGCGTAGAGGGGAGCGGTAGGGGAATGCGTTGTAATTGCGTGCGCCTGAAAATGTGTGCGGAGGGAAAATTCCGAAAGTATGTGTGCAAGCGCACACACACACACACACACGCGTGCGCGCACGTACACTCACACTAGGACACACACATCCATATATATACACACGCACACACGCACACACACACACACGCGCGCACGCACATGCACACACACACACACACACACACACACACACACACACACACACACACACACACACACACTTGCATGCGCACACTCACACACTTAATCGCACACACATGCACACACACACACCCACGCACACGCACACGCACACGCACGCACGCACACACACTTGCGCACATGCTTTCGGAATTTTCCCTCCGCACACATTTTCAGGCGAACGCAATTACAACGCATTCCCCTATCCCTCCCCTCTGCGCTGCCTTTCCGCTGTAACGCGCACCTCATTGGCTATTTATTTTTATTCATAATTAATTATCTATGCGTCTGATCAAAAAATGACTGCGGACTTTTCGTCTCTGATTTTTTTTTCCTACCAGATGCTTGAAGGGCGTACGTTACTTCTGGGACACCCTGTATATGAATACATGTGTATATTTATACAAGCTTTTATTTAACTTGCTTCGTTCGTATTTCGTAATTCGTCTTTCCGGTTCGAAATTTGTAATCCATTTTTCAAGCACTTTCTGGCATCCGATTGAGCTAAAATTTGGCATACCTATGTGACTTCAGTTACAATGCAATAATATGGTATCATGGAGCTGGCCTGATGACGAAGGTGGAAGGTGAGCAATGCACCTCCTTGATAGCATATACTGGGACAGTCGAGTTTGTACTCATTTGTTTTGTTATTATGAGCACAATTCATTACGCATGATGACGAGAGTCTGATGATGGAGGTGGAAGGTAGACACTGGAACTCCATAATGACATATGATAGTACAGTCGAGTTTGTGCTCTTTTGTTTTGTTATCATGAGCACTTTTCATTAAACATGATGACGAGAGTCTGATAATGGCGGTTGGATGTGGGAACTGAAAGTTCCTAATGGCAAATGGTAGGACAATCGAATTTGGTATCATTAACTTCATTGACTCGAGCACTATTTATAATTACACTATTAAAAAGTTTCTCGCGAAACCTTTGTCAACTAAGGTAAGGTTTTTGATTACGCGGATATCTGAATGGCCTAGGGGTCTGATATGGAAAATAAATAAACAACTTCTAATGCAAAAAAGTATACAATAAATGGAACGTAAAAAAATATTTTTAATTACCAGATTGTATTTATAAACTATTGAACTAAAACGTAAAAATAATATTGAATGTACGAAGGTAAATAGTAAAGCTACAGAAGCACCCTATCCTTGGTCACTGATCAAAGGCGCAGGCAGTACCTACTCAAGGGAAGGTTCTGCCTTGTTGGGCCAAAAAATGTTTGATTTTTCACCAATTTTTTATGCGAAAAGTATTGAATATAGAACGTTGATATTTGGTATGTTGACTAAGCGGTCTTTATTCAATATCAAAATATTTTTTAAAGTCTGACAAAACATGGTGGTGGGAGTGGGAGGAACCAGGTATGTCGGTGCGCGGGCTATGACATTCTTCGCTTGCGGAAGTCCTGAGTCCCGGACAGGTGATCTGAAGCAAAACAAATCAAACATATTTTTACTCTCTACAATATTGTGTACAAGTTGACCTAGAATCAAGAAGAAAAATAAAAAATTAAAAAATAGTGAGCAAAAAATTGCGAACATTTTTAGGAAAAAAACAAACTTCCTTCCGATCTCTCACTATTTTTTTATCTTTCAATTTTTTCCCTTTTATTCCACGCGTGTCAAAATGTCCACCGATGTATCTGGCATTCCCGACAATTGGCTAACACCTGAAAAACAAAAATTTCGACCGGATTATTGCGATCGTATGAGGTGCGAAGAGAATTTTTGACGACACTTTGGCCTGACTGGCCGATGTACGCAGACCCATAACGACGATACGGTCGGAAAACCGCACCTTTGCATACCGTCACACCCAAATGTTGCGGGGGAAGTTCACATGGGTAACCTGCTTATTGCTAGACCGAATGCAAGCCTAATTATAACTATCTTACATCTATACCGGCTGCCCGGTATTATTAAAGCCGAAATATCGCATCCGTTGCTCTTCCTCTCTTTCTCTCTCACTTATATTCATAAATGCATGCTCGAAAATGCGCACACGTATATATACAAAATATTGTACAACGAGCTTTTATACAAGCGTGTCCACATTAGCGCATTAACAGACCTGCCACACTGGTGCAAAATTTGCAAGGATGCGCGTAATAATCGTGTATTACATGGGCAACCAACGTCCGGGAAGAGGGATTCCCACGTGCCCTTAAACCCTACGTGGATCCATGCATTATATATATATATAGGTGTGAGTGTGTGTGTGTGTGTGTGTGTGTGTGTGTGTGTGTGTGTGTGTGTGTGTGTGTGTGTGTGTGTGTGTGTGTGTGCGCGCGTGTGTGCGTGCGTGTGCGTGCGTGTGCGTGTGTCTGTGGGTGGGTGGGTGGTTGTGTGGGTGTGTGTGTGTGCGTGTGATCTTTCGTCCATTTGTACAAAGCTCGTACGACATCCGTAGGTCGGAAGCGTTCCGACTAAGGCCAATATGATTTCCGCCCTGAATTTGTCTCCTCTGTGTACGCGAAATCATCAAGCAGAGATTTCGCAAACTACTGGGTCCCATTATTCACCCTAGGTCTCGAAAATTAATTTTTTATATTCTCTTCCTGTTCGATCTGTAGATCATTTTTTTCACAATTTTTTTCACCTTTATAAACAAGCACTTACTGCAAGCAGGGGTTGAAAGAGAACAAGTCCCATAAATTATAACTCTCTGGACCAGATTATGTTATTCACTGTCAACAATAAAAAAATTATTATAAACATCTCGGTTATGCTACAATTAAGATTAAGGGGCTATATCAGTGTGAAGGCTGAAAATTTGGGTGATTTTAGGGAATTTTTTGGAAGAAAAGTACTCAATTGAATGTGTCGGAAAATTAAGAATATACTTGGCTATATTTGACCGATATTACATAATTTTTTCGTAGAAAAATATTGATATTCAAGCGACTTATGCGCTGCGTTCGGAGGCGCCAAAATAGAAGTTTCTCCACTGCTGACATGATTCCGGTCGATTGAGTAGATGAAACCGAAAAAGGAAATAATGTCCTTAAACTGGAAGGTATTTCTTGTACACTGACGTAGGATTTACGAAAAATATCGAAATCTAACGAAATGGCGTAATTGTGAAAAAAGTCTGTTTTCTTGCCTATAAAATCGTCGTTTTTTTCAATGCCAAATCGTCAATTTTCATCCAATCAAAAATATCCTACGTGATTGTAGAGTAAATATATTCAAGAGTACTCAGTTTAAATTTCAAGTCAATCGGATAATTGCTCTTTGAGTTACAATGTCAGCAAATTTGAAAAATCTCATTTCGAGAAAAACGCGTTGAAAGATTTAACTATCGATTTTTGCAAAATAAAATGATATTGATATAAATGATATAAATGATGATGATATTCTTGAAAGTATGAACTGTCAAAAAAGGCAAAAAAAATCGATTTTTATAAGTATCACACTGGTAGAGCCCCTTAATTATTAACCCTTCTATTATAATCGGGTTCGTTGTATTGAAGTTGCGATTATTCATTAATAATTCAAATTATATTATAAGACGGGATTTTAAAAATCTGGATAATCCATATTATGGTAAAATAAAAGTTAACCCTTTGCACTCGAAAGGTGACTCTCGTTCGCCACATTATACCCGAGCGAAATAGACCTCGAGTGCAAAGTGACATAGAATGACAATTTTATTGGTACGTATTTGTATTTGTACTAATAAACATACGAATATTATGTTAATACTAATAATGAGCCGATTTTATGTGAAAATCGCTCGGGGCCACAGAACAAGAGTCCGGGTAACCGGTGTTTGGATAATCGGGATTCTAATGTACCCTCAATTACATAACAATTAAGATTGCATTATTAATTATCAATTGTGAGCAGGCATTGAATAAACTTCAATTCCACAAGTTATAAGTCTATGGGCCAGTTTATGTTATTGAATGTGAACAATGGAAATTTCATAATAAAAATCTAAATTTTGTGACAATTAAGATTAATTATTAACCCCTGTTGTATTATAATCGTCTTAAGGGGGTATCCTTCTATGGAAATTTCAAGGAATCATTTTTTTGCATATTGTTATAGTGTGAACTTTCGAGAATATTTTAAGGCCAACCGGACCCTGAAATTCCAAAAATTGACGAAGCCACACCTATTTTAGTGGAACAGTGTGTAAAGTTAAGGATGATTCGCGTGTAACGAAAGCGGACATCAAAGCACAAGAACACTCAAATGAGGCCCGAACTGCCCGCAGATTGCATAGATTAGGTGTGCAACACGATCTCGATGATGAGGAAAGACACTTATATGGTGCCGGAATCGCTGACTAGTGGTAAGACGACAATATTTCACAAGATCGTGTAAAAAATGTACCAAAACTTTGAACGCGATTATCTCCAGACATATTCCATATCTTGGCACGGCGGAATTGATATCTTGAGTAACTTTAACGCTATTGTCCTGAATTTGCACAGTTAGCGTTCAAACAGTAGTCATTTTCGGTTCACGATCGCATTTTTTTATTGGATGAACCATTTATTAAAAAAAATGACTTCAGCATCCTGTTTTTCAAGAGAAAAGTGAGGATTTCTTTGGAGAAGCTATCATTTTTCGTGTTTTTCGAAATATCAAAAAGTGGATCGTGAACCCATAGCCAGTTGGATATATTTGACGATATTTTTTATATATTTCCGTTTCATATTACATTTGTGCACCACGAACAATTTGAGAGATTTTCTTCCGAAAGAAATTACATTGTAACCACGAACATGTGTACAAGGTGCTGGGAAAAAATCAAGGGGCCAGTCCACTTTGAAAATTTCAAAAAATCGAAAGCAAGCAAGACTTGAAGAAATCGACGATGATGAGCAATCAGAAGGGATTTTGTACAGTGCAGGAATTGCCGATTGAGGTCAGGTAAGAGTTTTTCATCGTATACATTTCAAATGCATTTTTCTCGAAACAACGTTTTCAAAATCTAGCTCCATCGTATCTCTAAAACTAGTAAACCGATTCTCTTGAAATTTGAATCACATATTGTAAACATGATTCGCAACAAGATGACCCTCGATGGTTTTAAAATTTTGATTTCTACTCTTTTTTTTGCAAAAAACTGCGAAAGAAAGTTTTTTTTACCTTTTTCGGTTTTCATCTGCCATTTTTTTCGTTTTTTGATAAAACTTTATATCCGAGGGTCATTTTGTAGCTGATGTCATACTGAATCTAATGGACTTTGATTTTTTTTGTTTCAGACAAGCCGTTGCCGAGTTGTGATGGAGCTACCTAGCCCAACGATTTTTTAGGCGTTACGTTAAACTATAGTTTTTGTACTTAAAAATTAATAAAAATGAATTAATTTTTTTTGAATGTATTTCGAGACCTTATTTATCAAGCCCAACAACTTTTACATTCATTTCCTTTTATAAAATTCTCAAAAAAAATTGCGAAGATAGCCTTTTTTTCGTAAACTTCAAATTGGACTGGCCCCTTAATTCCAACGAATGTGTTACTGGAAAAAAAATTAATTATTCTGACCCTTTAAATTGGGCTTCCAGGGAGGAAAAAAACTGATTCTTTTTACATTTTCTCAAAGTATACACATTCAAGAATACGCGAAAAATTAAAATGTTGAAAAGTGACCAAGTTGGAAACGATTCAGTAAACGCAGGTAATGCAATGATTTACGTATACTGAAACTTTCAATCGCGTTTTTCTCGACACGACATTTCTCGACCTGCCCGGAATCATAACTCTAGCTATAATTATCCGATTTTTAATTTAAAAAAACCCAATATTTTCGTGATTGCAGTTGTTATCGTTGTACGTTTCCCTTGTTTTCTTTAAAATGTATTAATGTGTTAAACCCCCGAATATAAGTTAACATTTCTCCAAAATCATACTTTTTTTCAACCCCCTACATTTGGTGAATTTTTTTTTGAATAACGCCTACCTACAACGAGTACTACATTTATATACATTATAAAACTCCTTTATTTTTATTTGTCAGACCAATCATTGTCACGTTATCGATCCGGCCGTTGGACCAAATTTTTTAAACAGAGGCTCTATTGTACCTCTCTAGCGTTGTTATTTTTTAAATTCTTTTGAATAAAAATGTACACAAAATGAGTTCAATGTACATGACATACCCTTTCCCCAAATCCCAAATAAATAATCAAGAAGACAAAAAAATCGGAAAAACGGACTTTTTCGGCTGTCGCAGCGGTGAAATTAAAATTAAAATTAAAATTCAGATTAACGGTACTAATTATTATCAATAAAAAATATCTCATAATAGCTTTAACTATATTACAATTGAAATTGCATTATTAATAATCAACCGTCGTGATCCCCATAATTTTTACATGGCCCCCAACCATCCTCTGATTTAATCATAATCATCTCATTTCCATTAAAGTTACCATTATTTATTAATTAAAGTTATATTATAATAACCTCAATTATATAACAATTAAGATTGCATTATTAATTATCAACCCCCGTAAACCTCACAACTTTCCATAGCCCTTTAACTTTGTTCAATTTTTTTCGCCCCGAAAAAAAACTTTTAAGGCCCTGTCTATTTTATTTTTCAGCCCTGTACTTTCCAATGCAACGTATTTTTTCTCCCTCGACAAAAAATCCGAAAGCGTTGCGGAAGAAAATAACGTATGTAGTCGCAGCGTATACGAAGGCACACGAGTAGAGGTTAAATCGTTAGGAAAGTGATTCGATCAGCAACGTTTTCGTGTACGCAGCCACACGCATATATACTATGGGTGTATGTACACTCACGTGGACTATAAACATACCAGATCGTGCGAATTGCACTCGACAATAAAAACTCGATATATCGGGGGATACTGCGGTCTCGGGAATCGTACCGGTTAACCGGGAGAGGGGCTCGTACTGCGAGTGAGGTCGAGTAGAGGGATCTCGCTAGGCGTGCATTGTCAGAATTTACGACGAACAGCAAGCCAACCGAGGGACACCCACTCTTTTGTGCCCATACGCGTTTATATATATATATATATATATATATATAAACGTGTACATGGATATATATATATATATTATGGTGGCACAAATTTGAGCTCTATTTTTTCCTTTCTCTCACCATCCAATCGAAGCTTGTTTAAGGGGAGGGTAGGGCTTTCAGCGTGAAAAAAAAACACTTTTTTGCGAATTTTTTTCATCTATATGGATAGAGTAAATTTATTGAAACCTTTTGTACATTGTTAAGTGTCATTTCAAGAACATTTCCTGAAAGTTGTACGCGAAAATATCCACAAACAAGCCGGTGACAAAGCTTTTCCAAGAACGCCTTTGGAAAAACACGATTTGCGAGGTTCACTGTATCTCAGCTAGAAATTATCTGAAATCAAGTACCATTAAAATTTAGTCAAAATATCATCAAATCCTCCCCCCAACGTTCTTTGATCATTTTTTTTTCATTTCTCAATTTTTGGTGGTCATGTAAGTGAAAAGTGCTATTTTTCACGAAAAATTCCGACATTTTGGGGGTGAAAAACCCCCGCAATGTAATAAAAAATCTCAATCTAACCGTTGGGGGGAGGTATTTTATATGTAGAAAGTGTGAACCAAGTTTGAAATAAATCGGTCATGTAGTTTTCAAATGGCAGTGAACACGTACTTTGAAAAAGTGGTTTCGAGAAAAACGCGTTTGAAGTTTAGAGAAGTCGGAGCTACAGTGTTGGAGGAGCGGGACTAAATAGTCTATAACTTTGAAAGTTTTGCTCTGATTGACTTGAAATTCTGGGATTATACTCTTGAAATGTTTAACTATGAGAAAAGACAAAAAAATCTATTTCTCAAAAGTGCAAACCCCTACCATCCCCTTAAGGGGCCAGCCTACTTTGGAAATTTCAAAAAATCAATTTTTTTTTCTGTTTTTGAAATTAAATTCATTCGGAAATGTTGTGTCAACATTTTGTGAAAATCCGAACTCTCTAAGTATTTTTTTTTTACCTGAACGTCAGGACCTCATTTCGTCTACCTGAGCGTATAGCGTGCTCGACCGATCATAGCATAAAATTCAAACGCATTTTTTTCGAAACAACGTTTTCAAGATCTAGCTCCATCGTATCTCTGAAACTAATAAACCGATTCTCTTGAAATTTGAACCACATATTGTAAACATGATGCGCAACAAGATGACGATAGTTTTCAAATTTTGATTTTCACTCTTTTTCTGCGAAAAACTGCGAAAAAACGCGTTTTTTTACTTTTTTCGTTTTTCATCTGCCATTTTTTATTTTTTGATAAAACTTTATATCCGAGGGTCATTTTGTAGCTGGTGTCGTACTGAATCTAATGGACTTTGGTTTTGTTGTTCCAGACAAGCCGTTGTCGAGTTGTGATGGAGCTACCTAGCCCACCTATTTTTAAGGCGTTGCGTTAAACTATAGTTTTTGTACTTAAAAATGAATAAAAATTAATTAGAATTTTTTAATATGTATGTCAAGACTTTATTTATCTAGCCCAACAAGTTTTATATTCATATCTTTTATAAAATCCTCAAAAAATAATCGCGAAAATAACCTTTTTTTCGTGGCACCAAAGTGGACTGGCCCGTTTAAAAAATAAATGAAAAAATTGTAGCAAAAATTCTAATTTTCATTTAAAAAATCGATTTTTTCGTCCATTTCTCACCCATGCTACGCTTTATAATTTTTAAATTAACCTCGCGAGAGCTGTAGCCGGCCAATGAATATTTAGTGGTCACTCAAGAGCTTCAAAAATTTCCAATTTTCGACAATAAAAAAAAATTCTCACTCATTAATTTGACGCTTTGTAAAATTTTCAAAACAATTAATCCTCTTTTCTTCACAAACAGTTTTTCGCGCATCGTAATGTGTCCCCCAGTTAGTCTCAGTCAAACTGCGGACCAATCGTTGCTGTACCCTGTGAGGAGCGACGCCATAATACAATAATACATAAGGATACATAATAACACATATTGTCTAATTTGTTTGTTACAAATTATTGTTATAAATTATTCAGAAAATATAACCCTGCGCTGTTTATTTTGTTTTTATGCTAAAAGGAATTATAGTGTATGAGAAATTGATTTTTTGTCGGAAATTTTGAATTTCGAAAACCTTGAGGAATCACTAAAGATTCATTGGCCGGCTAGAGCTTTCACGAGGTTACTTTAAAAATTATAAAGCGTAAAATTCATGGGTGAGAAGTGAATGAAAAAAATCAATTCTTTATAATTTTTGGGAGACGTGAGCGACCTCTAAATGTTTTTTGACCGCTCGCAGCTTCCGTGGCATTTTGTTTTTTTTAGAAAAATGCAAATTTGATTCGAGTATTCACGGATGCGTAAAATAAACCTTCTAAACCTCGTTTTGATTGCTTTATTATTATTTTTAAAAAATCCCAAAACGGCTTAACTAATTATGCAAAGGATCGTAGGCCTTTTTCGACTCGATTATGTGTGCATATAGGACTGTAGCAGAAATTTTAAGGTACTCAGTTACAAATTTTTTGGTTTTTATTAAAATATTTGATAACGAGTTCGAAACATAAATTTCTCTTGCATACAACTTTATTAATTAAAAAAACAAAACTAATTATGGCTATTACGTCAGAATAATAATTTTTATTCATTTTCAATCATTATAAAAAACTATTTTATCATAAAATAATTTTTAATCTTTCGTTTGATCGAGTGGTGTTCATCTGTGTTCGAGACCTACGCAGTTATCAATATGATCACGGACCAGTAATCGACAACGTTTACTTATACGTAAGTCTTTTTTAGCATCACGAATATGTCTATGACGTTGGTCCTTGGATTCTTCGGAAAATGCTAATTACGGACCCAATATTTATTTTCTGATTTTCTAATAATTAATATTCGATTCATAAGATTTGTTTTGGCTAACATTGTTCATGTTATCGACAACCATGGCGATTAATCGGCCGAGTGTTTATATAGATGAACTAATAATCGTCATATATGAAAACTCGTTGGAATGAGGATGAGACTATAGTTTTTTATGCTGAACGCAAAACTAAGATCCTTGTTAATCACTTGAAGAAAAACTTATTTCACGCAAGTCCCCAAGCTTTCTCGAATCACCAGAGATGTGACACGGTTCACTTTGACCTCCTGAGAAGGATTAGGCTGAAATGACAGATAAACGTCGCAGCTGAATATATTTTATTTCATTATTCTTGAATACTTACACTTACATGAAAGACTAATTCTTGCATGAAGGACTAATTTTTATATTAAAATACTCATTTGATGAGTAAAAATGACGATCACTATGACCCTGACGACCGCTGGGCCGACTTGCTTTAGGGGCTAGTCCACTTTGGAGCCACAAAAAGGATTTTATAAAAGATATGAATATAAAAATTGTTGGACTTGATAAATAAAGTCTTGAAATACATTTTTTTAATGTTAATTCATTTTTATTTATTTTTGAGTGCCAAAACTATAGTTTAACGTAACGCCTCAAAAATAGGTGGGCTAGGTAGCTCCATCACAACTCGACTACGGCTTGTCTGAAACAAAAAGATCAAAGTCCATGAGATTCAGTATGACACCAGCTACAGAATCACCCTCGGATATAAAGTTTTATCAAAAAATGAAAAAATGCCAGATGAAAAACGAAAAAGGTAAAAAAAACGCATTTTTTCGCAGTTTTTCGCAAAAAAAGAGTAAAAATCAAAATTTTGAAACCATTGAGGGTCATCTTGTTGCAAATCATGTTTACAATATGTGGTTCAAAGTTCAGAGAATCGGTTTATTAGTTTTAGAGATACGATGGAGCTAGATATTAAAAACGTTGTTTCGAGGAAAACGCGTTTGAAGTTTATACTATGAAAAAGTCTTACCTAAACTCAATCGGCAATTCCTACACCGTACAAAATCCCTTCTGATTGCTCATCATCGTCGATTTCTTCAGGTTTTGCTTGCTTTCGATTGTTTTTAATTTTCAAAGTGGACTGGCCCCTTAATCGAATAAAAAATAAACGTAAAATAAAGATAGAAATTAAAAAAAAATAAAGTGACATAGGTATAAGCCGGAATATAATATAGAAATATCTAAACTAGTTAACAATAAGTAAAATAACAACCGCAATAATGAAAAAATAAGTAAAAGTAGTAATAAACAGAAAGAAATCGAAAAAATGAATGTAAGGAAAAAAAAGTAATATTTAAAAAATGAAAACAATTATGTTTAAAAAGTAGTAAAATTAATTATAGAATTTGCATGAAATTGAGCTACCCTCAGTCCTCAGACAGAAAGAGAGGAAGAGTATCTTATGTAAGGCGTTTCATAAGCCCACCAAAAATGAAATAAAATGAGGGGTTAATTTTCGCCATCGGTAGGATTATCCGTAAAACATTATTACCTATACATGAAAGTAATGACGAAAAATAACGACGTTTCTGCAGTAATTTTTCCACAGAGACATTAACGGCTCAGTAAATTCTCCTAACCAACGAATACCCGAATAAGTTTGTGTGATAAGTACCCGAAGCAGATTCCGTTGGCAGAGAAATCCTCGTGGGGGCTTTATGCCGAGAGGACATTGTTATTGACGTGATAACGTCTTATAATTCGATGGAGCCGGCTGCACGCACGAAAAAGCATGACTCATCGCCGTTACCTCGCTCTGAGGCGTTCCATCTAAGGCTTGAAGTGTAAGCGAGAGCGCGGAACGAGCGACAAAGAGGCACAATCGGCCTCCGCGTTCGGCAGCGTTCGGCAGCGTTCGACATCTGTCTCTCTCCTACTTGAGTGATGGCCTCTGCACACTGCGAGCGACGAGCGACGAGCGATGAGCGATATCCAATGGCAACGTCACTCTCAAAGACGTTGTAAGAAATAGACCGACAACACATACTTTAAAGTACGGGGTCTGCGACGACCAACTTTTGCGGGGAGGGCAGGCGCATCCGATATAGCGCGACCAATCAAATTGCTCATCGTTACACGCACACCACGAGACGGCTTCTCGGCTGTGTTCGGAAGTCTACGGCTAGTGTCGTGACGGTGCAGCGGTGACGACAGACCTATCGATATAATTCGTTACCAATAACGTTATAATAATTATCTTCGTCATAATTAAATCAATTTCGATCGTATATCTTACGGTCAGAGTAATAAATTGACAATTATTACATTGACCGTAACATATACACCTAAGGAAGTATGGGAATGTAAAATAAAACTGTTAAATCAAATACATTTATTCAAAATAATAGTGTACATTGGCACTGTTTATAACTTTGCATCATAACCTACGTAATTAATCTTCATCGGATTACATAGTATTCATCAGTTCCTGAACCTCTGTCTGACAATAAACAATATTTTTTTTAAACAAACCACGAAAGCATTTCGAATTAGTCACCTCTAAATAAAGTAATTTTATTCAGTTTTTGGCGTTGGGACAACTTAAATGAAAAGGATATATTGGTGAAAACCTATTTCTGGAAAAATAGTTTTCCCAATTAGGGTTTTCATCGCTTTAGCTAGTAAGTACGGGGTAGTAATTTACGCACAAGCGAATAATAATGACGCGCACGGCGGCCGAATGCACACTGAACGGGCATTCGACGCCGGTTTAACAGTAGAGGTCATCTGACCGCTGTGTGGTTCGAGGGGCAAGCCTAGCGGTCGAGCGCGTTGTCGGTCTATATCTTATAATGTCTTTGGTCACTCTCATAGAGCATTTCCGTCATACTCGAGCTCTCATTGGATATCGTTCATCGCTTGTCGCCCATCGCGCGCAGTGTGCAGAGGCCATGAGCGATGCGTCCGCGTGGACAGCTGCTATACAATAATACATGTACATGTTTTCGTCAAGTATGAAGTGCAGTGAAAAGTGAATGTGGTGTCAATTGTTTATAGCAACGATAATTGCGGCGATAAAGGTAATGATTCTTTCGATATTAAATATATGTTCAGTGATATATTGTCGAATATTCGTGCTTTCATCATTAAAATAAATAGCATCGGTCCGCTAGTGCAGCGATTGTAGGTTATGCTATAATTGACAAAACTATAACAATAAGTTAACAGAACTATTTCACGATGAGTAAAAATCAATTGCTTTACTATTCGATCGAAATAATTATCGAGCGTAGCTATGATTTCAAAAAATTAAAACATAAATGTTAAATCTTCCACATATAATAACAACGTGTCTGAAATGACAGGTTGGACCAGCCAGCCGTCAAAGGGAACAATTTTCTCCTATATCAAACACATTGAGGCGGGCTTTTTAAAAGCTAGAGTTACAAAAATTTTAATGATGTTTCCAAATTTTAAATTTTAAATTTAAGATTTATGAACAATAATTTAATCACAGTTTATTCTTATAATAAATTATTCATAATTATTACTTTTTTACAAGGAATTACAATTAAATTTGCAAAAATAATTAAGTAACTAATTGAACAACAACTTTTATTCAGTTTACTTGCTGAAAGAAATAATGTCAATACAAAATTTATTAGTATAAAATAATAAAATCAAAAATTAAATTTTAACAGTCGAGTAGAAATTTAACCAATAAATTTTATTCAAGTATTTTGTAAATTTAAAATGATTTTCTGAACGAAGAATTTTATGAAAAAATAAAAGTTGTAAAACAATTGCTCAAAGTACATTCATACTTGTAAAAAATATGTACATTGTAAAAAAAAATAAATAAAAATTGACATAA